>VWZG01009917.1:604761-637758 GCA_013396735.1 Grallaria varia | reverse complement strand
TTTTTTTTTTTTTTTGAGGGCATCAGGGACAAAAAACAACCAAGATTTGATGAAAATGATCTTTCTTTTTGTAGACTCTTTTCCTCTTCTTTGCTGAAAATGTGATGGAACAGGGGAACCCAGAAGGGGAGCTGTTTTATTATATACAGTGTGGAGACTAAGGGGGCTTTGACCGAGGCTAATGCCTCAAGACACTGCTATCATGAGTTTAATAAATGTTCCTAATATCACATCCCTAAAAGCCAGAGACAGTTGTCCCTTCATTTCAGCCTGAACATACCTGAAATTTTCCTCCTGACATTAGTCAAAGCTTGACCCAAATTTCATTGTAGGACTCACAGCTCACTCTGGAGTTTCCATTTAGCAAGAGCTGAGTTTCAGGTCAGTAAAAAACCTCTTCGAATTTCATGTCTCCTCCCTCACTATAATTTCCCTTGCCTTTGAAATGCTGGAATTCACTCATTGCTTGAGGCAAGAAACGGGAACAAATGGACCACAGTCTAATTGAGTCTAATAAATCCTGTGTTCCTCAATAAAATATCATGCTTTTAGTCCCCTGTTGTTTCTCTGAGACCACGCTGTGCTTTTGAGACTGGTGAGCATATTGGAAACCAAAAGTCCAAGAGGTTCATGTGCACAACAGAAATGTCATGTTTGCTGAAATACATCTTGGCAATTTTCGCTTACAAGCCTCGCTGATTGACCTTAAATTCAATATTGATTGACCTGAAATTCAATAGCAAGTGTAAAATTAATACATGGAATTCCAGCAAATCACACACCAAAAAAAAATGACATTGTTTTGCCTGTGATCCAGATCTTTTCTTTTGTTGTGTTTTCTGTGCTAGTGGTGGGTAGTGGAAAGAAGATTAAATGATGCTCTCTCTGGGGGAGTGTTTTTAATTACGTGCTTCTTCCAGGGCAGCTTTGTAACAGCAAGCCTCATGTTGCTTCACAACCCTTTGATGGATCCTCATGGAACCTGGAGGAGCCCAAGGTCTGGAATCTGCGCTCACCTGCCTCGTCATTGGGAAGATTTATGGTAAATCAGTGGCAACACTAAAATTCACGGTAATTAGTCCAGTGGGAAAGGCACCCTGCAAGGCTTCTGGGGAGAAAACCAGCTCAGACAATGTCTATCACTAAAAGCCAGAGAGGCTGAGTGAAAAAAAACAGTGCTTGACACTGAATTATGACCATCCAGCTCTTACCCAAATCATTGTAAGGCCACTGGCACCAGGCAAGTGAATATTCATCATGTTTACGACTTAATGTTTGTCCTCACAGTAACCTGGCCTATTTTTGTTGCTTTTAACAGAATTTTAACCTCTGGCAAGTATCAAAAGTGATGGAGGAAAGGGAGATGACAGATCTGGCCAGTCTGAGGAACTGCTACCCTGCATTTATTTCCAGCAGCTTGATAGACATGAGGAAAGAGCCTCAAGCTACACCACGGGAGGTTTAGTTTGGATATTAGCAACAATTTCTCCACTGAAAGAGCTCTGCCCAGGGAAGGGGTGGAATGACCATCCTGGGGACATGGTTAGTGGTGGACCAGGCAGTGCTGGGTTAATGGTTGGACTCCATGATCTTAGAGGGTTTTTCCAACCTTAATTATTCTGTGACCTCTGCTGCTGTGCTGAGGAAGAACATCCCCACCCACTGCAGGGCCAAAGCAGCCACCTCCATCTAGAACTCCAGGTGAAATAGCCTGAAGGTGCACCAGAAGAGGTTCAGGTTGGATATCAGGAAAGATTTCTTCACTGAAAGAGTGGCTAAGCATTGGAACAGCCTGCCCAGGGGAGTTATGAAGTCACCATCCCTCTAAGTCTTCAAAACCAGAGCAGATGTGCCACATCATGATATGGTTTATTGGGCATTGTGGTGTTTGGTTGATCTTGGAGGTCTTTTCCACCCTTGGTGATTCTGTGAATCCATCCTCAGAGAAGATGCTGGAAGGTGATCAGCAGTATACACAACCCCACCTTGCTGGGAATCCCCCTAGACTGGATTTCCAAGGTGTGATTATCCATAAACATGCAAAAAATACTATGCATTGTTATATATCACCTAAAGCACAGGCCAGGACTTTTCTTTCAGCACAGCCAAGGACAAGTCTAGCTTGCTGAGGTTACCAGTGTGGATCACCTGGAGCACCTCGACCCATCATTGCTCTAAGCAATGGATGTGTGTTCCATTTAGTGCGATCCATACTAAAAAACCTATACAGGAGGTGCTGCATCCTCCAGATGCCTCAAATTTGGAGCCCTTGTTAAATAAAATTACATTTTGATGCTTAGAGTGATGCCTCAGCCATCTGTGCCAATACAAACATGTAAGGAACAGCTTAGGTGAGAAGTACAGACGTTGTGTCCAGTTCTGGTTCCCTCTGCCTTTTCCTGGAGACCCAGCACAGGAGCAGTGAGGCCAATTAACTCTTGTATCCCATTCTGAGCAAAGCCACAGGCAGTGTTCATGGTGATGGAAGGTCTCGTGCTACCTCAGGGGTGACCACACAAGCATTCAGACCCTGTGCAGGGCAAATAAGCTGCTTAACCTGGTCCTTGGTGCAGAGACATCCCAAATGGCTCAGCAGGATCAGCCTGAGCTGGTCAGGTTTATCAGTTTCTGTTCAGTTCCAAAAGTGTCTCATCAAAAATCCAGTTCTGTCGGGGATGTTTTGCAATAATTCACATTTATTCATTTCTAATTCTGCTGCAGCCCTTAATAGACTTTCCTCTTGCCTGTCACAGAGGGGAAACTTTTGTGTTTCCTTTCTACAGTGGTGGCAAGAGACATAATTTTCACAATCAGATTTTACAGAAAGCAGAAATAAAAACACCTCACTCCCCTGCAACCCCCTCCCCACCCCCCCACTTTTAATTTCAGGCTGACAATATTAGTGTATAACTAATAATGAATCCTTTGGAATCTGAGCCGCCAAAAATAGTCTGTTTATACACTGACAAGGAAAAAGGATGAAGTTAATGAACCTGAAGTAAAGTTTTGATCCATCACACTAATAACAGCAGCATCATTCTTTACATTTGTCAAAAGCCTCCATTACTCCAACGTCTCACAGTCATTAGTGTGTTGAGCTCAACTGCCTTAGGAAAAATAGCCTCCATTTTATCTATTAATATTTAAGGGACAAGGCATTTAAAGGGCCTGTCAAAATCCACCCAGGGCATTTGTGCTGCTGCTGGGAGCTAAATCCAGGAATCCAGATTCTCAGGTTAGTACTTTGAGCACACGACAGACCCCTGTTCACTTTCAGACACTAACATACAAAAAAATACAAGCAGAAAACATCAAGATGCCGGGGTGTTGTTCATTCTTAGACCTAAATTGGATTCTAAGAAGACCAGGCTGGAAATGCTTGTACTTGGAAAAGTGCCTATGGTTTAGTATCCAAGAAGTGCTGAGAGACAGGAATAAAGGTTTTGCTTGAATACTTTTCTATAACTTTTTAAATGCTACAGCAGAGAGATCACTGATGGTGTTTTCATAGAATCATGGAATAGTTGGGATTGGAAGGGACATTAAAGATTATCTTGTTCCAACCTTCTGCCATGGGCAGGGACACCTTCCACTAGCCCAGGTTGCTCCAAGCCCTGTCCAACCTGGCCTTGGACACTTCCAGGGACGGGGCAGCCACAGTTTCCCTGGGCAACCTGTGCCAGGGCCTCACCACCCTCACAGGGAGGAATTTCTTCCCAATATCCATTCTAAACCTGCCCACTGTCAGTTCAAAGCCTTTATCCCTTGTCCTGTCACTGAAGTCCTTGTCCAAAGTCCCTCGGAGCCCTTGTAGGTACAGGTTCAATGGGATTCAGCTCTAGGACAAGCCATGGTTTATAGGATTCTGTATGTTGTTATCAACATGAGTGTCAGGCATCCGATTTCCAGTCAACACAGACCTGATCACAAGAGAATCCCAGACAACAGTCAGTTATGAATATGAATATTAATTTAATTTCAGATATGTCATAGACATCATTGATAAGACCCAGTTGCCTAAACATTGACATCCATGGGCGTTTGTGCCATCTCCATCTGAGTCTGGTGATCAAATCGAACCTGTTGAACGTATTGATCAGCTCTCTACTCACAGCGGCCTCAGACACCAACACACATGGCAAAAGCTGTTTAGAATCACAGAATGTGCTCACTTGGAAGGCGCCCATAAGGCTCAACGAGTCCAATTCCTGGCCCCGCACAGGACAGCCTCAAAGATCCCACCACAGGCCCAAGAGCAATGTCCAAATGCTTCTGAACTCTGGCATTTAAGTGTCACCCTGGCACTGACACTTGCACTGAAGGATTTCTGCCTTAACCTGAAAACCACTTTTTTATTTATTTATTTTTTGCATGCATTTAATTTTAATTAATGAAATTCTAAAAACCAGCAACTGAACTAAATTTCTGAGTTATGACCATAGTCTTTCAGGCACTTCAGGGCTCTCTATTTCCTTTTCAAGGTGTATTCTGTTACAGTGGGGCAGGTTTTCAGGCAGTGCACCAAGATTAAGAATGTTCCTCCTTAAAGGCAATCTTATTCCTTTTACAGTTTTTATCTGGCCAGAGTTTCCGTCTTAAATCAGATATTTTTAACTGCTCTGTGAAGAGGTCACCATGGTCTGGCCAGGCCAGGATCTTAGACTTGATGAAGCATTAAACCTCCTAAATTTCCATTATGTCCTTTAGAAAAATTTAGGCCAGAAATATGTCAGAAAAAATGCTTCATGGAAGGGGTATTTCCTCCTTAAAGAGAGGAAAGAAAATACTTGTCCAGGCTGCAACAAACAACCCTGAAGTCCAACTACTGCCCAGATGACTTCTTGCAGTTAGAGGGGTGACCTCTTTCTGCCCAATTTGCAATGATACATATGTCCATTTTTAATTCGTCATTCAGAGGTGATAATCTAATTAATAGCTTTAGAGGAAATCTGCAGTGAAGCTTGAATTCATTCAGCTGGATCAACAGCAAGAAACAAAATATCCTGTTTTCATCAAGGTGGATGAATCTTGTGTCTATGGTCCTCAGGCTCCAAACTGGTCAGAAAAAGGTGGTCATAACTTCTGACCAGTCCTGCATCCACTAATTCATGATTGTCTGGAATGGAATAAAAATAAGAGTCCAGATTCATGTAGTTTTTTACTGGAATTCCAGTGGTATCCTGGCAGGGTCCCCAGTTACCTGTTGGTCAAGGCATTAACTGACACTGGAGCACTTCATTCCTCCTCTCAACACTACTTATCTCCGGTTCTCTTCCCATCTTCCAATGTCTTTCCCATCTAGTGGATGTCACTGAATATGGCAGAGCTTCGTTTTAATTTGGAGAAGACTCAATGTGAACTCTGTTCTTGGAAACTTCTTTTAAAAACAGGTTTTTAAAAATATCAGTTCAAGAGAGAAGAGCAGATGCATTTTAATGTGTTCTTTTTTTTTTTAATTCCATATTTTCTGCTCAGAAATGTTGGCAGCTGCTTGAACTCCACTCATGAGGGCTAAAATGCTTCTTTTTCTCGGTGCAGTTTTATTCTCCCAAACATATTTTAATATTGCTCAGATGTCACATCAAGAAAGACACTTGTTCCTGTTCTCCATCCTGACAGGCTAAACTTAAAGGAGCAGGACTGAAGCCAAGGTGATCTATTTCCCCTTCAGCTCAGTTTGGAATAGTAAATGGTAATGAGTGATATTTGTAGTTTGCCTTTCAGCATTTTGATGACAAAATAAGGGAGAGGACTTCTCTGTCACACAGGTTTTGAATGCAGCTGTTCACATGAGTGATTCCTTCTAAAGGGCTTGGCCTGAAGGGCGAGGACAAAGCCATTTCCCACCGAGATACAAGTGAGAAGTCTGTGCATGGAGACCATCAACTTCACTCACTGAGAGTGGTTTCTCCTCTGCAGGGGCAAAAGAAATGTAATTTAGATGGTTATTTTCCCATTCATAGATATGATGGTCACTAAAGGAGATCACTGAAGGGTTTGGAAGGGAGATTTCCTATTTCATTGGAGCCCCCAACACAAGACAGATGCTGACCCATTGGAACGAGTCCAGAGGAGGCCACTGAGTTGATCAGAGGGCTGGGGCACCTCTGCCCTGGAGACAGGATGAGACAGTTGGGACTGTTCATCCTGGAGAAGAGAAGGCTCCAGGGAGACCTTAGAGCACCTTCCAGTGGCTGGAAAAGGCCCCAAGAGGGTGGAAGAGGGACTTTTCACAAGGGCGTGTGGTGATAGGATGAGGAGAAATGGCCTTAAGCTGAAGGAAGGGAGGTTTAATTTAGGTATTAGGAAGAAATTCTTCCCTGTGAGAGTGGTGGGGCCTTGGCACAGGTTTTCCCACACGGACTGTGGACTCCCCATCCCTGGAATTATCAAAGTCCAGGCTGGGTGGGTCTTTGAGTAACCTGGTCTAGTGGAAGGTTTCCCTGCTCATGGCAGGGGAGTTGGAACTAAATGGTCTTCAAGGTCCTTTGCAGCTCAAACAATTCTATGATTATATTTTAAATTTTTTTCTGCCTGGTACAACAGATTGGAAGATGATGACCTTGAAGGACTTTCATCATGAAGGTTGGACTTGATGACCTTGGATGTCTTTTCCAATCTTAATGATCCCGTGACTCTACCAGCCACGTCTCCTCTCATTGTTCTCCCAAAACCCTCCTGCAGGAACACACAGGTATAGTTGACAAACCTCTTTGCACCTCATTTCCTAAAAGTGTCCAAATAAATTAAAATAATGTGTTTAGTAATTACAGCTAAAAATCATTAACCTAAAATATAAAATAATGAGCCCAGTGCCAGTGTACTTCTGTTAACTCACAGTGCTCAACGTGGGTGTCCTGGCACTGCTGTTGGGACCCCCCCAAATTATTCAGCCATACAACTAAGGACATCAATACAAGCAAAACATTGTACAGAGCCTCTCAATTCCCCCCCAGAGAGCTGAGCGCATCCAAGTCCTACCAGCAGAACTGTTTGTTAAACAGGGCTTCTCGTATGGACAAATAGAATAAGCTCAGCTGAAACTGTCCAGGAACAAAAAGCAACAGTCTAATTGTACTGAGCCAGAGACCAAGCAAAGTCAGCCAATTACATCTCAATAACAGCTCAGCAGCTGCCCTTTCCGGATAAAGGATTATTTGGAAGGGCACAAGTGCTTGCTGATTTCCTGGGTATTTGGCATCTGAGTTTGTAAATCCAATTTCTAAGATTGTCCTGAGGCGTAGTCACCTCCTTCATTTGCTGAGCAAGGACTGATTTCCCCATAGAACTAAGCAGAAATTGCTGGCATCTCCCTCTCTCAATGGGATGCCCAAAGTGACTGGTGGTCCAAGTGAAAGGCACTGGATCCCACCCCAGAGATGGTAAGATTTTCCTATTCTGGCATAAAAAGAGTATCTAAATAGAGGTAAAACATATATCCATCCTGGCTCTGTACGGGAGATCCCAGGACTTGAGGAATGATTTCATCCCCTAATGGAGTGAAAAAAAAGAGGTGAATTATGAATTACAGCGCTCTTGAAATTTTGCAACATTAGGCCAAAACCAAACACTTCCACAGGGGGTAAAACACTGGTCCAATGGCCACTGCTGAAGAGAGATATTAGGGTTGGATTTTGTAGAACAGAAGGGTCATCTCTCCATGTCTCTTGAGCTTCACAGTGGGTCAGAAGCTGTCTGTCTTCCAAAGCCTAAAGCCATCCTCATCTCCATGCTCCCACATGTGGATCCAAATCAGATGTGTCCTAGAATGTGTTCCAAGAAGACATCAATCCAGAAATAACAATCACAGCTTGATGCATCACTGCTGAGTCCAGTTCTGCTGTCAATGACTTGAAACAAGATGCTGGTAAAAAAATCAGGAGTGTACAGAAAGAGCTGCAAAAATGATTTGATGGCTGAAAAAATGATTTGCTCTGGGGGAAAAAAGGTATTTCAAATAGCTCAACCTGCTTAGCTTATTAAAAAGAATGTTCATTAGCGTGAATAAATACCTTCACTGGGAGAAAACACCAGGTAATAAAAGGTTGTTTAATCTGGCAGAGAAAGACAGAGCCAGAACACGTTACTTGAAGCTGAATTCAGACAGAATTCAACAAGAAATAAAGGAGAGGCCTTTAAGTGAATGGGGAGGGGACAACACTGCAGAAAAGCTGTGGCTGCCCCATCCCTGGAAGCATCCAAGACCAGGTTGGATGGGGCTTGGAGCAACCTGGGACAGCGGAAGGTGTCCCTGCCCATGGCAGGGGGTGGGAAGTGGATGATCTTGAAGGTCCCTTCCAACCCAAACCATTCTGTGATTGTACAACTCACAAGCACTGTTGTTTATGCAGCACTTGCACTTGGTCTCAGGTTTAATCCAATGCCAGGCTCAACAAGGCTAGCCACAAGATGGACACTAAATGATGGCTTTTGTCTTCAGGACATTCACCGTCCATTTATAGGAGGACCCCACTGGATATAAAATAAAAGTGGGCATTGCGATGTGTGTTGGCAACTCCAGTGGTTTGTTTTCATAGTCAAGCCATGGTACATATCTATTATGCACTCGCTAATTACTGTTTGCCTTTCCAATTCCCTTCTCTCCAACAGAACTGAATGAAATTGGAAAAGAAGCAGAAAAAGGTGACGGGGATTATCACAGAAGTGGAACAATCTCCTTGCAAAGAACGACTAAATAAATTAGGTTTCAACATTCCAAAAAATGAGACTGTTGGGAACTGGCAGAAGTCTGCAGGCTCTTGAGTGGTCTCGGAAGGGGAGTCACTGTTTATTCACCACCTTCTTTTTAAGTCCAAACAGAACAAAGGAAACAAAAGAAGAGGTACTGGGAGTTCTGAAATAGAAACAGAAATAGCAGGTGTCAGGCTCAAAATGAGCAAAATTAAATAATTCACACAGAAAAAAAAAAAAAAAAAAAGGCACTCCAGGACTTTTCAGTGTAAGACATAATAGTTGCTAAATATTTACACATCTTCAAAAATTGATTGGGCAAATTAACGGGAAAAAATGTCAATCAGTTGATGACTGCGAAATACAATAACATCACCTCCAGCTCCAGATATTTATAGGGTGGTGTAGCAGGTTGCAGGGCACCTCTCTGTCCTTTAACTGTCCCCTTGCCATCTGCTGTTGAACGTTGTTCTCAATCCATCCAGATTCCAATACCAGATTCCTCAGGCAGTGGGAAATCACCCAGCCTGCGTCTCATGGCCAAAGGTCACTGTGGAGCTCGAGATCCAGCTTGGAGGGGCTTCTGCTTTAATCCAACAATAGAATCAGAGAAGCATTTAGGTTAGAAAAACCCTCTTGGATCATCAAGTCCAACCATTCACCCAGCACTGCCAAGGCCACCACTAAACCATGTCCCCAAGTGCCACGTCTACATGTCTTTTAAATCCCTCCAGGGATGGGAACTCCAGCACTTAAGGTGCCTTAAGATCCAAAATATATAGATTTTTTAATACAGCTTTAAACACTTTATAATACTGATAACTAATCATCCTTTGTGCCAAATTCTTGAAGCATTAATTTTTTTCATCAAGGATTTCAATGGATAAAGATTTCAGCAAGAACACCCAGTTTGTACAGAACGTACCTGGAAGACATAACAGGCACGTTGTTTGATACAACCCTATTCAAAACTATTCAGAATGCCCATAAACATTGACATTGTTTCAAGAAGGGCAGAGATGATGAGGGAGAGGAAGACAAGATGAAGATCAAGGGTTGTCGAGACCTCTGACTCAAATTCAGAAGACGTGTCAGGGGTGGGGCAAAGATGGTGCTGTGGGATGGACAATTTTGGGAAGTGGGTGTAACCAGACTGAGGTAATGTTGGATATCATAGTGTTGCCTAAAATCTTAAGGCATCAATAGTATAAAACTCTAGCACCTCTGTAACTCAGTGTGTGTACTTCGGAAACGCATAATAGATAATAAATTAAATTAATTAAAATAATAAATTTACAGCGTGCTGTAACTAAAGAATACTTCACTTCCTGATGCTCAAAAGGGAGTGTCAGAGGATTCTTTCCAGCCCTTTAAGGCAACACACCTCCCTGGACAGCCTGTGCCAGGGCTGGACAACCATTTCTGTCTAGAAATTCCCCCTAATACCCAACTTAAACCTCCCCTGGCACAAGCTGAGCCCACTTTCTCTCCTCTTGTCACTTGATACTTGGGAGGAGACAGTGACACCCACCTCAGCCTTTGTCACCAGACGAAAGATGGAGACCCTCCTTAGCCCTCCTTCTGCTGCTGATTTATAGAAATATTATTTCTATATGTTATTTATAGAAATATAATGCTTTTATGCTCCAAGTCACTGCCAAAAGAAACGAATTTGGTGATTGCCGAGTGGCAGAAATTTGCCCATTTAGCTGCTTCTTACCCAAGATAACGGTGTCATTTTGTGTCAGTGGGAACACAGACCTTCCCAAAATCAGCCCAGCCTGGGTTTGCTGGTGCAGTTCAGTCCAGAAGGAGCTGTCAAAGATGTGTGGCCTCCACGGGGACACTCCCCATAGTAATTCAGGAGGGATCGAACACACCAGAAAAAGGGGGAGAGAATCATCCCAGACAAAGGGACGTGAGTTGCTTTATGCCTAAAAAAATAAGGCGTTATATATAAAAAAAATAATAAATATTTATCTCTCCATCTATCAGGGAAAAAATTTCAAAAACATGATGAAAAATTACTGCATAAATAAATGACAGATCTAAAGAAGTGAAGGGAGGATAAAAAGTAAGTATCCATTTATAAAATATGTGTATATCCCATAAACAGAAGCGAAGCAAAGTATAAAACTTTTTTAATGAAAAACTTAAAAATCATGAGGCATCACTGTCCTCTACTTAGAAACACTTCCTTTTGTCTTTTTCATAATTATGATCTATCTATTAAAATTTTAGGTTATACTTGCCTCACATTGCTAAAGAGTTGCAGGTTGTATAATGCTTTGAAAATGAGCATGTAAGTAAAGGTTTATTCTTATTTTAAACCCCAAAAGTCTATATTGCAACATTTTAATTCCTTTTTTTTTAATTTTAATTAAATTGAACCAAAGCTGACAGCTTTTAGAAATTAATATACTTGTAAGGATGCACTCCCAAGACCTACAAGATTTACTGCTGCCCTCAAATAATCCTAAATCACAACCCTCCCCTGCTAATGCATTTTGCTTCCCATTATTAATTACTTATTAAAGAGCTGTTTGTGTCATTTGTTACCTCACCCAGTGTATTATAGATGGTTTATTTAACAGTTATAAGTCATCAGTGTCAGGCTGTGAACTGAGCAGCTTCTCTTAAGGAAGATCTTTATGCTGTGAAAGTGCAACCCCTGGTTTGAAAGATTGGATCAGTACAAGGTCCTCGGATGCGCGGTGGTTGCAACCCCTCCTTAATCTGTTATTAATATTTTATTACCTATTATTTTGTTAATTCTGGCCTATAAACAGGAAGAAACCCCTGTGAAAATGCAGAGAGATTCTTCCCCATCTTTACTGCCCGGCTGAGATGGACACTGAGCGTATTACAGGTTCAAACAGATGTGAGAGATGAGAGGAAGGGGCACGACATGCTCATGGCTCTGCTGGTTTCTGGACAATTTTCATTTCAGGGTATTTTTCTAGCCCTTAAATGCACAAAACGCCTCCTGGAAATGGCTTGGTGCAAAATGAATCCAGCCTGTTCTGTAGATATTAGTGTCATAGAATCATAGAATTGATTGGGTTGGAAAAGACCTCCGAGATCATCATGTCCAACCCTTGGTCCAATTCCAGCCAGTTTACCAGATCATGGCACTCAGTGCCACGTCCAATCTCAGTTTAAAAACCTCCAGGGACGGGGAATCCCCCCCCTCTCTGGGCAGGTCATTCCAATGCCTGAGCACTCTCTCTGCAAAGAATTTCTTTCTAATATCCAACTTCAATTTCCCCTGGCAGAGCTGAAGCCCGTGCCCCCTTGTCCTATTGCTGAGTGCCTGGGAGAAGAGACCAAGCCCCACCTGGCTATAACCTCCCTTCAGGGAGTTCTAGAGAGTGAGGAGGTCACCTCTGAGCCTCCTCTTCTCCACACTAAACACCCCCAGCTCCCTCAGCCTCTCCCCATGGCACTTGTGTTCCAGTCCCTTCCCCAGCCTTATTGCTCTTCTCTGGCCCCGCTCCAGCCCCTCAATGTCCATCCTGACCTGAGGGGCCCAGAACTGATTATTAATATATGAATAGATTAATGCAAAGTTTCACCTCTGGAGGGGAAATCAAGTTAAGATCTTTCTGTGGGGACAACCATCTGAGATGCTGACATCTCTAGGTTCCTGCTGGCCATCAGTAGATAAGGCCAAGACTCTCCTGAAGGTCTCTTTTAGCAGGAAAGGTCCATTTGTCACATTCCCAACTTCTCCATTAAGATTTGTCTTCTTGTCGTGGGAGGGTGGAAGGCTCAGCCGAAGTTATTAAAAATAGCCTTGCTGTGGAGTCAAGAGGTGCAGAAAGGACTCCCTTGCTTTCTCTTCTCCTTCTCAGAGAAGGGTTTAGGTGGGACTCTGTCAGCACTTTAATATTAAGGAGTTACAGGGGTGTGATTAAATCACGTTGTCCCACACGTTTTAATAATGGCTAACTGGATATATTTATCCAAAATTAATTATTTAATATGACAAAGGAACGATTGTGGTTGCAAATAACCAAATGGATTTGGTTTGTACCCTTTGAGAGGTCGTTTTAAAAGATATTTGCTCATATAATAGAAAGCTCTTTGAAAGTCTATCACAGAATCACAGAAGGGGTCAGGTTGGAAGGACCAAAGTTGGTCATCTGCTCAAGAAGGGCCATCCCAGAGCACATGGCACAGGATTGTGTCCATATGGTTCTTGAATATCTCCAGGAAGGGAGATAAAAAGAAATCAAAATCTAATGTATCTAATTAAGGTGAGGGTGGATGCTCCAAAGGTTTTGAGGAGGAGAAGTTACTTAAAACTGTGCATCATTTTGATGAAAAAAATGATCAGCAGTGTGTGGACCCTTTGAATCCCACTAAGAAATCATTAATTTCGAGATTCCTTAAAATGTGGAGACAGGATTATTTAAAGCACTGCATTGCAAGGAGGTATTGATGCAAGGAGGTATTGCAGGGGGGTTGATGCCACTGCCTCAGTGTTCTTCATAGTTAATAAGCAATAATCAATGCCCCAGTTTTCAGTGGTGAGTTGCTCTCTGCTCTCTCCCTACTTAACATCCACAGACAGACTATTTCCTTCACCCTTTACTGTTCTCCATATTTACAAAAAAAAAAAAAAAAAAAATTAAAAAAAAAAAATGAAGCTCCATCTGCAACTCGTGAGGCTGCAAAAGGAAAAAAATTCCCCCCTCCTCAGACTGAGTTCAATAATGGGCTGTTCTCCATGCAAATTGGGCAAAGCAAATGCTGGGTAATTGGCTAAAGATGAGCCTCTGACGATGTCTGTTCCAAACCATCATTTAAGACAAACAGATGTATTTTCACGAGAGGGATTCTGCCAGGGTGCAGCTGGAGGAGCTGGGGGGTCTCTGTGGGTTCAGCCTGGAGTGCACCGTGTGGAGGTGGCTGCAGAATTGGTGATCAAAGAGAATTTGCTCCGTACTTGTAGGGGAATTTGGGTATGACGGGACAACACAGCTCTTAGGAGGCCTTTGGGAACCAGAAGGCTCTTGTGCCCAGAGATACCCTTAACAATGGTCATCCTGGCTCAGACCAAAGGTACATTGAGTGATGTAATATGTCCTTGATAAAAGTTGAAGGAAACACTTAAGAAGGTATTTAATGGTATTTCACTAAATATTCCCTCTTGGAGACTCACTTAAGGACTTTGTGGTTGAGAGACATGTTGAGAGATAAAGGGCAATGGCTTTAAGCTGAAAGAGGATAAATTTAGACTGGATTTTAAGAAGAAATTATTCTCTCTCAGGGTGGTGAGGCCCTGGCACAGGGTGCCCAAAGAAGCTGTGGATGCCCCATCCCTGGAAGTGTCCAAGGCCAGGTTGGATGGACCTTGGAGCAACCTGGTCTAATGGAAGGAGTCACTGCAGGGAGTTGGAACAAGATCATCTTTAGGGTCCCTCCCAACCCAGCCCATTCTATGATTCCAGGATTCCATGTTTCCCTGAATTGTGGATCAATTTATCCGTTCGGCCATTGGCACACGAAAAGAGGATTATTTTACAAACAATATCGCCCATCCTTTAGTGAAAGAGGAATTATTCTTAAATGAGCCATTTAAGTCCTGAGACTTCCTATTAAAATGTGGATCACAAACAGGGATGCAAAAGATTTTCATTTCACAGTACTTCAAAGAGCTGGAGATGTTGCAGCTTACAAACAGAAGGAAGAAGCCTCAGATGGGGATCTAAGAGGCTGGTCTTCAGCAGAAAACCTTGCCACCTTCTGACCTGAAGAATCATCAGGTGGAAGACTGGTAGAAACAGAGACTACATGGAATTATAGAATGATTTGGTTGGAAGAGACCTTCAAGATCATCTGATTCCAAGCCCCTGCCATGGGCAGGGATACCTTCCACTAGCTCAGGGTGCTCCAAGCCCCTTCCAATCTGGCCTTGGACACTTCCAGGGATGGGGCGGTCACAGCTTCTCTGAGCAACCTGTGCCAGGGCCTGCCCACAATTACAGGAAAGAATTTCTTCCCAATATCTTAGGATAATAATAATACTTAATAATCACAATAATCACTAATATCGTATTCATAATCCAGTCTACTAAATAACTCAATCTTGGTTGCAATTCAAACCTTCCCACTTTCTTCTAATGAAGGCAGGTCCCAAAAGACAAATTTTTGGGGGGGGCAAAGCCCAGCGATGAGCAACTGAGCATCAGATGTGAGCAAAGCCCACCCAGGAATGCAGGTCCTGCCAACCTTCAAGAAGATGGTGCTGTAAGCACAGCAGGACATTTATCATGCCATGGCTCAGCAGCCTGGCCCCAATCTTAATTGGATCTGGGCTGACTAACCCTTTGGCAGCCCCCAGGAGACAATAGTGTAACAACTGGGGGACGTGCATGGAATGTGCTGCTTTATTAACCCCTGGCAGCTTTGTGGCTGCAATTCAGGAATGCTCATGGAATGAGGAGGACTCGGAGCAGTTCAGTCAACTCAGTTTTAGAAAACACCTGCTTGTGGTCAGGGATGGGAGAAGTTGCAGTCACAGACTTTGCGTGCTGCAGAGAAAGGGACATGAATGACTGGATGCAGAAAAAGGTCTGCTTTTCAATATGTCACCTTGTTATCACTCCTCTGTGGATGGCCTGTTCAAGCTAAATGATGGTTTCCAGCTCTACAGTCATAGACTCACGGAATTCCAGAATCTCTAAAAGATCTCCAAGATCATCAAACCCAACTGTCAACCAAACGCCACATTCACCACTAAACGATGTCCTCAAGTGCCATATCCAAAGACCCTAGACCTCATATGTTGGGGCAAGCAGCAACTTTTGAAACTATGATGATTACTCCAGGACTTTGCATCCTCTTGTTCCTCCCCTGTGAGGGCTTTGATGTAGAAGACCGGTTTTGGTGGCAGCTAGATAGGCACTGGCAGGGCACTGACCATTACTGGAGAAGAACAGGCACTCAGTTCCTTTTGCAAATATAAATGGTGTTGTGTTTTCCCAGACTGATGACCACAACCCCTTTTTCTCAATAAAGATCTCTTTGCATCATTTCTCACTTGCCTGCTTGCAGCAGGTTTAAGAGCAGGCTGGGCCAGTGCCTTTAGATTTTACAGCTCTTAGGATGGTGGGCTCGAGTTGCTAAGGTATGGGGCAGATGATTGGCAATTTGGTTTTTTGAACACTTCCAGGGTTGGTGTGGTAGGAGGGCCCACCCAGATAAGATCTAGAGTCCAATCAGAGAATGCAACCCATCCTGCAAGTTCAGCTGCTGGCCCAGGGTGCTGGTTTTGGTGTTAATTGATGCCTAAAACCACCCTGATTCACCAGACTTCAAATCCACAGCCTGCTTTTTGAAGCAGGATTTGACAGATAAGCTGGTCTGCCACTCTGTAAATCTGTGACTAGAGGTCAGTCACTTTACATTATGATCTTCTGACACAACCCTTCTTGAATGTATATGTGGAGGTTCCTCCCTTGGGTGGGGAGGCCCTCCAAGGACACTCCTTGAGGCTGAGCAAAAGAGATCTCCCCATCTTTTGGTCTGGGTGAGTTACATCAAATCTTTTCTTAATAATTATTTCTTTTTGCCAGTTTTAATATAATTGCTTCAATAATTCCTCTGATACAGTACATTATGTTATCTTATACTACACTACTAGTAGTGTTAGCGTTTATATAATTCTGGTCAAGTTATTTTGTCTGATGATTTTTAATAATATATTATTCATTTTATATAATTATTCTCATTTTGCCAATCATTAAAACCTGTGGGACAAAGGTGGTTCAATCCCACCTCTGTAATTCATTAAATTTAAACCAGTGACATAATCCGAGGCTGAGACTGGGTCCAGACACTCCTGGATTTCTCTCTGCGAAGGGGTTTAGAAATCAAGAGAGTCCTTTCTGCACCTCGTGACTCAATGGCAGAGCTTCTTTAATAAATTCTGTCTGAGCCTTCCACTCCCACCTGCAACTCCACCACCTCCCTGGGCAGCCCCTTCCAGTGCTTGACATGAAGCAATTTTTCTTAATATCCAATCTAATCTAAACATCCTCTGGCGCAACTCAAGGCCAATTCTTCTTGTCCTGTCACTGTCACATGGAAGAAGAACTTTATAAAAATACAAATATACACCTGGCAGAAAAGACCATTATTTCTTTTTTGTACCAGAAACCCAGGTTCAAACATTAAAACCCTGCATGATTCTATGTGAACACACAAAGTCCTGTGGGTTTACACGGGCACAAGCACAAGCAGGGCTAAAATATCCAAGGAAACTGTTGCTGGAGAAGTTCAAAGGCAAGAGGTTCCTTTTAGACCTGGGACTGAAAAATGACAAGAGTTTCGAATGAAGATTGAGGGGTAAAGCTGCACTGAGTGGAGTTGGACTCTACTTTCCTGAGCCCTGTGGTGGTACCTCAGCAAACTGTGGAGATGTATTGTACAGAATCATGTCAATGACAAGAAATGCAGACTTACAAAGGAGACTATTTGATTTTCTGTCCTTTTAAGACACAGCTTTTTTATATTTACATTCTTCCCATAGCTGTCTGTCATCTTACCCTTTTCAACCCGTCCTCCCAGAGCTGGTTACTGACAGCACTGACCTTTAGCAGCAACTCAACCACACAAGGGTGGACCTGACCACGTGCAAAGAGAGAATATAGAAGTAGATTTAAGTGAAAGGATTGATCCTTGAAATACAGCCAGGTTTTGGTGTTTGCATAGTCATCTCTAGTAAAATAAAATAGATAATATGGAATAAAGGAATACGTCAACAAGCAGTTAAAGAAAATGAAGTGTGTGTGTGCGCATGTGATTGCAGACAAAGATTCAAGAAATAAATAAGAAGCACTCACAAAAATAAATATTTGAGCAGAAGAGATTTAAAAAGTGCAAGAAGCAGTAGGACAGTCCTGCAGCTTTCTCCGGGGGCTCTGCTGATGTTTTCCAGTCTCCTCTGGAGGCTCAGTTGAGTGATTTGTTCATAGGAATGTGGATTTTAAGAGGTTGAGGTACATGTCCAAATACAGTCAGACCATGCCAGTGTAAACAAGAAAGGTGTCAGAAAAACACCTCACAGTGACCACTTCCCCTGACCAGCACCAGACTTTTGAGTCTGGTCAAGTCATACGAGGATAATGACAGCAGATTTCAGGTTTTAAAAGTTCAGGAACTGTATTTGCAGCTTCTATTCCTCTGAATTGCTCCTAACTCTGTCACCTCTGCTCTGCAATAGAGCTACACATCTCGGGCTGTAGCAGGATCTGCACTTTGACCTGTCCATCAAACATGCTAAAATAAAAAAGACATAATTGTGTTCCACATAATCACACCCAATGTAACTAATGAAACAAATGGACTGCTTGCGTTGACCTCTCTTTTTGTCCCCATTTAGCTGATACCTGTGAATCCCCATTTTATTCTTTAAAGACACAAGAGGTAATAAAACTTTATGTCCAGAGAGAATATTCTGTCTCAGCCTTTCAGCTGCTGGAAGGTCTCCAGGGCAAGAGAAATCTCCTGGGTTTTAGGGTTCCACAGCAATGACATTTTGTGATAGCTGATGAGCCTCAGCACCACAGGGAGATGGAGGGCAACAGCATTATCCATGTGAAATAATAAGGGAAATTTTTAATATTTGGGGGAAATTCATTGTTAAGGCTGAATATCAGAACTTCACAGAAGCTCCACCTGAAACAGCAGGAGCTTGACAGGGCAGTTGCATAAACCTTTGTCTGAGTATACTCCAAAACCCAGACCTACCCACCATTCAAACCATAGTCAATTAAATGGTTTCTATGAGACCCAGGAACTGGGATCACGGAACAGGAGCTATTGGATATAGCGGACGTGATCCCTTTCAGGTCTCAGGATCTTGTTTGATGAACCTCAGGATCATCAACCTTAGGATTAGCAAATGCATTCCAGTCTGTTCCATCAGCATTTACTGCTGATTTAACCTCATCTCCAGCGTGGTCCTGAAGTGTGTGGTCATGTTAGGCCAGTTTTTAAATTCTGCCCTCACCATGAATAAATAATTTGGCATTTCTCTTTACTGGTGAAAGAGCCAATGTGACACAGAAATGCTCCTGTTCCCCATTTAAAGCTGTTGACTACAGAGAACCTGGAAAATTAAATCACATTCCTGAAGATATCAGACATTCTCTTGACCCAGGAACTCTCTAAAAAAAATCTTATTACCAAATGCATTTTATCTACCGTGAAGGAATCATGATGGTGTTGGACAGACTTCTCTGGCTGCCTTCTGAAAAGCCTGATGGAGGTATTTGTGGGGAAATGTGGCCATGGAGAAACACGTGTTTTCCAGGCAATGAAACGTGGGGAAAAACAGCAGCGTAAAGCTATTTGTTATGCCTGGTTAAAGTGATAAATAAGTCACAACAGTGGCACACACTATCAGACGAGAGGCCAAAGAATAACACAAGAACCGTGTCACTTCTCCCGCTGAGAAAACAAGCTGAACCCAACCTCTCGGCGTGTTTAAATCACAGCACTCCCAAGCAGAGCCAGGAATTAACTGTTCCCTTGCAGATCTTTGCAACTGCAATCACATAATCCCTCCACCACCTCATATTAAAGATCTTTTCTCCTCTATAGCCGAGGGTCAAAAGTTGAGGGAAATTAACTTGCCAGAATGTTATTCTTTTATTTATGGGAGAAGCTGCAGTGCTTAAGCTCTGGATAGAACTGCTGGCGCACATGGCTGCAGCCACATCCAGCAGGCCTGGGGCCCCTTCTCCTTTCTTGCCTTGTCTACAAGGGTAGACTGGGTGGCCTCTACAAGGGTAGACTGGGTGGCCTCTTCAAGGCCAGGTTGGGGTGACCCTGAGCAACCTGGTTGAGTGAGTGACATCCCTACCCATAATAAACATTGAATGCTACAGGGATGAAGCCAGAGCTCTTTAAATGAGGAATTACTGAGATTATTCAACTCTTTGTAGAAGCTCAGATTTGTGCACAACTGAGGAGATCCACGGGTAGAGGATTCAGGACCACAAATCATAGAATCATGGAATGCCAGAATGGTTTAGGTTGGAAGGGACCAGAAAGATCATCCAGTTCCACTCCCTGACCTGGGCAGGGACACCTTCCACTAGACTAGGTTTCTCCGAGCTCCATCCAACCTGGCCTTGAACACTTCCAGGGATGGGGCAGTCACACCTTCTCTGGGCACCCTGTGCCAGGGCCTCCCCACCCTCATGGGGAAGAATTCCTTCCTAATACCTAATCTGAACCTGCCCTCTGTCAGTTTAAAGCCATTCCCCCTTTGTTCTGTCACTCCATCCCTTGTCCAAACTCCCTCACCAGCTCTCCTGGAGCACCTTTAGACACTGGGAGCGGCTCTGAGTTCTCCCCAGAGTCTTGTCTTCTCCAGGATGAACTACCCCAACTCTCAGCCTGTGATGTGCCAGGGTTCAGCAAGAGCCAGCCCCCACCCCAGAGAGGCTTCAGCTTCTTCAGCTGTCTCTGAAGACAAAACTCCTTTCAAACAATGGCCAAGAACATGGAAGAACACTTGGGAAGCAGTGGATGGGGATGGATGTTCTGCAATGGTTCAGTGCTCTGCTCTGGTACAACAACCAAAATCCACAGTGCATTTACAGATGGAAGACGATGTTTAAAGGAACAAGTTGTCCAGAAAGCATCTCTATCTCCTAAATGCATCACAGTGATACTGCTTGTCTTCTGCTTTGCCTGATCTTCCTACAGGTCCTGCATGTTTGAGGCAACAGAAATGCGAAGAAAGGGTTATTTTGCACTCATTCTTCTGACAAAGAATTATAGGATCCAAGTGCACCTTTGCAAGGTTGGTCTGTGGTTTTTCATCACACCAGTCCCTTCTTTAGGTTAAATTGGAACTATCACAGTCCAAAACGGGCACTGTCCCAGAAAAGTTTAAAACTGAAGGACAAAGTGCACCATATCTGTCTGGTTCAGAGTAAGGGGTGGGGGAGAAATGAAGTATTTAAGGTGTTTCCTCACATTTTGAGGCTTTTTGGAGGCAGACAAAAGTGTCTGTGGATGCAGAGAATCCTTTGGTATGGAGAGACCCACTTCCTTTATGAGCATCAGCTTATTGAGCCAGGATGAGTGAACTGAGTACCTGTGAGCTGTGAACTGTGAGACCTGTAGTAGCTACACCTCAAGAATCACAGGGTTGCTGCTTGTTGCAGGGCTGAAGGGATAATGTGAATTATCCTTGCCTGTGTAAAGGGATTTAATACATCGAGAAATCTCTCCTGTCTCAAATACCATGCGAAAGCTAAAAGGGCATCAAACACTGCATGAGGCTTAGTGAGGCAGAGGTAGATGCAGTTTGTAGGGATAAATTTAATTGAGAGGGAAACTGGGTCCGAGATTCCCCCAGCTTTTAACAGCTACTCATTCCAATGCTACAGTCCTGCAGGTAGAAGGGCAACTGGAAGCTTTCTCTTCTCACCCTCGTTCAGCAGCTAAAAAATAATGGAAGGACACAGGAACAGCCATCCATAAATACCAGGAATCAGAGCCAAGAATGGTCACGGCAAGGCCACTGATTTTAATTCATTGATTCCCAGAGGATTATT
This sequence comes from Grallaria varia, assembly GCA_013396735.1. Lineage (NCBI taxonomy): Eukaryota > Metazoa > Chordata > Aves > Passeriformes > Formicariidae > Grallaria > Grallaria varia. Next base: position 616,483 of record VWZG01009917.1, on the reverse strand, counting down.
CCGCCAGCTTCTTGTATGACCCGGCTTCTCCTTGTGCAAATGACTCAGCCCAAGAGGACATTTTAGATGACATTTATTATTTACGTTTTTATATCCCTTTGGAGGCTCCTTCCCTTTCCACTGTGCCCCCAAATCTTTCATTTCTGTTCCGGCTTTCTCCCTGTGCTGTATCATCGTGACTGTGAGAGTCAGAGATGAGCAATAAACACAAGAACAGCGTTTTGAGCACTGCAGGAGAAAAATAAATGCAATGCAACAGCTCATCTGTTGAAATTTGACCTATAACTGGGTGTACTAAGGTCTGCACAGTTTGTCAGTGAAATACTTCATATTTTCATGTAGGATTTCTTCCCGAAGCGCTCCGTGGTGAAGACAATTTAGCAGGCAGAGCTCTTCCCTTATTCAGTCACAATGAAATAACATTTTGCTGGGCTTTGTGTTTTCATGATGACACAAAGACTTCGCTGTTCCAAGTCTTCAGGCACAGTTTGCCTTTTTTTTAATTCCCTGTCCTGCGGGTCACAGTTCCTGTTGCTTTCCCACAGTTATGGACAGCTGTGGTTTTTTTAGCCCAGTGGTGGCTGTTGTGAGGGATAAGAGGGATGAGGATGAGCATAGTCATTTAGGAGCAATTCCCAATTACAACCAAATGCAAAACGGTTTTCCCACGCTGTGATGATGTTAATAACCTGTCTCCAAATCTTCCTCTCCCTTCCAAGAATTTCAATGCATTTCATTGCTCTTGAATGAGAAAAAAAATAAACTTCTCTTTTCCTGCAAAGTGGAGAAGCCACTTCCAGCCAAGCCTGAAGTCTTTGCTTGACCCAAAGGAGGATTTTAGCCATGGCAAACACTTCCCTGTGTCATTCTGGAGGACAAAGTTGAGCTTTCTTCCTTTCTTTTCTTATTCACTGTTACTTTTGCTCCAGCAGAGCACACTTGTCCATCCAGAGAGATGTGCAGGCTCCTAAAACTTCCATGGGAATCTTCCTTAATGCTCCTGAAGAGCAGCTGCAGAGACATCTCAACTCATACTAGCAAAGGTAATCTCACCCTCACTGATGGATGAGGTGACACCACGTATTCCACATTTCAATAGGAAGTCCTCAAGAAATGACTCTTTTAAGTATTTTCCTCTTTCACCAAAGAATGGGAGATACTATTTATTTTCATGTATTGATGTGTGAACTGATCAATTGATCCTCAGTTTTAGAATCATGGAATCCAAGAATGGTGTTGGTTGGAAGGGACCTTAAAGATCATCTACTTTCAATACACTGCCAAGGGCACAGACACCTTCCAGTATCCCAGGTTGCTTCAAGCCCCATCCAACATGGCCTTGGACATTCCAGGATTGGGGCAGCCACCATCACTCTCATTTTCAGGAGTGCTGTGTAGACCAAGCATTTTTCATTATAGTTTTCAAAGGTTCAGCACCTTCCAGCCAAAGTCAATAAGGTGCTTTGCTAATCAACACTCCTACTTAGTTCTTTTCGCCCTTCACTTAGTGGCAGATGTGAAGATATTCATTAAAATAGTCAGAGAAAAGTTCCTATTTCCAGATGCAAAAGAAAGTCGAAAGAAAGGAGGTGAAGAATTTATGGCAGATAGATTTGCCACAAAACCCCAAATCATCCCAGAGGGGTTTTCCAGAGCGGGAAAACCTGGTGGGGAAAGCTTGACCCCTTGACATCAGCAGACATTGTGCTGTTGGTTTTCATCTGAGTCTGCCCAGACAACTTCAGATTGTGAGCAAAAACATTCTTCTTCCCACTCACATCGACAGGACAAGGGAAAGCGGCTTTAAGTTGTGACAGAGGAGGCTCAGGTTTGATATTAGGAAAAATTTCTTCAGTGAAAGAGTCATGAAGCTTTGGGACAGTCTGCCCAGGGAGATGGTGGAGTCACCATCCCTGGAAGTTCTCAAAAAATGAGCAGATGTGACATTTCGTGATATGGTTTAGTGGGAATGATGGTATTGCATCAAGGGATGGACTTGACGATCTTGGAGATCTCTTCCAACCTCAATGATTCAATGATTAATGATTCATCTGCTCCCTTCTCTGCTCAGGGCAGGGCTGGCACAGAGCTACAGAAGGCGCTGTTTGATATCAGGTTTGTAGGTGGTTAATTACCACTAATCATTCTCATCAACAGCCTTTGCTCACAGAGCAGGGCAGGAACCTCAGGATGGAAAATCTGTGCTCTGAGAAAGGGTCTGACAATGCAATTTCCCCCTTTCCCAAGCCATGGATGGACATTGCGATGCACAAAATCCCTCAAACTCAGATTTCTATTGTTCTGTGCAACTTCAGGCACGTTGAACATCTTCCCAAAAGGAACAGTTAACTCCTGGAGGGAACAAATACTGTTTGGAGAGACCTGAAGGGTGAGAGGTGTCTCTTTGGTATTGACAATATTTATTGTCAGTGAGAACGGACTGTCCCAGCAGGGACACAGCTGGGAGGCAGCACGTGCAAGTCTCTGCTCACCCACAGCATCAGAAACTGTTTGTGGCTTCACTGACACTTTCTTCAAAAGAATAGGTTTTGTTGCTGTTTGGAAGGAACCCAAAAAAAGCTGTCAGATCCACAGGAAACGTTTCAAGTCGCTCAGCGCTTTGAACTGGGGAAGTGCTTCAATGATGCTCTTTTTCTTTTTGTGAAATGAAGAAAATTTAGAAATGAGAGTCTGTTTCAAATGCTAAATATCTATGTTTTGTTCAGGGGAAAAATGAGAAAATTATTATCCGGCCTTTTTAGTTCCCTCCACTATTCCTCTGCATGGAAACCTCAAACACCCTTCAGGCTCTTTGTTCATTTATAAACCCCAGGAAATTGTCACTAGTTTAAGAATGAGACTTGTCAAGAAAATATGAGGAGCATTGGCACATTTGAAATCCCAATATCTCAGGATCTGTTCTCCTCCACCAATGGCCTGTTCCTATTTACCAATATCATTGAGGGATTTGCAATCCAACACAGAAGATTTGGTAAATATTCTTTGGCTGTTCCCCAGCCTGGTATGGGATGGAAACACATATTTCCTTGGAATCAGTGCTGACTACTGCAAAGTCCCACCGCAGTTTTGCTACTGCAGCCTCATGTGAAGACACTGATAGAAAAGCAATAATAGCACTTTGAAAATGATAAGTGGCACATTAAACTCTGCTCCAGTTCCTCAGCTCCCAGCGATAACAAGCATTCACCAACAAATATTAGTTATAAAGATGCAGCACAACATGTGCCAGGAAATTACAGGCAGAGAAATCAATCACCTCAAAGGATGTGGATGCAGCTCTAATCCGAGCTCTAAAAATCAGAACTCCTGCTCTTGTGCCTGAAATATCCTGGCAGAAGATAAAGGTCTTATCACTTGCTGAAATGAAAAGTGCAACTTTTTTTTTTCTTTTTTTTTTAAAGAACATATTTGTGAACTCTCAGAAGAAATGCCAACATTCATTTTTGAACGCAGGAATTCAGCATTCCCTCTCCTGAAAACTTAGGGAAGAGGGAGGTACCGTGTGGGGAAAGAGAGGGGAAGAATTCAGCAATTTGTGAATTCAGAGTCTTGCCCTACTGGCAATGTTTGTAGAGCTTATACTTAATGCCAGATGAATACAAGAAAACTTCCCAGCCCTCCTGGACTCTGCTGAATGGCTCAATAACCTTCCTGTGAATTTGTAATTTGCTGTCGCTTTTCAAAATGCCAAACACAAGAGACTCGGAGGGACAGTTCGGGAGGGGAACGGCTTTATTGGGGAAGGTGATTGAAGAATCTCATTGTGCTCGAGTTTTACTGACATTTCCTTTGTGGGGAAGGCAGGCTGCCATCTCAGCATTTCTGCTCTTCTTGGAGGGTCTTATCTTCCCAGCCATGTGTTCCTGCGCTCTGTTAATGAGCGTGATATATAATACATTTCACACGGAGCCTGATTTACAAAGGATGGGGTGAAAACCTGCTGTCCTGATGGGATGTGAATCCTAATGCAGCAGAATTTTCTGCAAGTGCTATAGAGTTGTAAATAATGGAAGAAGGATAAGAATAGACAAGTCGAGTCGATACTTGAGATGCATCCTAATTGCTCAGCTCGGTACAAAACAAGTAGCAGCACATGTTGCTTCTGGTGAGCTCAACTGGGCAGGTTGTCATGGCTTTGGCTCAATTTTTGTGACCTGTATTAGTTAAGAATCATTAAATAATCAATTCATAGAATGGTTTGGTTTGGAAGGACCTTAAAGATCATTTAGTTCGACCTCCTCGCCACGGGCAGGGACAGCAATGTGGATTTGTTGTCTCTTCAGTCAAGATGCCCCATCTGAGTTACACAAATGCAAGAGGAAGGGCTAACCCTGTCTCACTCTCTTTAGACACATCTGAGACACCTTTTAGTCCTTCTGAGATGGTTGGGAATGAGTGGTACAGAAAAGCTGGATTACACAAAACTGAGGGGACACTTCAGAATGGAGAGTCACCCTGCAGGAAGACCAGGATGGGCTGGAAAGGTGGGCTAACAAGAACCCAATGAAGTTCAACAAATACATATTTAAGGTCTTGAATGTGGGCAAACATAATCCAGGAGTGCAGCACAGGCTGGGATATGCCCAGCTCTGTGGAAAGGGACCTGGGGGTCCTGGTGGAAAATAAACTCCATATGATTGAACTCAGTGCTGCCATGACAAAAAACCAAACAGGAGTTTGGGATTCAGCAACAAGGGCATCACCAGCAGAGATACAGAAGTTGTTGTCCCACACCACTCGGCACTTCTCAGGCCACACCTGGAATACTGTGATTAGTTTTGGTCCATGTTATACAAAAAAGTCTTGGAGAGACTGGAGAAGGTCCACAAAAGGGCCACCAAGATGATCCAAAGTCTGGGAAACCTGACACATGAGAAAAGACTGAGGCAAACAAACTGTGCTTGCTCATCGTTAAGAAAAGAAGACCTAGGGGAGACCTTATGACCATGTTCCAGTAATTAAAGGGTGGTTAAAAGATGGAGGCTCACATTTTATGAGCATTCACATGGAAAAGATAAGGGATAATGAGTACCAGTTATTCCTGGGGATCTTCTGGTTGGACACAGGAGGGACATTTTTCACAATGAGACAAATGAGCCGTGGAACGATCTCCCCAGGGAAGTGGTGGATTCCTCAATGCTGGAGAAGTTTAAGATTCAGCTGGACAGGGTGCTGGGCCATTCTGTCCAGACTGTGCTTTTGCCAGGGAAGGTTGGACCAGATGATCCTTGAGGTCCTTCCAACCTGGTATTCTGTGATCCCATGACTGAATAATAGCCTTCCCTGGGCAGATCAAAGAAAGAGTGTTGGAGTGAGCTTGGAGGTTTCCATGAACATGCTCTGAGGGCTGGAGCCCCTCTGCTCTGCAGCCAGGCTGGGAGAGCTGGGGGGCTTCACCTGGAGAAGAGAAGGCTCCAGAGAGACCTTGGAGTCCCTTGCAGTGCCTAAAGGGGCTCCAGGAGAGCTGGAGAGGGACTTTGGACAAGGGATGGAGGGACAGGACATGGAGGAATGGCCTTAAACTGACAGAGGGCATGTTCAGACTAGATATTGGGAAGAAATTCTTCCCCATGATGGTGGGAAGGCCCTGGCACAGGTTGCCCAGAGAAGCTGTGGCTGCCCCATCCCTGGAAGTGTCCAAGTGGACGAAGCCCTGAGAAACCTGGTCCAGTGGAAGGTGTCCCTGCCCACAGTAAGGGGGTGGAACAAGATGATCTTTCAGGTCCCTTCCAATCCCAACCATTCTGCAATTCTCTGATTTTTGCGAAATAAAGAAGACAATAAGTGTTGGCCATTAAAAGCTGAAATTCTCCTGCTTGCTGTGATTCAGCAACTGTCCCTGTGATAAAACACTGTCTAGACACTGAGTCGAAGCTGGACTTTATTTTTCTGGGAATCATCCTTAGAAGCCCACAGGCCAAGCTTTTCATCAACATGTGCCTCAGCTCTGCCTGTAAGACATTTCTGCTGCATCATGGGATGGACATGGGGCACTTATTTCAAGGTTGTTGTGCTACAAGATCCTTAAATACAGAGCATAAATAGATGTGCCTTGATCCTGATGTTTATTGAGCAACCCCTGTCTCCCAGCGGGAGGTTTTCTAGGAAGCAGAAGCTTAGAATTATACACAGCAAGTATCTGAATAAAAAAAAGAAAAAAGAAAAAAAAGAAAAAAAAAGTTAAAAAAAAGTGGGTTGGTTTCAGCTTGATTGGTACAAACCCAGAAGTTTAGTTGGTTCAGTTTGGGGATTTGCTTTCATGCACTTTTCACTTGTAATTGAATGTTTTGTTTCACTTTCAGGTTGTTAGAGAATTTCAGAAAAGCCTTTTTCAGCTGGAGGCTGAAAACTAAAAAAACCCCGATGTGTTTCTTTTAGAGAGGAGAAGTCAAAGCATTTTCTTGCACAGGATTTTATTAAATATTTTCAAAATGTTTCAATGGCAAATTTATACCGCACAGTGCATAACCTAATGTATTTACTGATTGAAGGGAATGAACCAATTCAACTCAAAAGAAACCATTAAAAGAATAATTTTGGTCTCTTTGGAGGTCCATTTTTCTTTTTTTCTTTTTTTTTATTTTTTAATTTAGTTTAATAAATAGGAAAAAAAAACCCACCCCAAAAACCCAAAATAAGCAACACCCACCCCAAAAGTCCATTCAGATACAGCCAGGAAGAGCTTCATCAAAAAGTTGTGTTGAAATAAAGACCTTGACTGGTCATCTTATCACTTGCCAAAAAAGCTTCAATAAAAGCAACCTCAATTCCTCAGAGCACCTTCAAAACATTTTTAGACCCACTAAAGTCAGTCTTTGTGACATCTCTTCCACTGGGCCAAATTAAGTCTAAGCTTAAAGAGGCAGAATTGATCAAAAAAGGGAAAAACTCCTTTGAGCTCCTCCTTAGGTGAATGAATTTCCTTCCTCCACTTTCCAAGAAGGGCATCACCGTCTTCTGCATGAAAGTTGTTTTTGATAGGAAAAAAACCCAGATAATAAAATCAATTTCTCCAACTTGTGTTCTATCCTGTCCTTCTCCCTCTACATAACGTATTTTAAACAACATCTTTTTGTCTTTAAATTTACAAGCACATTAAACTTTTCTGAGTGTTTAGGGGAGTTTCTTTTAATGCTTTTTCTTGCCACATCACCAGCAGAACTTTTTTGCTGGCAGGGACTTGTTAAAATACTCTTCTCCCATGTGTAACCCAGCAATAAACTGCTCAGAGAATGAGATGGTAAATCCTAATGCATGTTGAAAGAAACGGTGCCCTGGTAGGACAAAGGGATTTCTAAAAAGAGAGAGAGAAAGACAAAGACTAAAGGATTTTGTCAGGTTGATTTTTTATTAAGAACCCCGATAACGGAATTCAGAAAATGAGGATATTCTTTCTGAACCTCAATGTGATTTCTTTGGGGAATGATGGACACCTGGGAAAAGGGGAGAGGCAACGGGGTGCTAAATTATGGGGAAGCCAGAGAAGCATTTTGCTGAGACGACAATTGACAGGAAACAGAATGACCTGATGTTTAACCACCATTTTTGTTGGCAATGGAAGTGCATCTCGGTTTCTCTTCATCCAGAAGACTCCCTCCAGTGTCACGTGGGGCTCAACAAAGTTCAGCTTAGGAAGAAATCGTATCCTGGTGCACCAGAGTGGGACCTGCAGGATGAATAAACAAACCAAAAAAATCCCACCTGCCCTGACACGGCCAAAAAAGGTCCTGTTTAAAGCTTGTGCTCGTGTTGTGCAGGTAATGCCTCTGTCAAAGGCAGCTCAGCTCTGTAGGGTTGGATTCATTCCTTGTTTCTCTGCAGCACCTTCCCATCCAGCCCTCTTGGATGGATTCATCCATTCCCACCCACAGAGAAGCTGTGGATTCCCCATCCCTGGAAGTGTTCAGGCCCAGGGTGGATAGGGCTTGGAGCAACCTACGGAAGGTGGTCCTGCCCGTGGTTCTTGGAACTAGATGGTCTTTAAGATCCCTTCCAACCCAAGCCATTCTACGAATTTTAAAATTGGTTTTCTCTGGGTTTTGCATGGCCCAAATTATTCCCATAATGTTTGCAGATAAATGCACAGCTGCCCCAGGGCTGGTATTTCACACAGCCCTTTATTAAACCTATTTTTCTTTTAAATCACATTCCTCCAGAGAGAGCTGGGAGAGAAGGAAGATGCTCCCATAAGGAGGCCCAGAGACATTCCCTGCTCTGTGCTGCTGCCCACAGTGACTAAATATGATTGTACAGGAATCCAAGGGGAGCTGTTTCTTCCTTGTTCTAAGTTCATCTTTGATCAGTGTGTATGGGATTAAAACTCCTGGAGCAAGGCACAGCTTCCAGGGCAGGGTATGGAGACCCAAACTCCTCTTGCAAAACCCACCCATGGCTGGGGGCTGAAGTGCATTAACCTCCATGTCTGTAATTTTTAAGGGACAATCCAAATCACATCATTTTGATTGAACGAGAAGAGATGTGAGCAAGCCCAGGGACATTTGCATTGTCTGTAGCCTTTAGTGAGTTAGAAAATGAGCTGTTTTGGGAGCTTTTTGAGGTCACTGGAGTCAACAGCTTCTTTGTGCTTTCCCTTGTAGGCTAGTTGCTAAAAAAAGGGAAAGATCCTCTTGCCTGTAAAACCAAAACAGGCACCACTCGTGTTTTAAAAGAAAAGTCCCTCTTCCATGAACCAGGATGAGATACAGGGGGTGAGAGACATGGCGGGTGAGAGGTATGGAAAAAAAATAGAAAAATAAAAGGGACTGGAACACAAAGACAAAATATCCAGGAAAAATAAGAAGGATGTGCCCTGATTTCACCGGTCAGTGTTACACGAGGAATAACCAGTGCTGGGTGGATGTGTAAGACCCCATCAGAGAGCAAGTGATTGAGAAAGGGAGAGAAAGGGTGACAGGAGGAGAGAGGAGGAGGGAGAAATTAAAGCAGCAGCGAGTGAAAAATAATCAAAGATAAACAAAGTCAACACAAAAAAACGACTTTCATTTTCTCTTGCAGCCACTCCAAAGTGAGCCCTACGAGCAGAGACTTTAATTTGCCTCCTCCCCACGGTCTCAGCCCTGCTGATTCATTCAGCCGCGCTGCTCGCTAACCGACGGTGCCAATTTATATGCTAATGGTTCGCCTTTGTAAATCAAGGCATCTTCTCCGAGGCCTCCCTCCCCCCGCCCCAAATTCACTGGTGCCAAGTGCTGCCCATCTCTGTACTCGGGGCCGGGAATTGCCAACTCGGAGACACAAAAACCCGTCAAATCCTAAATAATTGGATCATTGATGGAGTTCATCCCCATGGATTGAGTTGCTGTTTCATCTCAGCCCCTCACCTGCTCAGTAGGAGCCTCTCAAAGAAGTTTTATAATTAGACAAGTCTGAGACAGGCAATAAACTTTCCTTCCTTCTTTTCCTCTCTGTCCTCCGATGTTCCCCAATTTTCTTCTTCATAGCTCTTCTTGGAAGGACAAGATTGGACAAGGAAATGGCACCACTTAGATCCCTTTTCCACTTTTCAAAGGGTCTCTGGGGACATGAATAGGGCAAGTCTGGTACAAGCCTGCCCATACCCAGAGGACAGCTTGGGAATCAAGTGGAACTATTAAGGGCCTGGGTTATTTCCAGTCTCCTGATGGAGGATTCCTGAGGAACCTTGAGAAAAACCATCTTGATCTCCTAAAGGAAAGATGTGTCTGGAACGCTTTAAAAGAACAAAAAGTCTGTTTTCTAAACAGAGTTAGGGTTGTGATTAACTCATCACCAGGTTAAAATAAGATATTGTGATCCCTTCCATTCCCTTCCAGTGATGATGGCTGAAGGGAGGGGGGGGAACTGCAAGACAGAACAAGAATTCTTAACCTGAAGAATGCTGCTGGTGTAGGACAGCCTGATTATAAACACAAAAGGAGATTATTAAAAGTGGGATTTAGGATGTGGTTTCTAAATGGCACAGTAGTAATTCCAACCTGTGCTGCTCCAAGCAACCGCTGCAATTATGAATTAAGAACATGAATTTAGACACGAATCTGGGTCTCCTGCTCCAGATACTCTGCAGGGGACACACAGGCTCAGTGACTTTGAACAGAAAGTCTCTCCTCTGCTTGCCAGTCTTTGACAACCCCTGGATTTCCACAGGCCAGTGAAAACAGCTTCGTTTGGTATGCAGGGGTTGTTACTTGGAGTAATTAATACCAGTCTTTAACACTCCCAGACAAGTGTCTCGCAATCGATACCCATAAAAAGGAAGTTACACAGCAGTCATGCACTTTTAGCTTTAAAGGCAGCCCCATCTCCCCAGGGAAGCTCTTCCTTCAATATATTTTTGCCCGGGATTCTTTCTTGCTGCCGGAGTTTGTGGTTTACGGCACCCAAAGGGATGAGCTACTCCTGTACAGACCAGAGAAACCCACTGTTGAGTCTCGGTTGGACCCATGGGGTTTTAAGACATTCTTTGGGGTGAATTTTGGCCACTTTCCTCTTTTGAACACAGTAACTTTAAGAAACCCTGCATTAACAGCAACGGAGCTCAGCGCTGAATGAATGGCAAAGGACACTCCCATCTTCCAGGCTGGAGGTCAGTTATTCCTAATAATTTTCTATGCTGATTTGCTTTATTATTTCTATCTTGAGCCTGTGTTCATGCAGTTTTCCTGCAAGCCAGGCTGGCTGTGAGCAGAGCAGGAGATCTGGGACCACCTGCCTCAGGAGCTCAAGGGTCCTGGTGCCTGTCACCTGGGGGGAAAATGAGACAAGGGGACAACTTGTGAATAGACCAAGGCCATCTGCTGGAGAATCCCATGTTGGGTTTGAATATCCCTTCAGTTTCCACTGGGGTTGGATGGAAAAGAGGAAAAGGATGGAGCCATTCATGCTGCACAGATTTATGTGGGTGTTTTGTGTGTTGATGGGGTGCTGGGAAAGGCTCTCCATGCTGAGGGTGTGTCTGGCTGTGTCAGTACATTCCATGGGTGTGATTGTGCCTGCTGGGAATTTATGCTCACCTTCACAGATGTCCAGACTGAGGAACACGGATCTGGGGCAGGAGGAACACCCTGCCCTGCACCCCGCTGAGTGTGGGTTCTCTACCACCCTTCTGTTGTGCCTCTGTCCTGAACCAGCCATGTTATTGTCTCCCCAGCTCTCCCTCAGGTCAGAATGACCATAATTTCAGCTACGAACCACTTCCAAACTTCCAAAACTTATTAATTTCTGTCTTTATAGTCAGGGGCTCTCCAGCATCAGCATCCTTCAGGATAAAGAATTCTTCTCTTTTGCTGTTCCCTCCCTTCCTTCACCAGCCATCAGCAACACTCATGATCCTCCTGACATGGTTTGAATGGGTTAAAGGAGCCAGACTCTCTAAGCCTGGCCATGTGGTCTTGGTTCCTCGGAGTTTTCAAATAGCCCCTCCCAGCCTGAATCCTTCTTCTCTGACCATGAGTGACTAGTTGTGCTGCTCTTGGGCAATCCCAGGGCCCCTCAGTGCCTGGAGACACACACACACACACACACACACACACACACACACACACACACACACACACAGACACACACACACAGACACACACACATACACATACACACAGACACACAGACACAGACACACACACATACACACAGACACACACACAGACACACGCACGCACACACGCACACAGACACACAGACACAGACACACACACACACAGGCACA
>VWZG01009917.1:588372-604538 GCA_013396735.1 Grallaria varia | reverse complement strand
ACACACACACACGCACACACATACATTGTTCCAAAGGAATTTTAAATATCGTCTCCTCTTCTTTGCTGCTACTGGAAAGGTCTTTCCTGGTGCACCTCAAGCTTGAGATTTTATTTTTCTCTGGTTGGTGATTGTCCTGGATGCATCCAAACCTCTCTCCCTTCTTACTCCCATCTGTTGAGCCTCCCAGGCTGAAGCACGAGCTCTGAGCTGAGCTTGACCATGTGCTTTGTGCTTATGAAATGTTAATCCGTTCCCTTCCCTGCCCTCACCATGAATCCAGTTCTCCTTGGGTAATGTCTCAATCCTTCTCTGTACTGACAGTGTCCTTCAAAGTTTTGCCTCCAAATCCTTTACTGGCAAACACAACTTTTTGTTTGTTTGTTTGTTTGTTTGTTTTGTCCCATGGCTTAAAATAAAAATATTAACTAAATCTACTGAGGAACATTCTTATTGACTCGTGCCCCTTCATAGGTTTTTACCCTAGGGCACCTTTTTTATCCACGGCTCACATGAATTCTCATTTTCTCCACCAATACCACAGTGCAACAAGTCTATGAGATGCTTTGCTGAGAATAGACAAGTTATTCTGATCACAGAACTGAGCTCGGGGAAATCAGCTGCTTTATTTAAGGAAGATAATTAATTACTACGGAAAAGAACTCTTTGGCTCACTATCTGTGCAGTGTGATCCATTTCCTATTTACTTTTTTCTTCACTGATTCTTACAATGGGTCCAAAGCCCTGTCTGGGCCTGAACAGGGACGAGCTTTTAGACACCAATTGATTTGCATTGTCCCGGCATAGCTGAGAGACTCAGAGAGGCCAAGCTTTTAAATCATTTCCTTTTGATAGCTAACATTAGTTGTCAGCCCAGAAATACCAGCCCTTCCCTGTCTCAGGTGTCCCTGCCCACAGTAGGGGGTTGGAACTAAATGGTCTTTAAGGTGTCTTCATACCCAGGCTGTTTTATGATTTTATGACCTCATGTCAGAAGGGAGTTTATTTCCTGGGCAGCAACTGAAACCCAGAAATCCTTTCTGTGCCTTCATCCTCTTCCAAAAAATTATGCAAAAGTGACTGAGAGGATTTTCCACCTCAAATGGTACCATGGCTTGGCCCAAAGGATTTCTATGGAGGAACCATACACTCAGCAATCAGTCCTTCTTTTCGATGCTGATTTTTCTGTGTTCAAACCAAGCTTCTCTGCCTTTCCTCTGTGCTCCTGCATTTCCAGCAGGTTTCCAGCCCTTTGAAGAGGACATGGCCTCTTATCCCCCATGGAAATGCAAAACACCCCGGAGTGATGGAAGCCTGCGTTGGCCGAAGCCTCAAAGCTCGAGGTACAACATTAATTATGGGTCCAAACATGAGATAATGTAAAGAAGCTGCCAATTATTTCAGGCAATTGATCAAAGCTAAGAAACTCCTGGTATACATTAAGAAACTCTTTGATTGTCCATTTGCTGAAAACCCTCAGCCCACACAGACCAGGAAAGGACCATTTGCCTTTTCATGTGATTATTTCTCCTGAACAGAAACTCCCTTGAACTTCTCTTACTTCCCGCACAATTTGCCTCCTTCTTTCTCTCCCACTGTCAGATCATTCCCAACATTTGCATAATTTCCTCTGGCCATTGCCCCACCTTTGGAGAGGCCACTTGTCAAAGTTGTTGTACTTTAATTTCGAATTTCCGTGGCTTTGAAGCTCACATTTTCCATTAGAGGGACGAAAAATAGCAGCCTCCATCCTGCTGTGTGCTGCATAAATCATATCCCAGAATCATGGAATGGTTTGGCCTGGAAGGGACCTTAAAGATCAATCAGTTCCAATCCCCCTGCCATGGGCAGGGACACCTTCCACAAGCCCAGGTTGCTCCAAACCCTGTCCCACCTGGCCTTGGACACTCCCAGGGATGGGGCAGCCACAGCTTCTCTGGGCAACCTGTGCCAGAGCCTCACCATCATCATAGGGAATTTTCTCCCAAAATCTAATCTAATCCTGCCCTCCTTCAGTGTGAAGCCATTCCCCCTTGTCCTGTCCCTCCAGGCCCATGTCCAAAGTCCCTTTTCATCCCTTTTGTAGCCCCTGTAGGTACTGGAAGGCTGCTATAAGTTCTTCCCTTAGAGCTGATCATCAGGCTCATCTGTCCCCTGTTTTCCACCAAAATACAACATCTGTCCGTCCTTTCCCAGTTTAGAATTTCAAAGGGCTCTTACAGCCTCCCCAGGAGCCAAGAAATGCTGCTTTTCAAAGCAGCAACCAGCTGTGAAACAGCTGGATGGGGGGACTTTATTCAGGAGGATGCTCTTGGGACTTCATCTGTCAAGCTGCCACAGCTCTTCAGGTTGTCACAGGGGCTGCATGTCCTCTTCAGAATCCCTGTTACTCCTCACTAATGTGCCAAACCACATTTTTGGGGTTTCTGGGACACAGGAGATGTGCAAGGTCCACATCATGTCCTAAAAGGGTGCTCAGGTTTTTAAGGAATGATTTGAAGCCCCCAAATGAAGTTCTGCTCAGCCCCAGCTCGGGAACTGTCCTTGTCTTCCACTCTGCCTTCTCAAAGGCTTGGCAGGAAATTGGACCACCCAAAGGGCATAAAGGAGCTTATAGAAAAGCTTTTTTTTTTTTTTCTTTTTTGGAAATAATAAAGGAAAATAGATCTGAGCAAGGATGCACCTGGAGAGGTCCATATGGATCCCCTGAGGACTCTGACTTCTTCCTGGTAGGAGTGGATTGAGGACACCATGAAGAAAAAATAAAAAGCCCAAACAACAGTCATCACCTTTCTTTTCCTCTCTCTTTATATTTTGGCCCAACGGGAGCTCAGGGACAGATATTCACCTGAGGCCCCACCTCATTTTGAACAGCTCAGACTTCCTTCAGCCACAAAAGAGAAAGACTGCAGAGAATAACCCTCTGCCCTGGTCCCAAATCTTCCAGGAACATTGTCTTGGCCCACATGAACCTTTTCCTGTGTGGGCCGCTATCAGGAATGGATGATTTAGATCACTGAAAGGACCACTGTCAGATATATCAGCAGATCATAGAATCATAGAATTGATTGGGTTGGAAAAGACCTCAGAGATCATCAAGTCCAACCCTTGCTCCAACTCCAGTCAATTTACTAGATGTGGTTTAAATAAGATGTTCTAAAAGTGCCACTTCACAAAGTTCAATGTCAAGGTTTGTTTAATCTACGGAAGAAACGCACAATGGAAAACTGAGTCAGAACTGAGCTGGAAGGATTTACACAGAGATCTGAGACACACAAAAGGGGAAGGGAGACCCTGCCATTGAGTCACGAGGTTCAGAATGCCCCTCCTTGCTTTCTAAACCCCTGATGGAGCTATGGTGCACCTAGGTCCAATTTTAATCTCCGACTTGGACAAAGCTTTATGTCTAATGGGATTATTTACTCCACAAAGTTTGTAAGAGTTATTAGGGAGTGCTTACATGGTCTGGAATTGTTACACCATATTAATTCAGGCTGCTATCACCAACTTAATGAGGATCTGACATGAGTACCTTGGGCAAAGAAGAGTCTCTTAGAAAGAAGAGTCTCAAAGAAGAGTCTCTTCCTCAGGTGAGGAATCTCAAACCTTGAGACGTGTCTCTGCTCAGGACAAGACTTACCTGGCACACCGTCCAGTAGCAATGCAGGAACAAGTCAGACTGCGCTCATCCAAAGATCCAGGGTTAAAATAAGGTCTCTCTGCCTTGAAGAGCAACCTCAAGAGGTGTCCCAGCCCCAAGGGAGACCACCAGCATAAGAGGTAAGAGCTCCAAGAAGGCTCACTTAGGCTGTTGTATTTCTGGAGTGAAGGCGTTGGCTCAAATTGCAAAAAAATAGAAAGGTGGGAATGAAACTCCTTGTACCCGCAGCTTGATTTCTTCCTTGATAACTAAGCCTTGGAAAAGCCACCTCCATTCATGTGTTGGTCACATGATCAGTGTTCCAAACTCATCTGCATCAATGTCACCGTGTCACTCTGCTCCTTTGTGGGTTTCCTGAAGAAGTTCTTGACCAGGACACATCTCAGGCCTTCACCTTTCTGGACCTTGCACCAAATCCTTCTGGTTTGGTTAAGGGCTCAAGTCCAACTTTCACAGCAGACCAGGCAAAACCCTTTGCATTTCCTTCAGTTTTCAGATCCTTCACAATTTCCCAGCCCAGCTGTATTTTCCCAGTGGAGCAGCCAATACAAAGGATTTCTTCCACGGGCAACACACCATTTATCCACCCCCAGTGTTGCTGGGCTTCCTCCTTGTGAGGTCATGGTGTCTGTAGAGTCATGGAATGGTTTGGAAGGCACCTTGAAGACGATCCAGTTCCAACCCCCTGCCATTGGCAGGAACAACTTCCACTAGACCAAGTTTGTCCAAATTCTGTCCAACCTGGCCATGGACATTTCCAGGAATGGGGCAGCCACAGCTTCTCTGGGCAACCTGTGCCAGGGCCTCCACACCCTCTGAGTAAAGAATGTCTTCCTAATATCTAGTCTAGAGTTCTCTTCTTCCAGTTTAAAACCATTCCCCCTCTTCCTATCACTATCTGCCCCTGGAAAAGTCACTCTCCCTCTTTTTATAAGCCCTCTTGAAGTACTGGAGGGCTGCAATGAGGTCTTCCCAGGAGTACAGGTGTCCTCTCTTTGCCTCATGCCTGTAGCCTGTAGCAAGGCAGGATCACAGGGATGTAGGACAGTTCAAGGGGACCTCAGGAGGGCTTTCCAAGCTGAGGTATCCAGTGACCCTTACTTGCAGACCCACCACATATAACCACAGTGCAATTCCAACCGCCCTGTACGTACACTGACCTCCTGCACCACCCACCTGGGGCAGTGCTGTTATTGACAGTCCCAGGAACACAGCAGGAACAAGTCCTCCCTCCTTCCAGCTCCCTCTGGTGAGAAGCAGCAGGACCTCCTGATCCATCTCTAAGGCTGTGATCTGAGATTGGGGCTCTCCTGCCCTCCCAGCCCATCACTTTGTGCGGTGCCTGGTGGTGAATATTTTCCTCCTCCATGTTAATGCTACACAATCATCAAATAATTCATGTTGGAAAAGACCTCAAAATCATGGAGTCCAACCATTATCCCAGCATTGTGAAGTCCACCAAGGATCACGGTATAGATGTAGGGTGAGAAACACCTCCACAGGAAGGATGGAGAAGCCCTGGGACTCACCATCAGGATCTGTTGATTGAAGAAGTGTTGGATCATGGCTCAGGGAAGGGGAGACTGGGCTGAGAGTCTCCAGGCAGTCTCACACCTCTGCAGTCATTCCAGATGTTCCAGGACATCCAAATTATTTCAGCCAGTTCAAGTCATTACATCTGAGGACCTACTGGGTCATGGTGGCTTTGGATGAAGGTTCCAGAAAGCACCAGTCCTGGATCCCATTTGACAAGCCCTAAAGCCCCCTGTAGTCCTGCCTATAATCCTAAAATCTGTCAAACAGTTGACGGAGCAGAGTCAGGGAGATGAGGACATATTTTCTTCCTGGAAGATTTCAGGCATTCAAGGGTAATTCATCGCTCAATTAATATCTTGTCACCTTTTATGAGTGAAATCCTCAACCCCCCTGTTCACTGAGCTGTTCTCCTGCCCATGGCCTGCCTGGTCATGCAGGAGGTGTCAGGGAACTCCAGGTGAGGCTGAGTCTTCTAGTACCTGGGGGGGGCCAACAAAAAAGCTGAAGAGGTACTTCTGACAAGGGCTTGCACTGATAGGACAATGGGGAATGGCTTTAAGATGAAGTAGGACAGGTTTAGATTGGATATTAGGAAGGAATTCTTCCCTGTGAGGGTGGGGAGGTCCTGGAACAGGTTGCCCAGAGAAGCTGTGGCTGTCTCATCCTTGGAAGTGTCCAAGGTCAGATTGGATGGGACTTGGAGCAACCTGGGCTGGTGGAAGGTGTCCCTGCCCATGGCAGGGGGTGGGATTGGATGATCTTTCAGGTTCCCTTCCAACCCAAATCATTCTGTCATTCTACAATTGGCTTTGCAGGGCAGCCTCAGCATAACCCACCATCCCTGTGCCAGAAATGCTGCCAGCCCTGTGTTAAATCTCAGCCCTTCACATGACACGACATCAGGAAGGAGGCACCAGGGCGTGGGTTTGAGACACCTGCAGACAAGCAGGCTGCTCCCCAAAGAAAAGGGAATTCTTCACATCCTGGAAATACATATCATAGGGGGATGCAGTTTTAGGGGTGTCCAGAAAACACAAAGCTAAAGATTGGGTAAGTTCAGCCCTGGGTTATGACTCTGCCAGAGCAGAGAGCCAAGGTGCAGCTTGTGGGGCCAGGAGAGGTGTTTCCCAGCACCCAGGAGCGATGCAAACCACACGTGGGGCACTCTTAAAAAGCACACAGGGCTGGAGTTTCCACCTCTTTTATTAGAAATTAGACACATTCATTTTGTGCTCTGAAAACTGTACAGAGGAGAAGAAAAGAGAAATAAAAATTGATGAACACGGAGAGGAAGGAGGGGGAGGAATGGCAGGGGGCATGGCATGGGAAAACAGGATTAAGTGGAGGAGCTGAGCAGAGAAAGTCTCAACAGTTTTTAAACAAACATTTATCTCTGTAGTTACATAACATCCTTAATGTCCTGCAAAGTCGGCTGGAGTGAATGGGTGGATGGGGAAGGTTGGAGTGAAGAGGGCAAGCTCAGTTGGGCAGGGGAAAGGGGGGGGGAAAAAAAAGAGAAAAGAATTAAAACACAGTAGAAAGATATCTGTATGCTAAAATTCATATTGTGTAATTATAATAATTACAATATCATACAACCCGGCATCTGAGGGAGGCCTTTGTGCTTTCCTGGTTCAGAGAATAACCTAAAATTGAACAATAATATCACAGTTTTATAAGTAACCACTTTCCCTATTTTTTAAACTATTTGGATTTATTTCAGTTTTCTTTTCCATCCTTCACATTCTACAGTTAAATGGCACAATAAATGCCACTGTCCTTAGAGAGCACCCAGGTGGCCCAAAGGAAAGTCAAAGCAGAGATGTTGGCACATCAAGCAACATCTCCCCATGGGGGAAGCACAACTGGGGGCAGTGATTGTTTTGCATTTTGTATCCATTGGTATTTTTTCCCTAAAAATGTGAGGTTTGTTCTTTTTTATTAAAAAGAGACCCAAGCAAATAATAACCAAGTAATAACTCAGACCTTATTCAAGCTTTACTGCTGTTCTGGCACCATCTGGCCACTCACAACCAGAGGTTTGTCACCACCCAATTCCAAAACTGGGAGAGTTGTTCCAAACATCAGACAGACAGCGCAGGGAATGATAAAAACAATTAAAAAAAAAAAAATGAAGTCTGTGTGTAATGACAGTGTTATATTTCTTTAATGATAAAAATATTGCACAACACTTTCTGGGGTGAAATGTAGATAGCTTTTTTTTTTTTTTCTTTTTGTAAATAGCCTTGAGAAATGTTTAATGAAAAAAAAATAATTAAAATTGCTGTTTTGTTTTCATGGGGGAATGAAAACATAGCATTTTATGATGAGGTCCTGATCAGCTCCACCTCTTCCTTCTTGTAGGACCAAAAACCTGCTTGCTGGCACAGGGCAGCGGGGATGGAGAAAAGCCAGCGAGGGGAAAATAACCAAAACCCAAACTGAATAAAACAAAGCAAAACGCTGCAAGCCAGAGGCGGAGGGGCCGTATATTCCCACCATCCCAAACCTTCCACGGAGCAACTTGCCTTCCACCTTCAGCAGGTGGCATCCTCACCCCATGCCTGCGCAGTGCTACGGCACAGAAAGGCATTCGAAATGACAAGAGCCAAAGAAAAGAAAGGTCTCGGGTTTCAAGTTCTCTTTTTATTGAAGAAAAGAAAAGAAGAAGGAAAAAAATAGAATATTTTGTTTGTTTTTTTTTGTGGTTTTTTGTTTGTTTGTTTGTTTCCAAGTGAACATTATTCGTGTAGTCAGTTTGTCTCAATGTCCTAAGGCAACGTCTCTGTATTCCAATGACTCCAGGTACATCGGCAGGATCTTCCCCTCTTTCTCTCTCTGCCTTCCAGGGAGGGGCAACTTGGAATAAATCTGAGTCCGAGAGCAAGGAAAAATAACAGAAAACAAACAACAACAAAATAAAAATAAAAAAAAAAAAAAAAAAANAAAAAAAAAAAAAAAAGGATGAGGCCAAGAGGACCTTTGCAAGGCCCCGGTGCTGAGTTTATCTATTTAACAGTCAACGAAACGTCCTACGTTCCTCTCGTTGGTCTGGGTTCTAACACCTTCCACCCTCTCCCTGGAGACGGGGCGAGGGTTTGCAGTTGGTCCCGTCCTCCCGTGCCTGTCCCGCTCCAGAGGGTGCGAGAGCTCCTCCGTGGAAGGATGGGATGAGGAGGAAGCCCCAGCTCCCCATCCCACCTGATCTGCGGGTGATGCCACCACTTCCCCCTCCAGGCTCCGTGGGGACCCGCTGCGGATGTGCCACCGCTCCAGGTGGGAGTGGGAATGTCTTCCTGGAGCATCCCACCTCCTTCCTTCTTGGATGAGCTGCCGAGGGAGAAGTGGGGGGCGAGGACCGGACCCTCAAGGCAGGGTGTCCCCCAGGCTGGCCACATCCCAGCGAGGCTCCCGCTGATGTCCCCTCTCGTGGTCCCCAAACGACCCCGATCTTCTCGGCGCGTCGTGGTGGCTGCTGGGTGTCCTTCCACACCTCCTGGCGTGCAGTGGAACCCAAAAGCATCTCCCCACCCTCTTCCTCCTCCTCACTCTCTTCCAGGCTCACTTCTTCTCCAGTCCTACCTGGGAAAGCTCGTGTTGTCCTGAACCTACAGCTACTATACTCTATAAAGTAATATTTCCCCCTCTCTGCTGAGAACAATACAAAAGTTACTCCATCTTACCAAAGGTTTCAAAAGAAACCAAACACTTCTCTTGCTCGGTTCCCATTTAATTTAATCATTTCTTTAAAACGTGGGTTTTTTGTGTTTTTTTTTTTGTTTGTTTGTTTCGTTTGTTTTCCGGAAAAAAAAAAAAGTCCTTTTTCTTCCCTTTCTGCTCAGACCTCTGTCTGAAGGTCAATAATGTCTTGTCCCACCAAGGGGATGGTGGCCCCTGTTTTCTCCCACTCTACAGTTTTTAGTTCTAGGGGAGACTGTGCCACAGGTTCCATGTCCTTTTTAACCCATGATGGTGGGGACTGCACTTTCCTGATGCCTTCCCAGGGTCTCTTGTTTGGTGTCTGCTGTTTTTCTTGCTGCAAGAGGAGGAAAGTGTGAGAAAGGAGAGAGAAAGAGAAAGAAAGGTTAGTGCCAATGCAACAAACACCATGATTTTACCTCTTCTTGTATCAAAGACAAATTTTTCCTGTGTGGGTCTTGATCTGGAATAAAGTGGAGTTCCAATAAAAATGACACTCGGTGTGCAAATTATCCATTTTCAGGAAGAAAACGTTGGTTTTCTCTCTGCTATCTCTACAAACTAATGCCTAGATATTTTGGCCTTCAGCTGAAGTTTTGCCACTTCCATTTGCACTGAAAAACTGAACATGGTTTTGAGAATTTCAATTCTTTTCTTTTTCTGCTTTTAAGGGCATGTATTGATAGGACAAGGGGGAATAGGTCAAAAATGTCGGAGTAGGTTTAGATGGGATGTTGGGAAGAAATTCCTCCCTGTGAGGGTGGGGAGGCCCTGGAATAGAATTCCCAGAGAAGCTGTGGCTGCTCCATCCTTGGAAGTGTCCAAGGCCAGGTTGGACGGGGCTTGGAGCAACCTGGGCTAGTGGAAGGTGTCCCTGCCCACGGCAGGAACAAGATGAACTTTAAGGTCCCTTCCAACCCAAACCATACTATGAAATCCAGATTGCAAGGAGGTCTTTCTGAACACACCATTGCAGTTGACACAGATGCACATTCCTTATGCAGCACAGCCATTTATAGGCTCTTCCACTGCAGCAGAGCCTGCTCGGTGTTTCACCAGCGAGGCCCCGCTGTTTGACCACCTGGAGCTCAGCTCTGGAACTGGAAGCACTTCCATCAGCTCCACACCAAGCCTTCCAGGCTTTATTGACTGCTGCTTGCCGAGTTTCCCCCGGCATCCCACCGCGGACATCGATCCGGAGAACATATTTCCATGTTTCTGCTGATGTGCACCAAGACAAGACTCTGGGGAGGGCCGAGGCTCTGGAAGACGTGTGTATACGAAAGGGTGTCCGTGCAGAGATTTTTAATGAGTTGTCCCACTAAGATGCCCCACTCCAACCATGAGCGATGCTTGTCACAGCTAATTATCCCCAAAAAACGCTCCAGCACTGGGGGGAAACAAAAGGCTTCCCTGCCCGTGACAGGGGCACAGAGCCCTTCAGAGCCACCTGCCAAAGGGGAAGCAGAAGAAAGTTGGAAGGGTGGGAGGAAAGCAGCCAGATGGCAACACGGAGAGGAGATGTCTGGGGAGAAGGAGAGGGGACAGACGTGATGATGTGCAGCTCGATGCTGTCACCAAAAGGGATGGATTGAGGGGAGATGAGGCCACGTGGAGGCTGTGGGGTCATGACTGTGCTCCAGGATGCTGCAGAGATTGTTGTAGCCCTGTAGGAAACCTAAAAGCCCATCTGCCACACGCTAATCCAGATGTCTCAGCTCCTCATTTTGTCCTTTGCTAAGACGTTTTTGTAAGCCTGGTGTTTTTCCCACCTCCACACTGCAGTGCTGACAGGAAAGGTGCTGCAGAATTATCCCTACAGGGGCACCTTTCACTATATCACCCAAGCCACAAATTCTGCTTTTCCAAACTTTAGCTTTTAATAGAAAAATAAAATGGGCTTGAAGTTGGTCCTGCATCCTCCCCACCCCAAGGAGAAGGCTCTGGGTGAGAGCAATCGGTGGTTAGAGAGTGCTTAATGTACAAACCAGGTCACCTCAACGTGAAGTGAAAACATCCTGAAATTATCTCTAAGTGCTTTATCACATTTTTTAAGTCCTTCGAGAGTTGCTGCTTGTTTGTTTGTTTTAAATAAGGTTTTGTAAAACTATTCCTCAGAAGAACGTAAACCACTCCATTTGGGTTTTCATTGAACTCTACAATACAGAATTTGCTTATGCCTCTGGTGTTGTTCTTACTTTATTCCATGATTTAACACAATGGTGATTGATACCAATAGGACAGAAAAGGTGATAAAATACTTGACTTATTCCATTATCTTTTTTTGAACTTATTTTAGAACACTAAAACTGAACCACTACAAACTGAAACCTATTTATCTCTCTGTGTGTCTTAATGAGACAAGTCTGAGGCTTCCTGAAGGGAAATTTCTACCTGCAGTGTTTTTTGCAGACCATTAGTCTGCCTGAAAAGATGCAGCAAGAAGGTACACAAAGAGACAAAAGCACATAGAGAGCAAAAAGGGAATGAAACTTAAGTTTCCCAAAAGGTGAAGAAAAACAACCTTGGTCAGGACCGATTTTTCAATGAAAAAACATTTTGTTTTCTCCCACCACTGCTGAAATGCCACAAGTTTCCAAAGTTACCAGTGTCCACAGCTGTATTATTTAACAGAGCAGCACAAGTGATCTTATGCATGAAATTCATAAATAATTCCATTTTCCCCCCTCAAACGAAAGCCCTTCTTTCCTGGCATTATTTATCGGGTTCTCCTGTTCCCAGCCAATCCCTGTTTAAACAGTCTCTGCATCTGCCACATCCCTGACCTTCAGCCTCTCCTTCATGCTGGGAGGATGCACCCGGATCTGACCATGTACTGAACGTGACCAGCAAACCTCAGAGCCCTCCCTGTCATGGACTAGTGAGCGAGAGCAGATGCAAATCCATGCAGGGAACAGAAATTGTGGGGGAAAAAAAAATGCCCACCAACAAAACCAATCGTAAGTTCACATCTCCAGCACTGACCTCTGATCAGACCTGTCACCAGGGAACGACACCCAAGGGCTACAATAATTATTCAGTGGTGATAAAACCCAGGTGTCAAATGTTGTGAGTTATTAAGAAGAGAAAAATTAAGAAAGGAAGAAAGAATGAAACAGCAAATATTATACTGGCAGTGCATCTGCATCTTGAATATTATGTGGACTCCTTGGGCTTCCTGATGGAAGGAAGTGATAAAGGAGGCCAGTTTCCAGCCATGAACAAAGTTATGGAGGAGCAAAGATTACACAGACCTTTCATCCTTAAAAGGACTGTGATGGATGTGAAAGAGGACTAGGAAACTCTGAGTGGCTTTTGGATGGAAGGGACCACTGATGGGAGGGATCATCTCTGCCAACATGAGACCTGCAGAGCAGGGCAGGGCACCAAGGAGTGAAGTCCAGGAGCCACAGTGCCCAGCCAAACTCCAGACCACCTTTGCACAGCTCTCTGTCCATGCTGAAAACTTCCAAACTTATAAAAATATACGTGGAAACATTCCCAAAAGCAAAATCCACTCGGTACTATGAAGTGAAGTGACACCATTCTGCATCAGGGGGTGCTCTGAGCACGAATTACTGGAGTCTTGGAGAACATTTGAACATGATCTACCACGTGCTTGCCCAGCTCCTTTATTTTTCCAAGTTTCTCTTTACTGTGCCATGAAAAGGAGGCAGAAACTGGCCTTGGGTCTGACCCCATAGGGTGTTTCCATCCCCCTTATCAGAGTGATGTGTTACCTGGCTGTGACTGCAGCAGGTTTAGCGACTCCAAAGGATGTCTCTATGCAGTCAGAAGATGAAAAAGAGCTCTGGGACATGAGGAAACGGGGAAGGGAGCCTTGCTTTTTGCTTCCCATTTCTCAGGAAAGAATTAAGACTTCTCTAGTGATGCTGTAAGCGGAGGTGCTGCCTCAGGTCTGGGTGCAGAAGGACTTGGTGCCCACTTGGATCTCTGAGCAGGTTAATCAGCCTGGCTGAGCTCTGGGAAGGATGACAGCAGACAAAGGACAATCTCCTCTTGGCACAAGGCACCCCTGGGAATTGGTAGCAGGCTCTTGGGAACGGCTCCCCTTTTCTTTCCCTCCATATGGAAGAGGTTTTTAATGGGGTCTTGGCCACTTGAACAGCACAGAGAAACAGCCTCTGGGCTCCTGCTCCAGCTCTGGCATTTCCCTCCAGCTCCACTGTGGGGTCTTAGCAATCCCTGCAGACAGGAGGGAAAACTTAAACCATGCACAGAATAGAAGAAAAAGCCTGGAGAGAGGGTTGTGTAATCCAGCTGGAAAAGGCATCGGAGCTGGCCCAGAGCCTGGTGGTGCTTTGGAGTCAGCCAGGAATGGGCTGGGACAGGGGCTGAAAGCTCTGCCAGCAACTCACAGAGCCAGAGCCAGAGCCATCCTTCTGGCCTGACGCAGCACAGGAGCTTCTGGCCATGGGGAAGGGGGGAAATGTTTATCAGCTCCTTCCCGGTGCCAGGACGGCGGAGCAGAACACTCTGATGGAGGGGAGGGAAAGGAGGGAGCACCCCACACCCAAAGGTGGGGTAAAACCTGCTGCACAGGGCAGGCTGGAGGTCTTCATCACCCCAGGGGAGGTCAGAGTCTCCCTCGTTGAGCTGTGACTTTCATTAAGGCAGAAGGCGAAGATTCGGGATAAAAGGCGTTTAAGATGCAGTGACAACAAAATCCCCCGAATCCCTGAGAAAGACAAAGTGCTTTGGGATGATCCACACAGCCCTCTCCTTCCAAAGCTGGTCCTGGTGGATGGCAACGAATCACCTGGGCTGGACTCAGGGTGGTTATGGAAAGGTCTGGGCGGTGAAGCAGCACTTCCCTACCCCAGGGTCTTCAGAGAATCATCACAGAATGGACCTGAAAGATCAGCCAATTCCAGGGATGCCACACACTAGACCAGGTTGCTCCAAGTCCCACCCAACCTGACCTTGAACCCTTCCAGGGATGGGGCAGCCACAGCTTCTATGGCCAACCTGTGCCAGGGCCTGCCCACCCTCACAGGGAAGAATCTCTTCCCAATATCCCACCTAACTCTGCCCGTTTGAAGCCATTCCTCCTTATTCTGACATTCCATCCCTTGTCCAAAGTCCCTCTCCAGCTCTTTTGGAGGCCCTTTAGGCACTGGAAGGGGCTCCGAGGTCTTTCTGGAGCTTTCCCTTCCCCAGGCTGAACAATCCCAACTCTCCCAGCCTTTCCTCCCAGCAGAGCTGCTCCATCCCTCTGATCATCTTGGGGCCTCCTCTGGACTGGCTCCAACAGCTCCACATCCTTCCTGAGTTGGGACCCCAGAGCTGGAGGCAGCTCTGCAGGTGGGGGTTTCACTAGAGAACAGCAGAGGGGCAGAATCCCCTCCCTCAACCTCCACACTTTTCCATACATTATTATTATTATTATTATTATTATTATTATTATTATTATTATTATTATTACTACATTGTTTTGTGGCTTTGGGGTTTTGTTTGGTTTTCTTGGTTTCTGTTTTTTAACATCTGATTTTTATGGATACCCAGACTAACCTGAAGAGCAATTCAGTGCTTTCCACAGAGCACCCAGTGGTAACCCCCCTAGAACCAGCCACTCCCACGCTGGGTTCCTCGCCTCTGGTGTCAGCTTGAAGGATATTTCATGACTCAAATGGTCTCTTCCCCACAACATCGATGACTTTAGGACCAGAATGAAGTTATTCAGAGCACAGAGCAGGGAATTTGAAAGATAAATGTGGCCCAGGCTGTCTAATCCATCTTTGGATCAATGTCGATGAAAAGTGATTAGAAAATGGGAAAGCTGCCTTGTTTCTTTAGAGAATGATGAATTTTCCTTTCTTTCTTGGAAACAAGTAGCTGCAGTTCTTTCATTTTATGCTGTTGAATTACAAAGATTATGTTTTGGGTTTTTTCATTTAGGAGAAAAAGCAAAAGAAAAGGAAGAGGCTGACTTTGCTCAGAATTTCATTACGTTAAAAACTGGAAAAAAAAAAAAAGAGGAGAAATAATTAGTGGTTTTAAAATGCTGAAAACACTCAAGGCTGCCTTATGGGGGCATCCAGGGACTCAGGAGGGGACCAAGAGCACCCGAAACACTGCTTTTTATGGAGTATTTACTTTAAACTCTATAAAGGATTATTTAGATTTTAAAGTCTAAACAACCAGGAGCTTCTTGTTGCTGGTGGCCCCTTCCTGGTGTTGGAGCAGAGGATACAGGGAATAGGATGTTTCTCTGAGCAGTACAGACTAACTGATGTCCAGTTCCTGGGACAGGAGGTGTCAGATGATGTCCAGAAGGAGGTGAACTTCTGACTGATGGTATATCCGGATAGCCAGTAGCTGACAGATGGTTTATGGCTGAAGGAATTAAGGTCTGACGTCAGTTTCATAACAGGATTTATTGCGGTAATTATTGGACTTTACGCAGCGCTCCTCCCTATAAAAACTGCCCTAATTAGCCTTTAAAACTTGCTGGTTACTAAAGCCTTTAAGAAGTGCAGAGAGGATTAAAGACGTGGCACAGGGACACTCTCCACATAAGTGGAGCTTCCCTTGCAGAGGGACACCCAGCCAGCAGCAGGAGGAGCAAAGCTTCCCAATGTTCTAATTCCTCAGGGAGGAATGGCCCTGAGTGACACAACCACCACCACCTGAGCTCCTTCACCGCCAGCCTCAGCCCATGACGAGGTTCCCAGGGTGTCCTGGGTTCCTGTAGCTGAATTTTTTTTGGTAGTGGGAGGGGGGCTGCAGAGGTGGTTTCTGTTAGAAGCTGCCAGAAGCGTCCCCTGTCCCATGGGAGCCAATGACACTTGGCCCCAGGAGGGACATCCGGCCCCTGGCCAGGGCCGAGCCAATTAGAGATCACAGTAACGCCTCTGTGATAACATATTGAAGAATTGGAGGGTTGTTGTGCAGAAGAAATTCCAGGGAGCGAGAACATGGGATAACAAGGCAGACATCAAGGTTGCTGCAGAAGCGAGGTGGGAGGAGGCACCTCATGGAGCAGGGGCAGGACTCAGAGCTAAAACCCCTGCAGCCCATGGAGGAGCCTGTGCTGGAGCTGTGGATGCTGGAGCAGGAGACTTGTGGACCCATGGAAAGGCAAACCCATCCTGGAGCAAGAGACTTGTGGACCCATGGAAGAGCAAGCCCATGCTGGAGCAGGAGCCTGTGGACCCGTGGTGGGGCAGACCCACGCTGGAGCAGGAGACCTGTGGACCCATGCTGGGGCAGACCCACGCTGGAGCAGGAGACCTGTGGACCCGTGGTG
>VWZG01009917.1:503370-586365 GCA_013396735.1 Grallaria varia | reverse complement strand
TTTTTTTTTTTTGGTAGCAATATGGGAGGTAAAGAACAACTCAAAGTGATGGGAGTGATTAGGAAGGAAGAACTGTGCTGTGTGTGTCAGTCCCAACCTCACATCCCACAGACATCCATTGGGGCAGCTAAATATGCCCTAAAGCTGCTATAAAGAGATATTTATGGTCCAGGTGGAAGCCATTCACTGCTTATTGCAACCTTAAAAATGAAGGTTTGGTGGATCCCAGACACCAAGAGAGCTTTAAATTTTACTCTGGACGCCTGGTGTGGATGGGTGGGCATTTTGATGCAAATCCTGCCGGGGTTGTCTCCAAGCCTTTGGTTCCTTTTGTGCTTCCTGGTTGCAAATAAGCTGTCCAGGGGATAAATATTCAACACACACAGCTCTTTCAGTTTTCTGCTCAGGGTCTGCACCAGCTTCCAGTTTGGTCTGGGATAAAATGGAAGGGCAACAGCGTGAAACCTTCAGAGATTGGCTGGCTGTTTGGGAGGAGGGTGAGCAAAGCAAACCAGATGCTCCTGAGATGTTATTTTGGGATTCAATGTCTCTTTGGGTGGACAGAGATAATCTGTCCCAAATTCCAGCGTAACAAGGGAAAAGAATTCTTGCCTACAACGCTATAACTTCCTTTTGACTAAGGAAAAAACATCTCCACCTTCCTTGCCTCATCTGAGGTTGAAGACTGCAAGGGAGAAAAAATTGACCATGGAATCAGAGAATAGCCTTAATGGGAAGGGTCACGGAAAGGACATATGGAGATCTATTAGATGCATTAAAAAATTGATTTTTCAACTTGCAGTCATCAGATCTTGCTGCTCGTGTCTTAATTCCAGCACTGAAAACTTAGCTTTGGGTGATAGTGTCTACATCCTTGATCAGTCCATAAAGCCACAAATAATCACAGAATGGTTTGGGTTCGAATGGACTTTAAAGACCATTTAGTTCCAGACCCCAGCCATGGGCAAGGTCACCTTCCACTCGCCCAGGTTGCTCCAAGCCCCATCCAGCCTGGACTTAAAACACTTCCAAGGATGGGGCAGCCACAGCTTCTCTGGGAAACCTCTGCCAGGGCCTCACCACCCTCACAGAGAAAAATGCCTTCCAAATACCCAACCTAAATCACATTCCTTCAGTCTAAGGCCACTACGAGAGAGACCCCTGTACTCTGCTGCAGGGGAATGTGCAGGTGGATGAGGGATCCCATGGGATTTGCTCCATGAGATTCTAATCAGGAATAGTTGAGGGTGCTTCCAATTAGGGCACGTCATAATTGATGTACAGATACAAGAAACTAAATGTCACATGGAGTAGATTTCATGTAATCAACTGAAAAAAAAAAACAAAACAGAAAAACCAAAGTTTGTTGTCCAAGAAAGGACAAATCTGTATTAGTGTACTCTGAGACTCAAGTTAGTTCAGCACTGGCAACCTGCTTTGGTTCGTAGCAAAATAACTGGCCAGTGCCACTCTGACTCCTGGGAATGCCTTGAATATGGGCAAGATCAAGACTTGGCTGGCATTCCAGGCAGCATCCTGGTTCCTTTAATTGCCTTCCTCTGCCACACCAGCCCAGTGACATTGCTCATTAGCCAGCTGATGGCAGTGGGGACACCCTGATCCCACTGGGATGTGGATCACGACCCCTTGGCCATGGGGTGATGGGAAAGCAGAATCCATCCCAAAGCTGTCTCCACCTTCTCACTCTCTACAACTCCCTGACAGGAGGCTGTAGCCAGGTGGGGGTCAGTCTCTTTTCCTGAGTAACAAGTGACAGGACTAGAGGAAATGTCCTCGAGTTGTGTCAGGGGAGCTTTAGATTGGCTATTAGGGAAAATTTCTTCCCTGAAAGGATTGCCAAGCACTGGAGCAGGTGCCCAGGGCAGTGGTGGAGTCACCATCCCTGGAGGGATTTAAAAGATGTGCAGATGTGGCACTTGGGGACAAGGTTTAGTGGTGGGGCTCGATGATCTTAGAGGTCATTTCCAACATTAACAATTCTGTGAGTCCCTGGTTGTGCTTCCAGCTCTGCCAGCAACAACTCTGGGACAGGGAGCAAAGGACATTCCTCTTTATCTTTCCAGTGTACCCAGAGGGAGCACTTCTCCCAAGTTTACCTGTGTCAGGATACTTAAAAAGGAGGAATACATGTGCTGGGACAAACCTTTGGGTCTCTGCTGAAGACCCCTTAAAACTGGTGTTTCATCAATGAAGTCGGAGAAATTCTCCGCAGGAAACGCATCTGACAGTTGAATTTTCAAGCCCTTTTCCTAAAGAGACAGAAGAGCTGTTTCTTTGTCCCATTCTTCTACTGGTGTTTCCTTAAAATCTGACAATTTAGCAGTTCATTGAAGAGGAACTACGGGTTTGGTGTGATCAGATAATTAGATTTGGCTGGTGCTGAGAGGACCAGCATTTTATATCAAAACCAAACCCCCAACCAACCCCTAAAAATGGCCAGTGTCATTCCTAGTAATTCCCAAAGGATGTTTGTATTATAATGACATTAATTTATTTCGTTCAAGTCTCAGCAGCACCTTTCTGACCTTGGAATTGAAGGAGGAGAGAGGAAGAGCAAGAAGATTAGAACAAGCATCGTAACTTGGAAAGGACTAAGGCCAGTGGCACGTGTGGCCAGGAGAGGTTGGGAAACTGCCATGGCTGGAGAGAGACTGGGGAGCTTGCCTTTGTGGTTGCTTATTTAAAAGAGAAATCAAAGACAACAGCAACGCAGGCAGATGGACTAGACCCACAGACCTTCTGCTCCGTGACAAGGAAGGGCTCAAGGGTGTTCCAGGATCCTTATGACCTTGTTCATGCCCCCAGGGCTAGGAGTTTCCTGCTGGTGAAGAAATGGATTTGGATTCATACCTCGTGGAAGGGGTTGGGATAGGTTTGGAACGCTCTTTGATGCAAAGTGAAAGCCAGACTTACGCTAACATTAGTTTTATCACTGCCACCAGAAGAAACACTCCATCGTTTTATAACCTAAACATACATAGAGAGAGAGAGAGAGAAAAAAAAATTCTTTTGTTGCTACTTTAATCCCTGGCATCTGCAGTTTGCCTCCTCAGGGCAAGCTGAAGATGGGGCATGAGTTCCAGCACGTTTCTCAGCAGAAAATCATAGAAAAAGGGGGTGAAGAAAGCTGTTTATTTTGCTTTGTGCTGCTTTGGATGTTTTAAAAGCAACACCTGCTACTGACTTGCCAATACTGATCTTCACAAGCTCCCCCTCCTGGGTTAGATCCGAGGGAAAATCCCAGCTTGAAAAAGACTCAGTCAATATGCAAAGGCCACTTTCACAGCTCCCCTCAGCAGCTCAAAGTCCTTTGATGCTGACAGTGGCAACTTTAATCCCACACAGATGCATCTCTGAAATGCTAAAAACACCTCAATCTATAAAACCCTTCTGCAAACATCCCCTGGATTAGCTTTTACATGGTGTATAAGCATTTTTGGTTTTACAGCTGCATCACACCTAAATAATAGGGGAAAAAGAAAGTAGAGAGATGATGCTCAGTGAAAGACACTGGGATTTTGGGCCACCACAAGCGTATTTGATCTGCTAGATCCACTATCCCTCTCATTCTGTAATGCTGGAAGACCATCATTCCACCTTTCTACAGGCAATAAAAGTGGGATTTGCTGGGATCGCATCTTCAGAGCTCAGCCCAGCAATGCTGTGAGATCTGAAGGAGACCAAAGGCTCTGCAGGGCTCTGCTTCCCCCCAAAACCAAATTAAACCTCTTGTTCAATCACCCTCTCAGTTCTGGTCTTGCCTCAAAGGGAGTCCCATCAAAATAAGCCCCAGCAGTGCCACCTTGGCCGTGCAGCATCCTGGGTCTGACTTAAAATCATGGAATCATTACAACTGGAAAAGACCTCTGAGATCACCAAATCCAACCATTACCTCAGTATGGCCAAGGCCACCACTAAACCAAGTCCCTAAGCACCACATCTGTATGTTTTTTAACAATTCCAGGGGTGGTGATTCCAACGTTTCCCTTGGCAGCCTCGTCCAATTCTTGACACTCCTTTCAGTGAAGAATTTTTTCCTAATATCCAATTCAAGCCTTTCTTGGTGTAACTGGAGGTGCTTCCTCTCATCCTGTCACTTGTTACCTGGGACAAGAGACTGACCCCCACCTGGCTACAAACCCCTTTCAGGGAGCTGTCGAGAGCAAAAAGGTCCCTCTGAACCTCCTTTTCTCCAGGCTGAGCCCCACCAGCTCCCTCAGCTGCTTCTCATCAGAACTGAGATTCAGGCCTTTCCCAGCTCCGTTGCCCTTCTCTCTCCAGCAACTCAATGTCTTTCTTGTCATGAGGGATTTTGATTATAAATGACCAAGAATGTTTTAATTAGCTCACCTTGACCCTATTCTGAGTGCAGGCAACCTCCAAATTTAATTTGCACTGCCAACCTGGCTCTCACAGCTGTTTTTGACTTTCAGCTGGAGCCAACAGACTCCTTGCATCCTTTCAGTCCTTGCCCAGCTGGCTGAGACATGTGGAAGGTGCCATCAGCCTGACCTCCCCTGTTTGTATGATCTACATCACTCACTACACAGGATCCTGATATCTGCTCTAGTCCCAGATCTCTGCTCCTCTGAAAAGCTGCAAGGTCCTTCCCTCAGACTGCCTTCCCCAAAGTCTCCTTTTCCTTGGAAGTTTGCTCCTGTCAAGGAAAACCCTGTATATTACAGAATCATAGAATGGTTTGGGTTGGAAGGGACCATAAAGCTCATTGAGTTCCAACTCCCCTGCCATGGGCAGGGACACCTTCCACTAGCCCAGGTTGCTTCAAGCCTCATCCAATCTGGCCTTGGACACTTCCAGGGATGGATGGGGCATCCACAGCTTCTCTGGGCAACCTGTGCAAGGACGTCCCCACCCTCATGGGGAAGAATTTCTTCCTATATCACCCTAATATTCAATTTAACCTACTCTTTCCCCCTTGTCCAACACCCCTCTCCAGATCTTTTAGGTACTGAAAGGCTACAATAAGGTCAGCTTGGAGCCTTCTCTTCTCCAGGCTGAACAATCCCAATTTTCTCAGCCTTTCCTCACATGAAAGGTGCTCCAGCCCTTGAAGCATCTTCGTGGTCCCATCTGGACTCGCTCACTTTTATATGCTCACTTTTATATGCTCACGTCACATGTATATGGTGATCAGCTGTCACAAATAACCTGCATTTAATCAGGGCTGAGTCCCCAAGTGCTGCCAACGTCACAGCCTAAATCCCACTTCTGTGGCCTTCCTAAATGGCCCATGGCTGCCAGCTTGGCCTCTGACTCAAGCCCACAACGTTGGGTAGATTGTTCCTGCTGTCCCCTCCTTCTGTCCTCTCCCCTTTCCACCAGGATTTCCCCGTGTTTGGTCTAATTTCCAGTTCCCAGCTACGAGTGGATGTATAGGGCACAAAGAGATGACCTGCAAGGGAACGCAAAGAACAGACACAAGCACAAGGAACAAACACAAAGAAGACAACACCATGGACAGACAGGAGGACAGACATTGTCCTTCTGGGCTGCTGACCAGCAGACAAGCTGGTGGTACCTCCATGAGTCTCCCTGTCCTTTGTGGTGCACACATGCTCATTGCAACACCCATGGAGAGAAAAATCGAGGTAAAGTGTTCAGTGAGTGCTCCTAAACTTTCCTGCTGCTTCCCATGCTCCTGTTGGCTCTAGGAGATGATGGCTCTGGAATTGTCTGACTAACCTTGCTGTCCGTTGTCGGAGACTCCTTCTCCTTCTCTGCGTGCTGGAGTTTTCTGTTCAGGTCTTGGAACATGTCTTGGTGACGTTTCCTCGTGTGCATGATTTTCTGGAGTGAACACAAGGGCCACAGGTCAGCAGATCCTGCTCAGAAGGAGCATTTCCTCCCCCCCAGAGTTACACATTCCTTACATTATTAAACCCAAGTTCTGTCTCCCTGCAGGTGCCACCTGCTGTGCCTTAAATACCATTTACTGGACCTGGTGTAGCACTGCCTTTATTTTCAAGGTGAGACGGTGGAAAAAAATGCAAATTACTAATTTTTTACTCTTGTTACCCTAACCTGCAACAACCATCTTTTTATGCTGCAGAGTTTGTGCTTGACTGGCAATGTCCTACTGGAAAGACCCAGGAAGCTTTGCTGTCCTTTAACTGATACCTGGGCCTGTGCAAACCCTGTTCTCAGTAAATCACCAATAAATGTTGAATTTGGTGAAGTTCTACCAGAAACTGCTCCACAATTTCATTTCCTTCTAATTTGACCCGTCTGCATTTCACTTCTACCTTCTACTGGCCAGAAGGGGAGACAGGACTGATTTCTGGAAGAACTTCCCTTTGCATGGAAGAGCATATTGAATATGGCTTTCATGTCCTCTGCCAAGGGTTAGGGAAGTGGAGAAGGTGCCTCATTTTCAGACAAAACTCACAACCTGGAGCTCTGATGTGGTTCCAGCATTAAGGGAGCTGCTCATGGGCCCTTATTGTGACTCTCATTTGGAATAAGTGGAAGGCATGAGGGGAATCACAGAATCAGACTGGGTAAGGATGGAAGGGACCATCTGGTGGGTCATCTGGTCCAACCTCCCTGCTCCAGCAGGTCATCCCAGAGCACACAGCACAGGATTGCATCAGGATGGTTCTGGAATTTCTCCAGTGAGGGAGACTTGACATACTTTCTGGGCAATATGTTTCAGGGCTTGGTCACTGCATAGGAAAGAAGTTCTTCCTCATGTTTAGGTGGAACTTCCTGGGCATCAGTTCCTGCCCATTCCTCTTGTCCCATTGCTGGGCACCCCAAGCAGAGCCTGGTCCATGCTCNTGCATCAGGATGGTTCTGGAATTTCTCCAGTGAGGGAGACTTGACATACTTTCTGGGCAATATGTTTCAGGGCTTGGTCACTGCACAGGAAAGAAGTTCTTCCTCATGTTTAGGTGGAACTTCCTGGGCATCAGTTCCTGCCCATTCCTCTTGTCCCATTGCTGGGCACCCCAAGCAGAGCCTGGTCCATGCTCTGCCCCCTCCCTGCAGGCACTGAGAGACATGGGTGAGGTCCCCTCTTCGTTGTCTCTTCTCGAGGCTGAACAGGACCAACTCCCTCAGCCTTTCCTCATCAGAGAGATGCTCCAGTCCTTTAATCATCTTTGTCCACCTCCATTGGACTCTCTCCAGTAGCCCTGTGTCTCTTTGGTACCGAAGAGCCCAGAACTGGACACAGCACTCCAGATGAGACCTCCCCAGAACCGAGCGGATGCACAAAGAGAGGGCAGCTCTTCTGGGCAGGATCAACTCAGAAGAGCTGTACCAGCTCTCGGCAGCCCCAGGGACCCTCTGTGGAGGGTTGGCTCTCCCAAAACATTCCATTCTGTGCCTCACTACAGTAGTTTTTCCACCCAGGCAGAACCTGAGAGGTCCATTGATAATAATCCCCCATATTTTTAGCTGCACAGGCTAAGCCTTGCTACCCCAGCACAACCCTTCCAACCCACCATTCCTAAACCCTTGGAGAAGTTTTTTGGGCAAAAGAAGCACTCCTGAAAAGGTTTCCAGAAAGAAAAGAATGCCCTGTTTCTTTTTCTCCTCCCATCCCTAGATCAGAACATTCAGCAAGGGATGTACTCACCTCAAAATCTAGCTCTGCATACCGGGATTTTCGCCTCTGCGTGTTGGAGAGAGAAAGAGATGGCTGAAGGTTAGTAAGGGGTTGATGCAACCACACTGTTTAGATAAAACAGGGACAGTCCTTCTGCTTTTCCTTCTTCCTACACCTTCAAGGTGTTTCTCTGGCACTTCATGATGGAAAGCGCCAACCGTTTAGAATCATGGAATCACGGAATGGTTTGGGTTGGAAGGGACCTCAAAGATCATCCAGTTCCAACCCCCCAGCACGGGCAGGGACACCTTCCACTAGATCAGGCTGCTCAGAGCTTCACCCAGTCTGGCCTTAAACAATTCCAGGAATGGGATATCCACAACTTCTCCGGACAACCCACTCCAGTGCCTCACCACTCTCCGAGGGAAGAATTTCTTATGGATATCTGATCTAAGCCTACTCTCTTCAGTCTAAAACCATTCCCTCTTGTCCTGTCACTATCTGCTCTTGCAGAAAGTCCCCCTCTGTCTTTCTTGCAGGCTTCCTTCAAGTGCTGGAAGGCCACAGTTAGGTCACCCTGAGGGATCTCTACCAAAACCAATGAGCCTTGAGGAGGGGTCAGCATGGGAGTTGGGCCAATTCAAGCTCTGGGAGCTGGGAACTTTCAGGCTGGTCATGGAATGGGAAGCAGAAGGGGAGCAGTAGATCTGCTGATGCAGCTGCTGGACTTTTGAGCAGCAGTTAGCTGAGATTGAAGTTTGGACAGCAATGGTTGACACCAGCTCTCTGACAACAAGCAAGAAAAGGGCCAGACGCCCTAGGACAGACCTCAGGGTAAGATCTAAGGTCTAGGGAGAACTGCTAATATCAGTCCTAGAATGGATCAT
The DNA here is from genome assembly GCA_013396735.1 of Grallaria varia. NCBI lineage: Eukaryota > Metazoa > Chordata > Aves > Passeriformes > Formicariidae > Grallaria > Grallaria varia. Next base: position 577,887 of record VWZG01009917.1, on the reverse strand, counting down.
AGAACCGCAGAATGATTCAGGGACTTTAAAGTGGAAGGGACTTTAAAGATCATCTAGAAACCCCCTGCCATGGGCAGAGACACCTTCCACTAGACCAGGTTGCTCCAAGTCCCATCCAACCTGGCCTTGAAATAGAACTGAGTTATTACAGCTCATAAGGAGAGGACTGCACTTGTTCTAAACCTCTGACATCCCCCTGATGTCAGGAGCACTGTGGGATGTGTCTTAGGGACATTTTGCCCCTGGGTCACCACAGGTTTCTCATCTGTGTCATGACTGAAGTCATCAAAAAGGGAAACAGAGGCAGAGGATGGAAGGAGAAAAGGTAAGACAAGACCTGTCTTGCATTAAAATCAAAATTCTTTGACAAACTACCACTTTTACTTGACTCTGCAGCACCTGGAGGGCTAAAGGCAGTCAATCCACCTGTGGGACCTTTGGAAGTCATGAGAGATTTTAAACATCACATTCCAAAACAGTATCTCGTGCCAGTGATCCCTCATGAGAACATAATGCTGGCATTGCATCGTGGGCTGCGTTTGCCCTAAGGTACTTCTCTTGGAACACCTGGCTTTGACGGCAGGGCTGAGAAGAACACAGGAATTCCCATGCTCACCTCCAAGGAGCTCATGGAGAGGGTGGACACGGTCTCGCTCTTGGACACCACACCTGAGTTCCCTGAGTCACCTGTGTCACACAGGCTGTTGGGAATCTGTGACTCGTTGGAGATGGTTTGTGGAGCCAGCTGCTGCTGCTGCTGGATCATGGAGGAGCCTTGAACCTCGCTGCACGTCATGGCCACGGGCTCCCGGGGAGGACTCTTGACCACAAAGCCTGGGTCAGTGGCCATGCTGAGGTGGATGAGCCGTGTCTGAGGCATCTGGTCAATGTTGATGCTGTATTTGCTCTCGTCCTTGGGCGGCTTGGCCCGTAGCGTGGACGTGTTGGTGGGCAGGATGACATAGCTGGTGTCCAGGGTTTGCTCCTGTGCCCGGGAGAGCTCCGAGTCCAACTTCTTGAAGATGTCCCCGTCACAGATGTAGATGGATTTGGGTGGCTGGTTCTTGTCCTTCTTCAGGGTGAGGGAGTGGTTGCTGAACTCGTTCAGGTTGATGGCCCCCAGGTAGTGCGGTGAGCCCTGGAGATGCATCTTGGAGACGTTGGCTGGAAGACTGTTGAAGTTTGACGACACTTTCTGGTGATTGAGTTTCAATTTCTCTTCATCTGGCAGCGATGGGCGCTTCAGGGTTCCCGTGATGGTGGAGGTTCTGCAGGTGGTGATGTCTTTATTCAGCACTAGGGAGACAGAGAAGTGCCCTCAGCACCTCAGGCAGGTTTTGGTGAACACTTCAACACACCCACCACAGTCACACCACGCCGGCATGTTCCCTTGCACCTCTCAGGAAGAGCCACGGTGCCAGAACAGTGTTTAATATATTATTTATATTTTTAAATCCAGGAGACTGAAGGCAAAGTTAAAAACAGGGAAGAAAAGAATCTTTCTCATTTTGAGAGAGTTTCTCTGTAACTTGAATTTTCCAACACAGTCACAGCCAAAACGCCCACCTAGGACATGTTACCATATTAATAACAATACATTGAAAAAAAAAATACAATTTTATGTATTTACTATACGTATTATATGCATATATATATATATATATGAAATATCTATATTACTAGCCTTTGGAGTGGAATTCTTTCAAATAAAATGTTGCTATCATGTACAAAAAAAAAAACTGATTCAGAAAATAGCTGAAATGCAGCATTATCAATGATTTCACAGAATCCTGGAATGACCTGGGCTGGGAGGGACCTCAAAAGGTCATCTAGTTCCAAATCCCTACAAATACAGCTTTTTTTTTTTTTTTTTTACTTCAGGTTGTTCTTTTCCTTTGAACAGCTTCAGTGTTAATAAATTGGTATTTTGAAATACACCAAAATTGGTTATAAATTTCAAACTGCTCTCCGAAAATCTTACCTTCCTGTAACCATGGCTATTTATTTAGCATTATTTAGCAATTTCCAGTTTCCCTTCAGGAAAGGAAGCAGTGACAAGAACATTCCTTAAAAGGTGAGGAAAACTTTAAACTGAGGAGGGAAGTGAACATGCCATAGAGGACACACGGACACTCATTCCCACACAACACATCCACAACAAAACATCTGCACCTTCTCTGGCTCCAAGGATCTACCACTCAGCTGATTTCAGGCTGCAACAAAGACCTTGGGAAGACAATGACGTCAACCTTGATGTCCCCCATGGATGGAAAAATCAGGAAAATCATGGAAATCAGCCCATGGGGCAGGGACAAACTGGTGGGGGACTGAAGGCTACTTACCTGGTATTTCAGCACAGGAAAAGTGAAATAAATACGTATTTCCCCCGTATTAGAAGGAAATAAAAATTAAGTCAAAAGACCTTTTTCTGGAACAGGGAGAAGGATCTTTGTGGGAACCTGATGCTGCTGAGCTGCTCCACCTGGGACAGAGGCAGCACATGGGGCTGAGGACACACTGGTTTTCCTGCCAGCTCCTAGTGGGAATGAGGGCTGCTGGAAAATCAAAGCTCCCCTCCAAGACTACAGAGCCACCAAGACAGGATGACCAGGATACCAAGGAGAATAAAAAGAACTTTTAAAAAGCTTTTAAAGCCAAACAATCTGAGTGTAACCACAATCATCTTGACAGCGCTAGAGGATAAATCAGAGCGAGTCAAACCCTTCCCTTGAAAGTGTCACTGAAGTTTCTTGATCCAAGCTCTTCTCCATGCTCACATCAGCTGCACAAAGTAGGTTTGGAAAGGTTTCCACTTGGCAACCTCCGAGCACAGAGTAGAGTGAGCTTTCAACACTGAGCCATGGACCATATCCTATTGGGGGATCTATGTGAGGGGGTTATGAGAGGTATCAGCCACATCTCCAACCCATCCTAACATGAGAGTTGGTGCCTCCAGATGGCCGGAAACCAGTGGGAAGACTCCTATTTTTTATTATTCAATGAGCAGAGTGCATGGGATGATGCACCATATAGAAAGGTCCCTGAAATGAGGATTATTATTATAAAATAAAAGCAATTTATAAGAGGAGGAAATCTCTTCAGGCAGACATCAACCAACAAATCTGTAAAGCTGTGTGCTGACAAGGGAAGGGAAGGGAAGGGAAGGGAAGGGAAGCTTGGGCTGTTAGCAAGCTGCTGATCCAGGGTCTCCTGCCCTGAAGTCATTTGAAACAAATNGGCAGACATCAACCAACAAATCTGTAAAGCTGTGTGCTGACAAGGGAAGGGAAGGGAAGGGAAGGGAAGGGAAGGGAAGGGAAGGGAAGCTTGGGCTGTTAGCAAGCTGCTGATCCAGGGTCTCCTGCCCTGAAGTCATTTGAAACAAATCAGCTCCTTCCTTTCCTCTGGGAATCTTGATTTGGGAGCAAGAAACACGGGAACAGATCCAGAAAGGCTCCTTTAATGCAGGAGTCCGGCGTCTGCTGAGGTTTACAGCCAACACCCAGCCTGGACACATGTTCCTTGAGCATCCCTTCAAGTCACGCATGGTCTCACATATGTTTTTCACATGTAATTTCTTTTTTTTTTTGGAACTGAGTATTTGGTGTCAAAAGAGAAAGAGGAAGACAAATGAGAAGAGGCAGACAGCTAGAAATTAGATTAGAGAGTGTGAGACAGAGACACAGGAAGAAAAAGAAGGGGACAGACCCTGAAAAAGAGATAAATGGACAGAAAGAGACCATGAAATAAGATATCACAAGGATAAGTGAGATAAATATACTGTGACTGTGATAAGCACAGGGAGAGGGAGTGAGGCAGAGAGAAGGACAGGAAGAGATAAATAAGTTATAGATAGATATTAGATAAATGATAGTGACAGTGACAGACAAGACACAGAAACACAGTGACAGGGAGAAATGTTGACAGAGATAGAAACACATAAATAACAGGTACAGCAAGACAGACAGCTGAGGACAGAGATAAATAAGTGATTGCAAGATAGAATGAAAGTGATGAATTATAGATAACTACATTAGAAGCAGATAAATAAATGATAGATGAGATGAAGAATAAGATAAATGAAAAGGACAGGTAGATGTTTACAGAAAGAGAGAGGAGAGAAAGGAAAACAGCAGGGGAGGAGGGAGGGAGGGAGAGAGGAAGGAAGGGAGGAAGGAAGAGAAGAAGGGAGGGAAGCGAGGGAAGGGAGGGAGGAGGGAAGGGAGGGACTGAGATTAATAAAGAGATGGAGAGAGCAGAGAGACAGAGAGAAGCTTTTCCACAGTGGTAACTGAACTCAGGGAGTGTACTGTCCTTGGCTTGGGAAGATCCTGGTTTGGAAGATATGAATTATATGCAAGTGCCAAGCAAGCTGGAACTTCTCTTGCTTGGGAGAGGGAGCAAGTCTGGGAGGGCAAATGAAAACCTAAATATCTACAAAGGCTATGAAAAAGAACCTCAGCCGTGAGGTCAGGCATGCCAGGACCAGGAGAGGACAAAACCTGCAGGGACGAACAGGCAGCGAAGGAGAATCCAGGCAGCACAGACATTCCCAGGGTTAGTGGGAAAGGGGCTGTCAGCTCATGCACATCTTCAGGCTCAAAAAGAACCCCTGTGACAAACAGAAAGGTGCAGGCAGGGGTGACACCTGACCCACCTCCACACGCACAGGCAGTGCATGACTGCACCAGAAGTGCACGGAGCCAGGTGGAGTGTTGGGAAGGCTCTCCAGATTCCAGACCTTCTCAAAGACACCTTTCCTGAGCACAGAGCTGTCTGAGGTTGGTGGGGCCCCCTTGGGCAGGGGTTGATAGAGCAAAGAAGGATCACAGTAGGAAGAGATGGATCCCATCTCTTCTTCCTTGATACTCTTCTCTGCCATCGTGTTTGATGGGCCACTGCCAAAAAAAAAGACCTCAGAGGCACAGCTGAATCTCAGTTAAAAGGCCAAAAGAGCTGCAGGAAAACAGGACAAGCAAAGGCAGAATTAGGGGTGTTGCTTTCTCTTGGCCAGGGCTGAGAGTAAGGGCAGCCCACAGGAGGACATGCAAGGCACCAAGACACACACAAAGGTAACAGAAAGGGAAAAAAAATGGCCTAGTTCAATCCCCAAACCAGGTCACTTGCTGATTCTCACCTGTGATGTGCTCACCTGATCTACAAGCCATATCCACGTCCTTCTCGAAGTCGGTCTGAAAGACAGAGAACACAGAGGACGTGGTCAAAAGGAGGTGGTGGAGGAGAGAAATCCACCTGGAAAAAGCAAAACCCCACTTTAATTAGGGAGGCAGACACAACCACTGCCAGCAGACTGGAGGAGGGACGCTTGGTTTGGGCTTCGAAACACGAACAACACACCACTTCTGTTCACCTGCGGCTTTTGAACTTCAAGCACTGATAAAGTTGCACCATTGCTTCTCAGCTGGGTTCTCCTGCTCCTCCAAGACACCAATTCCTGCGCTGCAGATCAAAATGTGTCCCTGGAACACGTTCATGCACATTTCTAAATGACAGGGAGCAGGTTCCTGGCCCGACCTGCCCCGGATCCATCACTCCACACACAGTTTAACTGGATTCCCCTCCACTCATTACAGAGATCTGGGGATGCTGCTGAGAACGTGCCACCCCCACTGGGCTTTCTTCTGATCTGTCACCAAGGCACACGAAGTGGAAACAAGTCTCTCTGCCTCTGAAACTCTTAACATATAAAATCAATGGCTCCTGCAGGCACAAAAGGCCGAGTAACTTTTGCAAGTGGTCTTTTCAAGTGGAACAGCCCAACAAAACTCCTTTCTTCCCCCAGCAGGAGTGAAACCCTTTTTCTAAAGCTTTTAGCAGGTAACGTTTCAAAGAACTGGATAAACTGAGTCACAGCAGGCCACGAGTTTTCATGGAGGAATGGCAAAGCTGCAGAGTAGCAAAAGGTGGAGGAGTTCACTGACTATTTCTATATCATTTCAGAAAGACACTTGATAGAATTGTATTAATGTGATTAAAGTTGAGTACTAAGAAAAGTATGGGGGGGAAAAAAAATCCCCATCCCTCTGGGATAAACTTTAATGTTGAGATTCAAATGCTGGTTGAGGAACTATCTCAAACTCCTTGATGCTAAATTCTTATTCAATTATTCAGGATATCAAATAAATCTGAAAAGAACAGAAGAGAAATACCACCAAACTAGCACTTAAGTGGGCAAATGGGACGACACAGAAAAATATAATCTCATTTTCATACAGGAGAGCCAGAAAAAAATGCAGCTGAGCAGCCTGTACTAGTTTCGCTGATAAATAAATAAAAGATAGGTTTATATTTAATTCCAGTCAACAAGATTTTGTGGAAAACAGTTCTAGTCAGCTAAGCTGCTTTTCACCAGTTGGGCAGATTTGGAGATTACTGGAAAAGGTAACAGCAAAAACTGCCACCCTGCAAAGCTTTTGATTTCTGTGGTTATTTTACAACTCAGTCACTGTAAAATAACATTGTAGCCCTCTAGAAACACCAGTGAGGAATCATCATTCACATCTAGACCCCGGAGCTTTTTGTGCCTGGATGTGAAGAAAGCGATTGTGAGCTCTCAGCTCCTCAACACATCCACCAGCAGGGCAGAAATAAATGTAATATCGCCACGAAACTCGCAGCTGACACAGAATTTTGCAACGAACGAATGAACGAAAACAGGGAATTATACAGAGATACAAAAACTTGGGATGGTGACAATAGAGCACCAAATACAGCATCTGCATTTTTAAAAGGATGCTGGGAATCTGAAGGGCGCGCGGCAAAGGGTTATATAAATAATTTGAAGGCACGTCTCACAGAGGGAGAATAAAAAAGCTCGGGGTGTTAACTTATTGAAAAGAAGGCTGAGACTGGATATGATTATGGTGTCTGTTACTGAAGAAACCTAAGCACCAGGCATGAAGGGGCTTTCTAATTACACACAATTAGGCAGAGCGAGAACCTGTCTGCAGATGAGGAGACCAAGCATTTAAATGAGAAATGAGGCAGCTGCTTTTAGCAAACACCACCGAGGTGTGGTGGAATTAAACATCTAATGATGTCTTGACTCAAAGATTGTGCTGTTTGAAATAAGACCTTGTCGTACCCAAGCACAAACTGCTTTGCTTAGCACAGGAGTGAGTGGGGAAAAAACCCAACATCATTGGGTTGTGATGGAGTTCTAATATTAACCAGATGCCTCTGGAACTTGTTCAAATCCTGTGATTCTCCTGATGTCTTTACCATAACGTCAGAAATTAAATGTCTCTTGTATCAACCACATCCTAACAGTGAAGCAGATGCAAGATGAAGCCCCACGGCTTATTCCTCTGTGGCCTTACCCAGACTGTTTGTAAAGGACTCACACGACAGGGCCAAGATTTACAGAGCTTAAACTGCATTCCCAGGGAAGCAAAGTGTGCTTTGGAGAGAAACCAATCCCTCTGAGACAGCATTTTTATAAGAATAACACAACACGCTGCGATTAAAACAGCATTAAACTACTCCAGTTAGCACGAGGCAGCGTGATGGGGATGAGAAGGTCTGAAAGACCTGAGGTGTATTTTGGCTTTTTGTTTTCTGGGAAAGAAAGGACCACACCAAGATGTCTGCAAATGCAGGTGTGTAAGTTTAAGCCCCTTAATATTATAGTTAAAAACCCCCACAGGTCTGTGTGAGAGTCCATTCCAAGTGCTAAGTTTGCTCAAGCACAGGTTTAAAGGAAAAAAAGAATATTGATTGAAACATCTGTGATGGACAGAGCTCTTATCAATTCTGAGTCAGAAATGCCCAGAGGTCCCTCAGTAGGTGAGGGTGGTGGTTTTCCCTACCATGAGCTGAGCATGTCCATTCTGAAACGACCCCCCCGAGTCTCCATTTCCCTCTTCCTGACGATCCACAACTCGACACTTCACAGCATCCTGGACCTGCAGGGACAAATGGATTGGCAAAAGTCAAGAGTCCCACAGAGCAAACCGTATTAAATTCTGCTGAAGAACACACAAAAAAATCACCTTGGGTAGATCAAAACAACGTGGACTCTGCTTTAGCAGCATTTTAGGTATTTATTTCACATGGTTTATATGTTATATATTTCACATACTAAAGAGCAACTCCAAGGTTTTAGAGCTGTCCTCGGTCCCTGTGTAGGTCACTTCTAGTTGTTTGATTTATATAGTGAAGAATAAAAATGCCTTCTATTTTGCAGCTTGCAATATGTTTACAATGGATGTTATTGCATAAATTATTATACTTGGGTCTACAAACTTTGATTATGATCCTATAATATATATCTGATCCAAAACCCATGGAAATCGATGAGAAAAAAATTCCAGTGACTGCAAAGGGAGTGAAATGCAGGCTCATATTCATAATGTAATTAGTGGAAGGAGTCTCAGGCAAGCCAGTGGTGTAATTCCATTGATTTTGTTGGCCTGACATAAGAAATTAATCTGTTCTACTTAATTTAAAGGAGCTGTAAGAAGATGAAATGAACATTGAAAAAAAAAGCCCCTTCCTGTCTCTGTTATTAATAGTCTTTGCACTCAGTAGATGAAAAGAATAAAAGAAACATAAAAGATCCATCCTTTCCTTCCCTGATGTAATTTACCATTTTAAATCTCCACCGGGAGGCTGGAGAAAATTTCCTCCATTTCCTTCCTTGATTATTGCTGGCTTTACTTTGGAATATCCAGGTGTTAATGCCAACATGCCTTTCACTCTGTAACTCTCAGCGCAACTCGTCTCTTTTGAAATCACAAATTACTTTTTCAATGCTGCATTTTTGGAGGCGGGCTGTAAACATCCTGCAAACGTGAATTTCGGTGTTGGACAAGCAAAGCCCGACATGTTATCCAAGACTGCCCACCAAATTCCACTCAGCATGACAACCACTGATTCCCACTGACCGACACACTCACGGTCATTTTTATGGTCACCATCTACACCAAGTCAAAAGTTTGTAGGGTTAGAAAAGTTCCCCAGGCCGGCTGGACATTTTTTCAGGTGATTTTTCAGGGGAATGCATTGATTATTTAAAAGAGAACAACTCGTTTGTCTCACCTCCCTCCTCAGGATGCAATGGACCATGACGATGACAAAACCCTCCAAGGAGTCGAAGACAGCAAAGAGGATCTGGAAGAGGGCTGAGCGCCTGTCCGTGATTGCCAGCACCGCAGACATCCAGGTGAGAGCCAGGAGAGGCAGGACCACGCAGGAGCTCCACAGGGATGCCCTGTCAAGGCAGAGGAGAAGAGAACTCAGCTCCACTTCAGCCTCGCCCGCTTCCACGTGGGATGCTAATGCAGCCCCCTGATGCTACGGGGCTGCAGAAGACTCTTCCAGCAAACATCTACTTGTGCTGGGTGTTTTCTGAGCCCCTCTCTCAGGGAAGCAGGAGGAAGATGCTCTGCACGCTTTGCTCTACCAAAAGGGGTGAGACGTTCCTGCAGGAGGGACAACTTTGCAATGGTGCAACCATGCAGAAAACTGGAGGTGGGGAGGAAGGGTGCAGATACCTCACTCCCCCTTTCACGCCCTTCCCGCTTTGTCACGAGTCCACAACATTTCCCGAGGTGGGGACACAAAATACAGTCACTGGAGGTTGCCAAAGGGAAGGGGGACAGTTGCAGCAGAGACTGGTCTGTCACGATGGCTGTCGGTGCTTGGGTTACAGACACTTGGACTTCCACAGCACATGGAAGACACCAACAGTGGGACACGTGTTACGGTTTTGAGTGACTAAAACAGACAAGCTCAGAGCTGATGTGCAGACTGGTATTTTCCTGGTGCTTCTTTACTCTACAGCTGCTCGTCCCTATGACACTGCATCACTGAACATCAGGAGAACTGAATCCTGACCCAAATTTCCTGCTTTGTTCTCTCATCTCCTCAGCTGAATGCTTTGAAAAAAAAAAAAATCTTTTTCCTATATTCAGCAATTATTGTAAATAAGTTTATTCAGGGCTGGACATCCTGGGTTCAAATAACTTGAGATTCGAGGCACGTCTTAATTCACAAGACATTGAACTGGACAAAACCGTTTTCTGCAATGCGAGTGCTGCCCCGTGAATCTCCCCTTTATCTGTAAATGATGGCTCTAGGGCTGGGAAAAGCAGCCCTGCTCCCGTGGACTAATTAAGCATTCAACTGACCAAGCAGGAGAGGTCCCAAGCAACCTCAACAGCTCACTAGGGAGATTTTAAGCTGTCAGTCACCCTACAAATTCAGCAGCACTGGGGCACCGAGGAGAATTTCTCTGTGGGCTTCTACCTAACAAATCAGAGCAGACCAGTGCACAGGCTGAATAAAAAGTCAAGTTTCAAGCAAACCTCAACCTAAATGCTAACAAACAAATACAGGCAAGACAATAAATTACAGGACAGATACCAGGACAGACGTTTGGCGGTACTTACATGGGACTTGCTTGCCATTCTCTCTGATCTATGAGCAAGTTTTTAATGTTTATTTGCTGGTTATGCAGGTACTGCTCTCACAGGGCTCAGTGAGAGCTCTGCCTGAACAAAGCTGGAGCCTGGATACAGGTATGGACATCGGGATAGAACGCCCTGGCTTCAGTAAGAGGTTTACAAGGATTGTTACATCAGTTCTGCTGTAATGACCACACACTGAAGTGACAGTTCATTTTCATAGACAGGATGACATTCTGATTGCAAATATCTCTACAACCTGTCCAGACTCAGATGTGTTCCTTAGTGGCATTATTAAGGAATGTAATTTACCTAAGGGAGCAGGGAAATTGAATTATTTCTTATTTTTTTAAATTAGAATAAGCATTGTGAGACCTCCACGGAGGGTAAAGACCATGACAGTCTGATACCTTGTAATTTTATATAGGATGGCAAACACTGTTGTTTGAGGTTCAATACGAATTATAATTTCAAAGCACTATTATTAACATCCAAAAACCCAGCAGTCAGACAGCCCTCAACCAAACAACTCCCAAACAGAAATTTCTTAGTCCAATTCTCCCTCAGAACCCTGAAATCTGCCTCATTATGCTGAAATCTCTCCTTGCTATCATTTGTGGTGGTGCATTATCAATCTGACTAAGCAGGAAGTGGAAAAAAAAAAAACTCAGAGAGGCAGAAATGTCAAAAGAAAGGTAAAGTTTGGTCCTTAAGGTACCTCTACAGATGTGTCTTCATGCAAGTACCAGCAAACACAACATGCCCAGTGCATGGCTGGGTAGATGAAGTAATTCCAGCAGCAAGGGGAAACCATCAAATTCCACAGAAGCTGCTAAAAAAGATCTGTACAAGACAACTCTCCTTCCTGGAATCATCTGATCTTCCAGAATACTCTTAGTACACCCATGTGTGTGTTACTACCACCAGTGTGCGAACAAAAACTGGGCAACCACTTCTGAGAATGGATCTGACCTGGCAATACAGACCATCTGAATTTGGGTGGCTTTTCCATTCTTGAAAAGACCTGCAAACTCCCACTGACAAGGATTTGGGTCTGGATCCCAGACTGAGACGTGGCTTTGGGGTTGTAAGGGATGCTGCTGGGGTGGCAAATTAGATGCAAATTACGTTTCTCTTTAGCAAATGGTTCGATTTGAACCTACTGGCTTCACCACCTGCTTTAAGAAGGCACTGCTTGAGACTATTTCCTCTGCAGAGCACAGATGGAATGATCCATGGCTCTCCATTCAGAGCTCCTGCTGTCCTCACGGGCACTCAGCAAGTCCTTCCAGCTCCATGTGCCTCCACATGGGAAAACTCTCCGACATCCCTCTGAGTCAAGACATCCTGGTGGACTTCACTATTGCTGCCAACTCAAGCAATCTTAACTCATCACTTAAATCTCTGCTTTTCCAACCAGATCACAAAAACATCCTCTGCCCTTCCAGCTTCAATGATGATAACAATATTGCACCACATATTCAGCTGGAGCAGATCAGGATTTTCCTGAGCTGTGCTGACTTACACCAGCTAAGAGGATGGCCTTTCTGCTCCCCTTGTGGTTCACCTTCTCAGCAACGTTCATCCCTTACAAATGTTATAGAAATGTTGCTTGACACTTAATGCATAATCTTTATTCTCAGGCAGCGGGTGGCAACAGGTCACAGAAATGCAACTCACTCCAATTTCACTTGCAGTGCTCTGCTCAGATTTTTGAAATATTAAACTAAGAAAAAAAAAGATCCATTAAAAACAATCATGTAAAGACCGAAATTTCAGAAGAAAACTCCAGGGAAGACAAGTGGGCTTGCTGTGACATTGCCTTTAATTCTACTTGCTGTGAGCTGAATTCAGAGCAGAGCCCAGACTTTTCCAGCTGTCCCTGTTTTAGGAGGTACTGTGCATCCTTAAAAGGTTGCAGAATAACTTCCAGGACCTAAGGAAAATCAAGTTACGCGATGTGATATGAAATGATGATGTTATATAATGACACTGTAATCACCCAGTGGATTTTCATCCTGGATTAGCTACGATCCACAGATCCAGGATCTGCATTGGTGGAGACAAAGGAAATCAGCTGGCAGAGCCTGTTATTTGTGTCACACATGACAGCACTGAGGACGAGGGATGGGGAAGATCACTGGTTGTGGAAGAGGGATGATGGTGATGGACCTGACATGCCGGTGTTACTCAGCAGTACAGTTGTAGTGTCACGTTGTTCCTCCCCAGATGTAATCACAAGGACACGTGTCAGCAGGGCCACACTGCAGCACTGTCCACAGCTCCACCACTGAACCATTTAGGTTGGGAAAGACCACTGAGATCACTGAGTCCAACCATTCCCCCAGCACTGCCTAGGCCACCACTACACCGTGTCCCCAAGTGCCAAAACCACATGGCTCTAAAATCCCTTCAGGGATGGTGACGGCACCACTGCCTTGGACAGCCTGTTCCAGTGCTTGATAACCCTTTTGCTGAAGAAATTTTCCTTAATACTCAAACTAAACCTCTCCTGGCACAAACTGAGGCTGTTTCCTCTTGTTCTATCACTTGTTACTTCGGAGAAGAGACCCCCACCTGGCCACAACCTCCTTTCAAGCAGTTGCAGATATAGGGGTAAGATCCTTCAAATCCTCCTTTTCTCCATCCTAAGCAATCCCAGCTCTCTGAGCTGCTCCTAATCAGGCTTGTCCTCTAGAAATGGGATGATTTGGAATGGGAAACACTAAGCCTTGTAAAAGGTTTATATAAAAGTCTACATATAAAAGCAACTAGCCTTACAAAAGGCTAGTTGTTGTCAGGCTCATACTGACAGCAACTAGCCCTGGGTTTTGTCCTTCAGCACAAGCTGGCAGCCTCGAGAGGCTTCATCTTTGCAAAAGAAACAGAATAAAGTCATGGCACTTAAGAGGATGGCAATGGAAAGAGCAAATAAATGGGTTTGGAGACAAAGATCTACATGAAGAAAGATGCAGAGCACCGCACCCTGAGAAAAGGCAAGTGCAGGGGGACACACAGGACATGCCAATAAAGATGTAAAGGGCCATTACAAAGAGGCAAGTGATCAATTCTTCTCATTACTCAGCGCTGACAGAGCAGCAGTAACTTAAGTTAAAGAAGTAGCAGAAGGAAAAATCACTTTATAATTCAGAAACAGCTCCTGGAAGGTGTTCTGGAAAGGGAGAAGGTTGGTGGACTCAACACATAATGGATGGCTCTTTACATGCCAGCACTTCTGCTACAGAAAACTCACAGGACAAGGATGTACTTCATTTATTTTCTTGCCCTTTATCACTCCCCTAACTTGACTTCACAGAATCATAGAATGGTTTGGGTTGGAAGGGACCTTAAAGATCATCTCCTTCCAATCCTCCTGCTGTGAGCAGGGACACCTTCCATTAGACCAGGTTGCTCAGTGCTCCATCCAGCCTGGCCTAGGACACTTTTTAAACTCTTCAACACTATTCCTCCTAAAAGCAAGAGTGTTGTCCCAGTTTTAGGGACACTTTCAGAGAAACTCCCTTTAACTCAATGCCCATAAAACCAAGCTAGGAAACCTGTAACTGGGGAAGAGGGGGCACTCTGCACATTCTTCGCAAGCACAGACAACACAGAAACACCTGATGTGACTTCTATTTCCCCCAAAAGATGATCCTTCTCTCAGTTCCTGCAATGCAAATCATCCAACTAAGGCACCAGGAAAACAAATGCCTCTAAACTGCCCTGAGCAACCTGGTCTAGTGGAAAGTGTCCCTGCTGGTGGCAGGGGGTTTGGAACAAGATGATCCTTAAGGTCCTTTCCAACTCAAACCACGCCATGATGAATCCATGACAAAGGAGACAGGGAGGTGATGAGGCAGCTCTGGACAGACTGCTGGATTATTTACCCTTAATAAGGGAAAGTGCTCTCTGACAGACCTGCAGGACCCAGGTATTATCCCCAGGTAAGGACAGGATTTCAAATTCCCTGAACCATGAGGACAACACCCTCCTGAGGAACAGTCTCCTTCACAAAACCAGCCATGCATGGAAATACTGACTCACATTAGTCCTAGAATTACAATACAGGAGGAAAATTTAATATCTAAGATGCCTGAAATGACTTTGAGTCTAGAAGAAGGTCAGATCCCTTAAATGGGAGACTTGACATGTGAATTCGTAATTATTTAAGAGGGATGATGATAAAGGTCATGAAGACTCCTTGACACTGACTCCTGGTAGGTTGCCTGCAAGAAGAATACACTGTGCCAGGGCCTTAGTTTTGGGCCAGTGTCTTCCCTATGGTCAGAGAGTCCATACTTGCAGTGCAATTCTTGGCAAGAATTCAAAAAGTCATGGAATGGTTTGGCTTTGAAGGGACCTTAAATATTATTCAGTTCCAACTCCTTGTCATGGGCAGGGGCACCTCCCACCAGACGAGGTTGCTCAGAGCCCTGTCCAACCTGGTCGTGAAAACTTCCAGGGGTTGGGCACCAACATCCATCCATCCATCCATCCATCCATNAATCATCCATCCATCCATCCATCCATCCCTCCATCCATCCATCCCTCCATCCATCCATCCATCCATCCACCCAATCCATCCATCCATCCATCAGCAGTCCCTGTTTTCTGCAGCGGCTGTTCTCATTCACACCAAATAAAAAGAAATGCCCCTGATATGTTTTCCATCACAGATAAAATAATTTTCACAGGTAGCAAAGACAAAGGAATTCTAAGGCAGTATTTCCCAGGCCAAAGGGACCCTACAGGAAACAATAAAGAGCAGGAAAAGTGGGAACAGAGGTCTTCCAATGGCAAAACCTGCCTAGCATCTCCTTCAGCACAACCTACAGGGAAGGATGTCCTGAACTCACACCTGTCAAGCCTAAGTAACCCTTAACAGGTCAGAGACATCCAAACCTTTCTTTTTTATCATTCCCCAAGTCAAGAAATAGCACAATTCCCAGTGCAAATTTTTTTCCCTTCTTCTCTCTCCTCAGTGGTTTCCCCTGTTTTCCCTCAGTTCCACTTCCCCTTCTCTGACCCTTTCTCTCTCAGACACAGGCATTGCCACAAACAGTTGTTCAAAACTTCCGTGATTTCCAAAAGCCAAGAAAAATGGGCTAAAGGAGCTATTTTTTTTTTCATGCCATGCTCTGCCAGAAATGAGCCTCTGGAACCTCTAGGGGGTAACCTGGAAAGGGCACGAGCATCCCCAGCAGGAACATCCTTGATGTGTTCCCTACCAAACAACTGTGGCTCATTCCAGGTCAGAGAGGACCCAGGAATTCTCAGGGCATATGATTCATATTACAAGACTCCAAAACTGAACAGCAAAGCCTCTCCAAGGCCTGGCAGGATGAAGGCCAGAAGAACGGTGGCAGTGGCATGAAGCATCAGCCAAGGGCTTTGCCTCTTTGACAGCCTTGTTTACAATGGAGTTGGAGGGGGAAAACCAGCAAGAGTTCAGCTGAGGAATGAAGTGGATGACAAGAGGAGATGAGGCTGAGGGAACTAATGCGTGTGTCGCTCAGCAGTCCCTTTGAAAGGACAGGAGCCTGGGACAACTGAGGACAAAAAAAAAAACAAAACTAGGACTGGAACCTGTCATCTAAGGTCTTCATCTGCTGGGAAACAAAAGACATGTCCTCTTACAAGAGCCCTCCAATTCCTATCAATCCACTTAAATTAAAAAAGCAGGATGAATAGGAGATCTGGCTTTCATATCCTTTTTTTTTTCCCTTTCTGATTTAGAGATGAATCAGAATATGTGATTTATCACAGACCAATGTCAGACAGTGCAGGTGAAGGATTTGAGACTGTTTAACTTTTAAAATGAATTTAGTATGAACAGAAAGCCTCTCCTATTTAACAGCCTAATTTATTAATAATAAATCTGCTGGTTCAGCTCCTCTGCAGTCGCAGGGGATCCGAAATGCAGGGACCTGCTAATTCCAAACTTGTGGTCCACGTGCCTGGGCCAATTCCATCCCCCCATCTCAGCTGGCACTGTTGCAAAAGGTGAGTAAATGGCTTTAGCAATGAAAAATAAGTGAGATTTTGTTTAGTCTTTCATTTCACAGAGAAAACCATAGAGTCATAGAAGGTGCCTTAAAGATCATCTCGTTCCATTGGCAGGAACACCTTCCACTAGACCAGGTTGCTCTTGTGTTTTGATTTTCTTAAATCTTTCTATGTTTTGAGATTTGGCACTCGGCTGCCTCTTTTAGTTTAGATTCATTAAACGCAGGAGTTTTCAAACTGCAAAGGATCTGACGCTGTTTCTTTCACACCTTTTACATGTGTTACTTTAGACATCAAAATCCAAGTATAGCATCGCTTGGATATGATGTAGATTATAAAATTTCCAAAGGGGAAGGAAGAAAGACAAACCTTCCCTCATGACTCTCCCTCAAACCTTAACCTTTGGGAAAAAAGCCAACTACAAAAATAGCAACAATTTCTCCAGCAGAACAAAGCCCTGACATTCTTTTTCTTTTTCTTAATTTTTTTTTTTATTTTAAACTAACTCTAGAGGCATCTAAGAGGAGATTTGACAGCATTTGACTTTTGTAACTCAGAGCTATGAAGCACTTTAAGATTTTGAGAATTAATTCCAAGTGCTTTTAGGGGTCCAAAAGAGGCAGTCAAGACGTATAAAATCAGACCTGCAGCCCTACGAGGTACTAAACTTAACTTCAGCATTTTATAAGAATAAAAAAACCCAACACTCAGAAGTGATTCAGCGACTCACTTAAACCACACTCAATGCTCTGCAGCCTCTAGAGTAAAACACTCAAGCAGATGCTTAAGTGGTTGAAAAAGCTGGATTTTGAAGTCCCTGTATACCACAAAATTGACTGGAAACCACACCTTTAAGCCTGTAACTCCAAAAACTAAATTCAGCAGAGGAATTAAACACAAACACAGCTTGCAACAAAGGCAGAGTCCCTTTGTCTTCCTGGGGCTGCTCACACGTGTAAATCAAGGCACGTCAGAAAGTGCTTTCCAGGATCCAGCCCATGAGCTCCAAGGATGCTGCAGGAGGAGCCCTACACTACTCATGGCCCATAGAATGAGGTCAGGGAGAGCTGGGGATGGGGGGGAGCTGGGCAGGGACATGGGGAGAGAAAACAAACAAGGGCTGGTGAGTGCAGGGAAATGGAAGAGGGAAATAAAAGAAACTAAAATAAAAGGAACTGAAACAACAACAACAAAAAAAAAAAGTGGAAAGAAAGAAAGAAAGAAAGAAAGAAAGAAAAGAAGTTGAAATTAGAGGAACTAACATGGCGTTACTGGTGGCTGTGGCCGAAACTTCAGCAGAAGAAACTACTCCACACTTGGAACATTTGAGCGTCATCCCGTAAAGGGGCACTGCCATCTGACTGCAATTAAAACCAAAAGACTGAAACAAAACAAAACACTTCGCTTATGAGCACAAACGTAGAAAGGAAAGGGGAAAGAGAAGCCAAAAGAAAGAAAGGAAGAAAGAAAGGAGAAAGGGAACCAACCAACCATACCCAGCGTGGAAAGAGAAATGAAAGACAGGCAGGAATAAAACTCTCTCATCTGTACCACTCCAAATGCGGGAAATGGGGGGAAAATGTACAATTCAGAGACGTGTTGGTGCCGCTGGAGAGGGTGGAACTGTGTTGGTTAATGTTTTCCCAGTTTCAGGGTGCCTCTCTCTGGCACCCATGGAAGAGAAACCAGTACTGCTCTCCCAGTCTCCACCTCCTTTTCAATTGAGTTTTTGTTTTTGTAATTTTTTTAAATTTTTTTTTTTTTCTAAGAAATTGCTCTTTTCCCTCCTGGCCTTTTTGCTCCAAAACAAAAAAGGTGGCAGGGTTGTGCATTAGAAGGCAAGAAGTAGGGCTGTGGGGACTGTGCCTGCTTATCTTCTCTCCTAAAGCAATGCAAGGGATAAGTCACTTGTTTTCTCTGCCTGGGATACCCACACGGTACCAGGAGAGAGGCCACTCTTTGGCTGCTCCACCTGTGAGGAAGGACATGCCAATGGGATTCTTTATCTCCTGGAAGTCAAGCCTGAGCTTGGGTGTTCTGCAAGACCACCAACCTGCCCTGAAAGGAACTGGACTGGCTGAACACTTCTGAGACTTTTCTTCTCTCTTATCTTGTTCTGGAGATGAAAACATATTTGGGATGAACCCTGAGACTAATTCATGCCCGTTGCTCCCACTTTTTCTGCCTGGGATCAACCAGGGCATTGTGGGCTGCCGGGATAAGGGGCTGCGGGGATCTGCTCCTAAAGGGAACGTCCATATGACTTTTGGGAGCTGATGTGTGTGAACCCACCCAGCTGACAAGCCAGCTCTTCTTCAGGAGCCCCAAAGGCACATTAGCTTGGCACTGGTCCTGATTCTTCCCAGAATTTATTGGTTTGTGTGCACTCTGTGACCTGCACAGGCGGGCACCCCCATCAGGTCCGGCTCAGAAAATGGGAAGGAGCCTGCAAAGCATCTCCCAGACCTACAGGCAGTGCCTGACACCTGAGAAGGCACAAAATCACTGCCAAAGGACAGTAGGGATGTCACCCTTGGGGGGTGGTGGTGGTGGTGGTGGTGGTGTTTGCCCCAGCCATGAGGAGTTTTACAGCCCTGCCCTGCCCAGGAGAGAGAGCAGGCAACTTCACAGACCATTTTTTAACTTTTATGGCTCTGCGTTCAGTCTCAGTGCAAAAAGACATCCTCATGAACACCAAAACAGCATTACGAGTGGCCCACTTTCAAGTAGCTATTGATTGGTCTTTTAATTAATTACAGTGACATAAGGCACTGCTCCCTTGCAAAATAATGACTAAGGTATCCCAGAGATGCTTTCAGCTTTCGGACACAGAGGAAATTAGCTCCTGTGTCCATAGATAAATATCTTCCAGGAAGGATGGTGTAAATCCAGTGAGGACAATGGCTGAACCAAAGATAAAGTGGGTCTTGAGAGGCATTAAGTGCACGACTGTTAAAAATAAATTAAAAAAAAAAAAAACAAACAAGACAACTTATCCCCAAATCTATAAGCCACAAAGAACAGATAAGCAGAGAGACAGAGAGAGGCAGAGACAGGCAGCAAAAAGAAAAAGAAGATTGATTTGAGGAATTTGATGGAAAACTGTATCAGAAAAAAAACCCCATGAACGACACCAAACCACAAAGAACTGGCCAAAAGACCACTGTGACACACAACTGTAGCTGCTGTTCGGTGTATTTATGCAGAACGTTGTAAGCAATAGGCACAGATGTGGATACATTTATATTCTAATTTGTTCTGGTTGGGGGCATGAGGTTGTTAATATATTGAATTTCCGTAGCAGGTTTATTATTGGCGCCTGGGCATATGAAAGGGCAGCTAATGAAATAATCGCAGTGAATGATGCGTTCATTTAATTCAGCTTTTTCTGCTTCCTAAATATCCACAAACAGCTCACACACTCGTCTGGTGTGTTCACTGGAGCCTGGCCTTCGCTCCCTTTTACTGAGCAGTGCTTTAGACCACACACAGCCCAGAGAGCAGGAGCACTGCTTCCAGCATGAACCAGTCCCAGATGAAGGGCAATCCAAATCCCTTCCTGTTTTAATGGAGTTATCATCTCTCCAATTGCTCTCTTCTCTATGCACTGACAATCCAGCTCTGTTACACTCCACCAGGACAGTCGTACAGAGAGTATTTCACACAAGGTCTCGGGGCAAACTTTCTTGAGTCATTTAGGTAATCAAGAAGGAGATAAAAGAAGTAGAGGTCCTCTAAAGGGGCAAGTTGGAACAACTAAACCAGGCTTTTGTGCCTCTCCAGTAGTTATGGAGGAAACCTAGAGAGGTTCCACTCAGCAGGCTAAAATTAGCCTTGGTGAATACACCCTATGGTCTCCTTCTTCCCTGGCTTAGTGAGCACACAAATGCTTCTGGAATAAACGCTGCCTGAATCAATTTAAAATTCATTTTAAAGGCTCCTGACATTAAAACATTCATTTTTGGTAGCACTCCCATCAGCAGAGCTCAGACACTGGTGGTGGAGGTGGCTACCAAGGCTGACTGTTCAGCTGGGAGGTCCCTGGAGGGTTTTCTCCTGGTCCTGGACAGGTTTTGGGTGAGTTCTGTGCCTTTCTCCAGCTCTCCAGGCAATCACACCCAACTCTGTCCAGCCTGGCTTCGTGAGCCACCCGTTAAGTCACTGCCACTAGAAAGTCAGCGTTTTCTGACAAATGTGACAACATTAATCACAGCAATTTCCTCTGCTAAGTACAGGGCAAAACCTGTCCTGTCTCAGGTGTTATTTCATGAGATCTGTTAGCACTGATGTATTTGCATCAACCAATCTGTGGTCTGTTTGCTGGGCTCTTCTTAGCACCCAACAGCTTTTTTACCCCCTCTTTTTGTTTTCTTTTCCCTCTTTTTTAATCATTTTGGCAACACTGAACCATACTTCTTGCCTCTGCTAAAGGAAACACAACGTTTCTTTAGACCATCTCCTCAGATGCAAACATCTCCGAGGCCGTTACTCGTTGGGATTCTCTCCAGGTCTACCTTCCAACACGGTTCCCAAGCCCAGGCCAGAAGCAGCTAACTTCTGGGAAGTTAACTAAGGGAAGGGGCACCAGGGCTCTCAGAAGTGCTCCCACGCTCTCAGCAGGTGCACTTGGGAAAGGAGAACAAAATCATCGAGCACAGAGAAGGCTTTAAAAGTGCTGCACACACACACGGACACGAAAGAGGTGGGGTGGGGTGGGGGGAAGAGAAAAGCAAGAAAAAACAAAGAACATCAGAAAAAATGACTTTGTTGTTGTTGTTGCTTCGTAGGTTTTGTTTTTAAAACACAACCCCGAGTGTGATCAATAACCAGCTGCTGTGTATTAAATAAGGTCACTCTGTGAGCAGCTCGGATTAGAGAGGGAGGGACTGAGCGACAGCAACTCGCTGCTTTGCTAATCCAATAAACCACTTACGGCAGCGCCGGCTTTCAAGTGCAATTACCTTGCTACAGACTCTGCCTGAGAGTGTTTTCTCTGGGTGTTTTCTTGAGTCCTCTCTTTGTAAAGAAGGCACCATCCACAACAAAGCACTTGCTTCTTGCAGCTGCTTAAAGCAAGGCACCAAGGTCACTTCTTCACAAGCTTTTCAACTCAGCAGCAACTGATACCTCTGATCATCCAAACATGTTAAGTCTCTTTTTATTATCAACACTGTGGAACTGGTCAGGCATCAAGATTTCCCTTTGCTGCACTGATGGACCACATTCCTTGGCCTTATGAACAGTGATGATTAAAGAGGAACCGTGACAGGCTCCTGTTTTCCTCATAGAAGTCATAGAACCATTAGAGTTGGAACAGACCTCCAAGATCACCAGGTCCAACCCGTGACCAGACACCACCACATCCATTAAACCATAACTACAAGTGCCATGTCTACTTGATTTTTTTGAACACTGCCAGGGATAGTGACTCCATCACTTCCCTGGACATCCTCTCGCAATGACAACACTTTCAGTGAGGAAATTTTTCCTAATATCCAACCTGATTATTCTCTGGCACAACTTAAGGCCATTTCCCCGTGTCCTGACACTTGTTACCTGGGATAAGGAAGTGACCCCCACTTCACCACAATCTTATTACAGGGAGTTGTAGAGAGGTAAGTTCTCCTCCGCGTGTCCTTTTCTTCAAAATAAATACCCCCAGCTCCCTCAGCTGGTCCTCAAAGGACTTGTGCTCCACACCTTTCACCTGCCCCACTGCCCTTCTCTGGACATGCCTCATCACCTCAAGGTCTTTCCTGTAGTGAAGGGCCCAAAACTGAACACAGGATTCGAGGCGATGATGAGAGTTTCCTTCTACCCTCAGTTTTGCTGCCACCACTCAATTAAAAACCACTTCCACCACAACTACTCAACAGCACAACGAGAGGAATATTAAACCTCATCTGTACTATCTGCCTCTACCCCCCGAGACGCAGTGGAGACCCATTCTCCCCCCACTTTTACTGGCAGGACTTATCCTCTATCTTCCCCACCAGCCTCCAAAGGTTTTAGTCTCTGCCTGTAGCCTTGCTGCAGAGGCACCAGAACACCTCTTGCTCCCCTCATCTCTTCTGAAACAATATCTTCCTTCAAAAACCCAACTGTCACCCACGGTGATAAATCCAATGGACGAAGGTGCTCACCCATCCCTGCCTTTCCTGGCTGCAGGTAAGGACAGTTTCTCTGACTGCAACAACAAACCAAGCAAGGCAGTGGCAAATAAGACACATCAGCCAGGCTGAGCTGTGCATTTGATGTGACTCAGAGTGTCAGCGTGCCATTTCTGTCCCTGGCTTGGAGCACAGCTCGGGGATAAAGTCTGAGCAGGCGACAGACTCGACGCTAGAAAAGATAAGGGGCTCTCATCCTGCTGGGAATGTTGATAATGGCAAAATATCCACTGTCAACAGAGTTTGGAAGTAACCCAACAGAGAGCCCTGCAGAGGAGCTGCTGCCCCAGCCACCCCCCAGAGGCATCAGGGGCATGAGGACTGTGGAGGCAGCTCTTTGATTTATACTACAAAGTAAAGCAGGTAACACGAGCCCCAGGCTTTGGTGATGGAGGCTGTGCAGAAATAAAAAGGACCTCAGGTGGCAGGAGATTTTTTTCCTTGCAGAAGAGGTTCTTAATCACAGAATCATAGAATCATAGAATTGATTGGGTTGGAAAAGACCTCCGAGATCATCAAGTCCAACCCTTGCTCCAACTCCAGTCCCTTTACCAGATCATGGCACTCAGTGCCACGTCCAATCTCAGTTTAAAAACCTCCAGGGACGGTGAATCCACCCCCTCTCTGGGCAGGCCATTCCAATGCCTGAGCACTCTCTCTGCAAAGAATTTCTTTCTAATATCCAACTTAAATTTCCCCAGGCAGAGCTGAAGCCCGTGCCCCCTTGTCCTATTGCTGAGTGCCTGGGAGAAGAGACCAACCCCCACCTGGCTCTAATCTCCCTTCAGGGAGTTCTAGAGAGTGAGGAGGTCACCTCTGAGCCTCCTCCTCTCCACACTAAACACCCCCAGCTCCCTCAGCCTCTCCCCACAGCACTTGTGTTCCAGTCCCTTCCCCAGCCTTGTTGCTCTTCTCTGGCCCCGCTCCAGCCCCTCAATGTCCATCCTGAGCTGAGGGGCCCAGAACTGACCACAACACTCCAGGTGTGGCGTCACCAACTTCCCTCCTCTTTCCACATGCATCCATCTCCTGATCTGCTCATTGCTGGAACTCCAAAACCCTTCCCTTAAGAGCATCACGTCCCTTTGCTGTCCCTCAGCCACCTGCCAAGCTCTGGACTTGACATCTCTGTCACACAGCCCATGCCACGTGCCACGCTCAGCAGTGCTGAGTCCCTGTCTGATCCAGCTGCTCTCTCCAGGAGTGAGTGACAAGAGCCACTTTGCTCTCCCTAATTTTTGGGAGGATACATCAGCCTGGGCTGAAGCCATTTTAACAAAGAGATGAACTTTTATCCTTCCTCCACAGCAACCCAGTGCTGCTTCTTGGATTTTTTTTGTCCCCGCTGCACTGAACGACAAGGCAAAGAGATTAAATCAAGTGTGGGTTGGTTTTGTTTGTTTGTTTACTTTCATTTCGTTTAAATCTGGTTTTGCTTTTTGTTTGCACCTCCAATTTCTTTTTGCATTCCTTGCCTGGTTATTGATCACAACCTTGGGTATTTTTGTTTCTTATTTTCACTCTTTACTTAGATGTAGTGATAAGGCATACCCTGCCCGTTCCTTCAGTTTCTTATCTGTTATTCCATCTTTGGATACAAGTTTGTTAAAAACCAGAATGCCAATAACCATGTTCACCTGTCAAAAGAGAAACAACACACAGTTTTGTTCTCAAGTGGGTCAGGTCAAACTTGGTAGCACAGAAGGAAAAAAAAAACCCAACATTTGGCAAACTAAATCTTTCCTCTTTCTCCCAAATCCAGGTCCCACTTCTGCAGGCCACCACCCCTTCTGTCCCATCTCCACCCTGTCCCACCTGCCCCAGCCATGTATCTGTGAGCTCAGGAGAGCAGAATGCAGCTGGCAGCAGAAAAGAGAGGTCTTGGAATCACAGAATCATTAAGGCAGGAAAAGACCTCCAAGATCATCAAGTTCTACCTTGGAGCAGGTCTCCATGAACAAAGAGAAGCCCGTAAACTGCTCAGATTTCCAAGTGTGGGCAAGGAGAGTTACAGGAGGTACTGCAGATGGCACAGCACATAAATTAAGCATTTCCCAATAAACCCAGTGGGCAGGACAGCTCCATGCAGTCCTTTAGCCCCCTTTATTTTTTTTTTAGGGTGAGAATATGGATGTCTCTATCAGCCAGCTATAAATACTCACAGTGAAATACAGGCTGTACAGAGCTGAGGTCCTGCAAAGTGATCCCAAACTCCTCTCCGTGCCCTTCCAAACTGCATCCACTGCTGCCAGCTGCATCTGTTCCACAAAAACCTCATCCAAACCTCATCCAAACCTCAGCACCACACTGGTGACACACGAGCACCATCCCCCTTCATGGAGGCACGGCAGTGATGGTGGAAAAAAGTGACACCCTCCTGGTTTGGCTGTCAGTGAAACATCTGGTGCTGTAGAACGATGCGGTGGATGCTGTTTCACACGTGGGGCTTGCAGGGAAACGTTTCAAGGCCAAACTTCAGAGATGTGTAACATTACGTGTTCACTGAGGTGACTAATAGACCCTTGAGAGGTGGGGGCTAAGAGACCCAAAGGAAGGGAGATGTCTGCTCTGCCTAAATCAGCCTCAAAAGAATGAGCAAAATTCTGCGTTTGGATTGCTGGTTTGAGCAGGGCACGACCCAGCTCGCTGCTGTGGAGCCCACAGCTGGGAAGCAATGGGAGAATCTCAGAAACAGCAGCTATTTTCGTTTGCATCAGCTGCAGGGTCAGGGGGATTGCTTCCCACAGCTGCGAGTCCATTTCCAGAGCTCACCACGGTATTGATTCAGAGAACCAACACTGGCAAGGCAGACACAGCAAGGCAGCCGAGGAGCAGAAGGAAATCAAACCCTGCTATTCATTGATCCTTCCTCACTGTGCTGGAGGCTGGGGAGGGCAAGAGAGACTTTTCCTTAAGGTGCAGCAAGGCAGGAGGAAAGAAGGGGTTGAAGTGTGGCTGGATCCCTCCTGGGGCTGTGTATCCTCATTCTTAGGGAGCAGGAGAGATGATCTAGGGCCGCTCTGCAATGGTTTTCATCAATAAAAGTTATTTTATCCAGTACATTGATCATCATGATCAATGTCCTGCTCTGATCCTGGCTCCATGTTTTGACTGAGTTAGGGGTAGATCTCTCAACAGAGCCACTCCTAATGACATGCAGAGTAGCTTTCCTCCTTTGGCTCTGAGATAATATCCAGAAGCAAAGACTCAAGTGGGAGATTCCTTGAGGTAACCACTACCTTTACCACTGATGACTCTGTCCTGTCACCACGAGCCTCTCCCTGCCCTCAACCTGCCCAAAATTATCCCCAGGCTGCTCTGCCTTGGCTGGGGGAGCAAAACTGCTTCCAAACGCTCTGCATTCCAGATTGTTAGGATTTTTAAGGATAATGTCCAAATCTGCAACCATTCAGTGTCAGTGGACTGACTGCAAGTTGTGACTATTGGTGAATCTGCAGGCCATTCATCTTAAGAGTAATAACACTTTTATGTAAAGATATTCCCCAAGCCAAAAGCCTTTTTCCAATGGGGAGAGTAATAAGGGAGCGTGTGGAGGGAGAAGGTTGCTGTTTATTACTACATGTAATATAAAAATCATGTTGCTAGGAGAATTGAGTACACAGATGTTTGAACGGCTTGGGAGGAGTGAGCACAAGAGGTGACAAGCCCAGCTGGAGCCAAGTCATCTCTGTGCAAAGTCACTTGGGCATCTATATATGTCGAATTTTGGGGGACAAAGAGCTCAGAGTCAAGTCCCTCCTTGCAGCCCTGCACAACAGCAGCTGTGTTTTCTCTGCAGCAAACCTGTCCTGAGAGCAGCAGAGCTGCACATCCCCTCCACAGCCCTGCAAGAACCTTCTGTCGAGCCAGGTGGACTGGCTGTCCCTGGTCATCCTGTCCATGACATCCTGGGATGTCCCTCCATCGCTGACATGGCCAAGCTGAACTCAGGGAAAAAGCCCACAGAGAACAGAAGCTGCCCAGCCTTGTGGACTGTGTGTTCCACTTCTGGCTCTGCTAAAAGTCACAGTGTGAATCTGAGCAGCTTATTGAGCTCGTCTCTTTGCGGGTTCCCATTTAGGAAAAGGCTTTAAGTGCTTCTTTTTGTCCTTCTCCTTCCCCAAGCTCCTTGGTATCTACACCACTTGGGCAATATTCATTCATTGCTTTAACCAGCAATGAGTCAGGTAGACTAAATGAGGTGTGTGGGCTCTCTCTTGGTGCTCATCAGGGACAGACACCCCCAGAGATGATTCACCACTTCCAAATGGCAGCTGCAGAAACCACCACTTGTGTTGTGTTGACCTCTCCTTAAGGACATCTCCATTTCCAGCCTGAATGGTGAGTGAAGACTGAGAGGCCAAAGGGAAACAGGCTCCTGTGTTTCCATCACACGTTAAGAATGCAAAGGCAAAGTGAAGGATTACTTCCCTCGTTGTTGGCACAACAAAAGGAAGACGGCTACAGGCAGCTCGAGTTCTGTCTTCTCTGGGCACTACCAAAGCTTCCTCCCCCCTAATCACTGTGTCACACTAAAGAAAGACCTTAACTGAAACCAGTTTTGATTTATTACGGAGGAGGGACAACTACTGGCTGGTCTCTTTGTCATCCTGATGAAAGGACGGCACCAAGGTGGTTTGATGTGCAATGACAGCAGTGAGAATAGAGGCAGCAAGAGCTTCTTTTGCAGTTATTCTCCTGGAAGCTCCTGCTGTGGGGCATTTAACCGCCCCCAGGCACGGCACAAAACAAAAGCCTGACCCAAAAATGACACTGTGAGTGTCACCAACCCCGTTCCTGTGGGACACTCGAGCCTCAGAGGACATACAGGTCCTCCACTGGACAAAATGCTGGGCTGGAGAGAAACCAGGCTGTCACTCACATGTAGGGGGCTCAAATGCGGCTTTAAACCCATCTGAAATTGCTGCAGAAGGGATTTCCTGGAGGACCAGCAGTTGTCAGAGTCTTTCAACCCTGACAGTCAAGATTTTTCATGGTCAGTGAGGTTTCAACAGCAGGGAAACTCAAGGAAAGGAATGTTATATCTTGAGTGACACCTTAAACTCAAATAACTGCCCAAGAGTGGTGTTGGTGCTGTGTTGGAGCCATGAGATGGTAGAACACACTCCCACCATGCAGGAGCTGGTGGGACAGAATTTAGGAATGTTTTCTTAACCTTGCTATTCCTTTCGAATTAAAAGCAAACGTGGCACTTTGAGTGTCATTGAGGACCCCCTTGGCACTGACTTGAACATCTCCAATCCACCTGCAAACAAGGGAGCTGCTCCAACACACTGGGCAGCTGGGACAGACCAGGAATAAATGCTGGCTGGGAGGGCACAGCCTGGGCTGGAAACAACCAGGAACAGCAGTTGCTGAAGGAGTTAATGTCAGAGTTTTCCACCATCACCCTGCACTTCCATCCAGATAGGGCAAAACCAAAGGCATTTAACCAGATGTTAGGGGGACACCAGTGAGGCACATCATATTCCAGAATCAAACCCATCCCAAACAGTTGGCTTCTAACACTTTGCTCCTTATTGCTGAAGGAGGAAGCTATTGAAAATATGAGTGGAAATAAAGAGGGGCGTTCTTGGGTTGAAAGAAGGAGTGCATTAGATAAAGAGAAAAATAAAAAAGCTTTGAGACAAGCTCCAATACCAAAACGACAGCAGCCGCCGGTCCCACGAAGGCATAGAGGAGCCCTCCCTCCAAGGACAGCCAGCAGCTGGAAAACAAGGAGAGAAAAGGAAGTTACCCCATGGCAAACATCCCTGACAGGCACATGTTTCCTTCTTCCCTTTGCTGGCAGAGTTCATCCTGGGAGGTGATACCCCATGGCAAAAAAAAACAAACCCAAACCCTGAGACTTTGCATCAAGCAAGTTTGGCTTCCCATTTCTCCTGAGCTGGCATAAAGACTCATTTCCCTGGGGACCTGCCTGCAGAATGGCCTTTGACAGGGGAATGCATGCAAAATTAAGGACAGTGCCCTGTTTCAGGTCAGGTCCTGCGAGCAGCTGCATCATTTTGCTGGCGAGATGATGCCCTTGTCCTACTGGCTCAGGCAAAGGAGTAGAAAGAGTGGGAATTGTCCCTTCTCATTTGCTAACCACTATGTCTGCTGGGGGCTCAGCTCCAGGAGGGCAGGGCATTTCTTCCTCTGGAGTCTCCCTTTGAGTTTGCTGCTGTGAGGAAATTCTACAGCACAGCAGTGAGGTGGGAATTCACAGCACTCCTCAAGTGGAATCTCTTATGGAGTGAGTTCCATGTAAGCTGTGTGGTGTCCGTCTGGAAATCACCCTGGAACCTGGGAAGGACTTCCTCCTCCTCCAATGGCCACGTGTGGAATTCATGCTCCTGAACTGCCTAGCACAGAGCAAGTCACTCTCGATGACATTTCTAGTCAGCAGAGATGGAACCAGAGGAGTCCAGGATGATTCTGTGAGGAACCTTTGTCTAATGAGGTGAATCACATCCTGAACCTCATGGAGTGTCTGGACCAGAATGTCCTCATCCAAGTAGGCAGTGCACCAAACCCATATGGGGACATCACAGGGAAGATCAGAGAGTCATAGAATGGTTTGGGTAGGAAAAGACACTCAGGATCACCCAGTTCCAAGCCCCCTGCCATGGGCAGAGACATCCTCCACTAGACCAGGTTGCTCCAATCCCCATCCTTGGACACTTCCAGATTCTCTGGGCAACCATGAAGAGGCATTCAAGCTGGGCCCCTGACGAAGCCAATTTACTGGCTGGAGTGTCTCCTTTGTGCTGCTCAACCTGCAATCCCTCTCCATGCTCTGGGCACCTACTGCTGGCACTGGCATCCAAGTGGTAGGAATGGGATGGATTGAGGTTCCCCTCCTCCGACAACTTTAGTTTAAAGCCCTCAACACTAACCAGAGCACAGGATGAATCCCATCTCTCACGAAACCAGTAAGAACATGGTCGTGGTGTCCCCACAGAGCACCTACTGCATCGTGCATTCACACACAGCTCTCACTGCACATCCCCGACCTGACCAACAGCAGGAGACATCTCACCCCTCTCCCATCCCCAAAGCTGAGCATCACAGAGTGTCCGTGTAGCCAGCAGGGAGTAGGACAAGGGAGAAATGGCTTTAAACTGGGGGAGAGTTGATTTAGATTTGATATTGGGCAGAAATGAGGGTGGGGAGGCCCTGGCACAGGTTGCCCAGAGAAGCTGTGGCTGCCCCATCCTGGAAGTGTCCAAGGCCAGGCTGGACAGGGCTTGGAGAAACCTGGGCTAGTGGAAGGTGTCCCTACCCATGATGGTGTTGGAACAAGATATCTTTATAGTCTCATCAAATCTAAACCATTCCTGAATCCTTTGGTTTTCAGGTTTGACTGTGAAGTTGGGAAAGAAACACAATTTCACTGTGGGAGTGACAGAGCCCTGCCAAAGGATGAGCAGAGGACTTGTGATGTCACCAACCCTGGTGACATTCCAAAGCCACCTGGGCATGGTCCTGGTGCAGCCAGCTCCAGGTGACCCTGCCTGAGGAGCTGCCTGGACCAAAAGACTTCCAGAGAACCCTTCCCACCTCAGCAAGTCCGTGACTCTGCAACAGCCATGAGCAGTTACAGCAGCACCAGAGCTGAAATTCCCATTATTTTTTTTTGTTTTGTAGGGAATCCAACAATTCAGAGCAGGGACACCTAAACTTGGTACTTCAGGGCAAGGGAAGATGCAAATTTACACCGTGTCAGCAACCCCCATGGAAAGTTCACGCGCTCTGAAAATGCAGAACCCTGGAGAAAATGCGTGACAAAATAATCCTGTTCCAGCAGGAAAGCACCGTGCATTTACCACAGGAGAAGAGCAGGAAACCACAATGGAGAGAGGACTTTCGGCAAGCTCTTAACCCAGCTCACCCTGCAGCAATTCAGTTACGTGCCCCTGCCCTCAGCAAGATGGTTTCATTCTGCATCAGAAGCAAAGTGATGCTCCCAGGGAAAAAAGCCTTGCTGGAAACATTTCAGTTTCGTCGATCAGCCTCGTATGTTTTTTTGCCTTGAGTTGCAAAATAATGTTGGTTTTTTTCACCCCAAAACACTTGTGAAAAGGCACCGGAAAAAAAGCCCTGAGTATTTCAAACTGAGAATTGAGAGCAGGACATTCTGGTTTTGACTGAGATCTGCATGATGTCTATGTCTAAATTAAACCTGTAATGTGTTAATTTAATCGGTTCTGATTCCTTCCTGAGAGCAAGTTGCCCTGTCACAAACTGTCTGAGCCGCTGTACTAATAAAATGAATAATCAGCTGAGGAGAGAGGGAATAAAAAGGAAGCTTTGGAGCGCTGCAATTACTGGAGCTCTCCCTAAATTCAAGAAGAGGGCTCCTAAGCCCCAGTGCTTGTTCAGACCTTTTTCTCCCATGTCACAACCTAATTTTGAGATGTTTTGGTTGTTTTTTCTCAGAGAGTCTTCCAACTGATGGCACAGATGAAGAAAGGAGCTGACACTCTGCTCTGTGGTTAGTGATGAGGACTCAGTGCAACGAGGGTTCTCATTCCTGTCGGGTCCCTGTTCCCCTCTGAGCACCAGGATTTGGGAAGGTGAGCTCACACACCACCAACCATGCTCCTTATCCCTTCTGACTGCCTGAAATCCCTCTTAACCCAAGCATTTCCAAGGCTGACAGCAAGGGAAAGGAAAGGGTGAAGGCATATTGGAGAATGGGAACTGACAGCAAACCCCACAACACATCAGTGGAGAGGAGATGCTTTTAGCTTTGTGCCTACAAGGCACAGAAACCTTCCCATTCCTCTAAGACGTTCCACAGTATTTTCCAAGGGATTTCTTCGCTGGTCTTTATTTAAATAAAATTACCCCTGGAAGGGAGTAAGGGAATGGTTTAACAACGCTCAGCGGCTCCAGACTATGATTTCTAAGGAGCCTTTCCCTGAGTGACAGCAGCTCTCCTGTTCAACACAAAAAGCCTCTTTGCAGAAACATCGGAGCCTTTTGTGACTCTGCCACAGCACAGACGTGACGTGGGTGGCTTTTGCCTCAGCCCTGTGAAGAACTGACTTCCACCCGGACCTTTTTCACACCAAGCAGCTCAGCCAGCAACAGGTCTCACCCCAACCGTGTGTGTGTAAAATTGAGCAGCTCCAACACGTTTGCATAACTAAGATCGGGGCTGGCAATCAGGGCTGGCCCATCAGTGTTAATCTGAGATTAATTCAGAAGCCGCTGAGACACCTGGGGGTGACAGAAGTCCTGCTGCAATGACACACAAGGACCTCTGGAAATTCGCTGTGTCCTGGAAACGCTCTCAGAAAACTTTTCGTGGGCTCTCTTGTGGGGAAGGATGTGAGTTCCCACTGCCAGCAGCACAACCTCAATTACTCGGTTCAAGCTTTAGGAGGCTGTTTGTCAAGCTTTAGAGGTCCAGAGTCGGTCCCCAGGGTAGCAGCTAAAAGGAGAGTTATTATTCAGGCATTCAGCCTAATACAAGGAGGTCATCACTGGCGAGTCCTTTAGACCTCCATTACCTCTCAGACTTTCTTTGAGACCAGAAGTGCAGCCTCTCCCCTATCCCAGCAGCTCTCCAAACAACTCCAAAATGCCCTTTCAAACGCTGTTCAGACAATAAAAAGTAAAAGCCCCCTTGTGTCCTCCTCCCCTCATCACAGATGGAGAGTTCACAGCGCTCCAGAAGTGTCCTGAGCAAGAAAGGCTGAGTGAATGGTTGCTGGGGAATCACCACTCCGAGAACAACAGACACACACTCCACATCCTGCAGGTACATTCCCTTTTTAATTTGAACCTCTCCCTCCGTTCTCAACTTGCCACTTGCTGGACCAGTCTGGCTGGGTAAAGGATGAATATTAAATATCATCTACAACCTCTCCACACTCAGCACTGGCTCGGATGTCTCTGCATTACAGCTTGGAGACATGGTCAGCCCTTTGGTGAGACAGACCTCCATAGTGCTGCTCAGCTGTGTTTGGATTGTTACAGAACGGTTTCATCCCATGCAAAATTAAAAAAAAAACAGGACAAAACTGAGCAAAATCTCGCTTAGGGCCCAATTTGACCACCTTGCTGGAGGTTCCTCTCTTAACCTGGGGCTGGCCACCTTGGTGCATCCCGAGGATTCAGCCAGATTCAGACAGTTTGAGTCTGAAAACACATTACACATTTCACACACTGTCCCTCCCACCAGCTTTGCCCTGGGAGTGTGTGACACCAGGATTAGCTCTGCACTGCCTTCAACACCTGCAGTTGCCCCCTAAATTCTCTCACAACCATGTCCCATGGATGGATGTCAGGGGTTTTTTTACCACTGTGAGCGAGCGGGAAGAGAAAAAAATTGCTGTGCTCAACTAAATATCAGAGCCCTGCTTTGGCTTAATGCCCACCTCCACAATGCGTGCTAATGCACTGCTTTTAGGACCCAGAAATTACAGGGCTGCGGGATGTTTTCAAAAACACCATGAAGTCCCTTGTGGTTTATTTTGTCAGCTCTTGTCCTCTGCTTCACAGGGAATGTTGTGGTTAATATCTTTCCATCCTTCTGCGAGATGGAAATATTTGGCCTTGAAAGTCTGCAGTGCCCATCTGAAGAGCCCTGTGAGTGCCCTAAACAAACTAGAGATGAAACTAAACCAGGTCCTGAGCTCCAGTGCTGAGCTTTGCAACCTCCTCACACATGGCCAGAAAACAAACAAACAACCCAGGACAAGCTTTGATCCAACTTTGCATTCCACTCATGTGCCTTCAGCATTAGAAAGTGTTAAATCATAGTCATAGAATGGCCTGGGTTGGAAGGGACCTGAAAGATCATCGAGTTCCAACCCTCTGCCACGGGCAGGGACACCTTCCTCTATTCCAGGTTGCTCCAAGCCCATCCAGCCTGGTCGCGAACACTTCCAGGGATGGGGCAGCCACAACTTCTCTGGGCAACCTGTGCCAGGGTCTGCCCACCCTCCCAGGGAAGAATTTCTTCCTAATATCCAGTCTAAATCTGCCCTCTGTCAGCTTGAACCCCCTCCCCCTTGTCCTGTCACTATGTGTCCTTGTAAAAAGTCCCTCTCCAGCCTTCTTGTAGCCCCTTTAGGTCCTGGAAGGTACCAAAATATGGGATTACAGAATCAATCCCAGAATATGCTGAGTTGGAAGGGACCCCCAAGGATCATGGACTCCAACTCCCAGCCCTGCACAGGACCATCCCCAAGAGTCACACCGTGTGCCTAGGACAATCAAATGACATCAGGATGGCAGCATTAGGATTGTCTGATGGTCCCTTTGTGTTTGAGAGGAGCTGTTGCTCCTCTCATGACTTCGGTGGGACTCATCAGCTTCCCCATGCTCGGGGCTGCAGCATGGAAGGGAGACAAAAGGAGGACCAGAAGATCATGGAATATCCTCAGCTGGAAGGGGCCCATGAGGATCATTGAAGTCCAGCTCATCATTGAAGACCAAACTGGACTTTCTGGGGGGCGAAGCCACTCTGGTATTTTGATGACAAGCACCCTGAGAGCAGAGCTAGGAAATGGTGTCCCTTGGGCTGCAGCTCCTGTTGGGAGCACGGGATTCCCTGTCTGCCATCCCCCAGGCATCCAGCCCTTGGATGCAAGGAGTCTTTAGGGCTGGAGGGAGTCAGCGGATTAGCAGCAAAAGGAGAGCTGGTGTGGTTAAGGAAATCCTGGGAATGCTGGAAACTCTGCCCAGCGTGTTGGCCGCCTCTCTGGTGTCCCAATCCTCAAGCAAAGCAGGAATCCAACAGGTTGATCACCCTCTTGGCTGCAATGTGGGGATTGCTCTGGGGAGGGAAGATGTTGGCACGTGGTGGTCCAGGGCAGGGGAACAGGATGTGCTTCCCTGCATATTCCTCTTTTTCCCTCCCAGGCACTTCCATGTGGTCAACACTGACCACAGAACTCTGTGGTGGCTCTTAAACCCGGATAAGGAAAGAGCCACAAATCTTTTTACACTCATTCCCATCAGTCTATAAATATATTTTGGGGGTAGGATAGTGTAAGACTTTTCTTCTTCCTGTAGGGGATTTGACTAAACCCAGTTACCTGCTCTGCATAGACTGCAGAGGTTGCCTTGGGTGATTAGAACTGCCAAATTAAGGGGTTTAGGACACTAGGGCTAAAAAGAGCTGCTCCCAGGAAAACTGTTCTTTTTGCCTCACCAGTCCTTTCTGAGTGTAAACAAGCCAAAAAACCCACATCCAGTGGAGATGACAGGAAGGTTGTTTCCATTCAGCAAAATATATAAAAGTATTTGAAGAACCGAATAGGAGTTCCAAAAGATTTCTCTGTATCACGTCCTTTCTTTCTACATAGAATTTAAGAGGATTGGTTCTCCCTCCGGGCTCAGAAAATATTCAGGACCTCTCTCCCACCCCCCTGATGCTTGTTCACTATGAATTCTTCTCATGGACGTGCATGGAGCAAAGCTCCAGGAACAGCAGACCCATGGGAAAGCTAAAGGGAATTTGGGATCTTGGTGATGCTTCCAAAACCTGAGTTGTGTGTTGAGTCACACAACAAGCACTGGGATCCCTCTCCACCAGGACACGCCGAAGCCAAGTCACCTGAGCTGGGACAGGTGAGTCAGGAGAGGTGCAGCCAATGCATCCCAACGCCAGCACAGGCTTCAGGAATCGTGTCCATGGATTTGCATTTGAGAACCCCAGGTTCCTGAGCCCTCTGTGCTGGACAGTAATTTAAATTGCACTAATTTATGCTGCAAAGCGAGCAGGAAAACTCTGCTGTGCTGCTTTTATACTCCCCTGCAATTAAAATGTAAAGCCAGGACCATTTGGTGGTGGGTGTGAGGAACGTGGTGGGAATCGAGGGAGAGCAGGAGGTTCCACATGACATTTTCTCCGTGGGCCCACTGAGGACTCACCTGGTGCCCTCCACACCATGGACTCTTGTCTCAAACACTGTCTGTGTGGGATGCAAACCACTGGCTGCAGTAGGGAAGAGTCTGACTTATTGCTGCAGAAAACATTACCCTTTAACTGTCACTGTGCACAGCGTTTCGAAGCTTTTTCACAACAGAGTGAAAAAATAACACTTGTTTTTTTCTCCTTCTGTTTATTTAAAGTTGTACTAATGCTCAGTTCTGAGCGATCCCAGCCTTGCCTTCATGTATTTTTTACTTCTGCTCAGTCTCATTCCTTTATTTCTACTCTGGTTTTCTTCCCCTACTACACGCACATGAAATTTTCTTAAAGGCTAATCCTGTAGAATTTGTGAAACAGGCAAACTCAGGTTGCTGTCAAAACCTTGGTTTGCGAAAGTCGGGCTCATTCTTCTGCCTAAAATTGAGTTGAGCTATTTTTCAAATGTGCAACCAACCAAGCAAACCAATAAACAGATAAACACAAATGCTATTTTTAATTTTTAAACATCCTAAACTTTAAATATTTCCCATTTTGACATTAAAAAAAATCTCAAAGCAAGAGGTGTTTTAGATCAAAGTGATGTCACCCAGATAAATGTTACACAGTTAAATCTGACTAGTCTCTATAAACTTGTTTTTCAAGGAATACCTGATCCAGCATGGCCAGATGATGGCCTGGGGAGGCAGGAATGCTCCTTCCTCTCCCGTTATCCCTTCTTCCCTTTGCCATGGGCAGCACATGAGAATTTAGCTCCTACTCTGGCTCCTGTGGGTCAGTGACTGGGTTTTGACAAAAAGGGATGAAGGATTAAACAAGGAGAAAAGCAAAAAAAAAGGAAGAGCTTTTTTTACTCACTAGTTGACGGTTCCATACCCCTTGGCTTTAGTAAATCCCACGGAAATGGCAACCACCAAGGCAGGGAGCCCTGTGGAAATGAAACAAGACACAATTGGTCAATTAAGCACATGTGAAGCTCTTCTCCCACTCAGTATTCCCCATTCCTCCCAGAGTTCTTCCAGCACCATCTGTGCTGAGAGAGAGACTGAATTCAGGACCTCCACAGCCAAAAGCAAGAACCTCGTTACCTCTGTTAATGAAATCAATGCCATCAGCTGTAATCAGCTCCTACCCTGCTGGGGGCTCAGCACTTGCGTGGGGACTCAGAGAACATGCAGATGCATAAAATCTATTTATTTTATTCTTAGGTACAACACAGGCTGGCCTGGAATATATAAGGGTGTCTCCTCAAGGTGGAATATTCAGCCACAACCCAACTCAAGGAAGCCAAAATTTAAGGGTTATGCTTGCACTTAATGCAGGATGAGCAACCCAGGTTTAAATCTTGCCCCAGATAAGACAGAAAATGAAACTACGATTGAGTTCCCCTACCCCAAACAGGCCTCCTAAGATCTGTAATACAGCAGGTTCCTCTGAACAACAATGGAAAAGAGCTTCAAAATATACTTTCTTTTGGAAAAACAGGGTACTTCATGACTTGTCAAGAGACCTGCTCCCTGTCTGTGCCCAAAATGGGGATAAACCAGGAGAATCCTGTTGCCCTGCAGAAGACACACTTCATTACCAGTGTGACAAAGGAAGAGCAAGTTACTCTGTGGCTGGGACACCACAACTCATCTTGGGAGCATCATGAGCTGATGGAACCAGCACAGGATGTGTTTCAGGTGCACAGGGGGTGAAACTATGGCCTGGATCTTACTGACAGAAGCTCCTGTAAAATTTGAGTGAGGAGTATAAAGAAAACCTGCTGGTTGTTGTGCAACCTGCTGGCTATTTGCTAAAACTCATCAAACGTTCTGAGATTATGAAGTCCTTGACAAGGAAGTGCAACTAAAACCAGCCAAAACCCCACGTCAGCCGAATAGCCTTCTGATCCTCCTTGTCCCTGCATGACAAACTGCTCCAGGACCTACAGAGGTTCAACCAGCCTCGGCCCAGCTCTCCCTTTTCCCTAAAGGAATGCCTGGATATTGGCTATAACATCTGGTTCTTCAGCTCTGGAGGTCTCCACGTGGCTGCCTCCACCCCTCCTCCTCGTGATATCACGAATTAAGCCGTCTCAAAGATGGGCAAATCCCATTAAGGATCAGCGGGATCAGTAGCCAGCTGGGATTAGTTCTCCTCAACAAGACCCGAATTCCTGAGCTGCAGAGGTCGTGGCAGGTGACTGCAGGAGACCTGGAGGTGCCAGAGGTTTGCAGACACAGCAAGCAGACAGTAATCCTGCTGGCAAGGTGGTCACTAAGGAGCACAAATCATCACCAGATGGATTAATAGTGAGGCTCTGCAGCCAGCTGGGAGCTGTGAGGCCAAGCTGGCCAGAATAGAGAGCATTTCTGAGTTATCACACAGGGAAGTGCTGCTCTTTCCACATGAGATTTCCAAGCACAGCTCACGCTTCATCAGTCCAAACTCAACAGGCAGTGGTTTAAAAGATGCCTCTTTTATATTTCCTTTCCCCTCCCTTCCATTCTCCTTTTTGCTTTCTCCTTTCCTTTCTCCTTTCCTTTTTCCTTCCCTTTTTCCTTCCCTTTCTTCTTCCCTTTTTCCTTCCCTTTCTTCTTCCCTTTTTCCTTCCCTTTCTTCTTCCCTTTTTCCTTCCCTTTCTTCTTCCCTTTTTCCTTCCCTTTCTTCTTCCCTTTTTCCTTCCCTTTCTTCTTCCCTTTTTCCTTCCCTTTCTTCTTCCCTTTTTCCTTCCCTTTCTTCTTCCCTTTTTCCTTCCCTTTCTTCTTCCCTTTTTCCTTCCCTTTCTTCTTCCCTTTTTCCTTCCCTTTCTTCTTCCCTTTTTCCTTCCCTTTCTTCTTCCCTTTTTCCTTCCCTTTCTTCTTCCCTTTTTCCTTCCCTTTCTCCTTCCTTTTCTCCTTCATTTCCTCCTTCCCTTTTCCCATTTTTTTTTCTTAATTGCCTTTTGCTCCTCTGGCTGATCCTCCTTCACACCTCATCTGGATATATCCTGGATATATTCACTATGATCCCATCAATATGGTATCCAGAAGAACCTGCATGTGGAAGGACATTTTCAGGAGCACAGCTTGATGCGAGACCCTGAGAAGGAGGAAATTTGGCCAAGACTCTGCCAAAAATAGCAACTTGTTCTTCGCAAAGTGCTTCTCTGAGACGTGATAATTATGCAGAAATACAGGCTCAGGCTGTGAACTCGTCAGCTCCAGGGACTGGCTGGTACCAAGGCTGGGGAAAAGCCTCAACTTGTGCTGAAAGAGGGGCTGTTCAAGCAGCACTTACCAAAGGGAGTAGCTATGTCATGGTAGTAAAGCCAAAGAGTATATAATGAGAGGTGCTCTGCTCCTCCACCTTGGGGGAGAGCTGGTAATGGTCTAAGCAAAGTTACATGTGATTAGAGGGGAAAAAACAACAAAAATTAAACTTCTAAGCTCTTTTTTTTTTTTATTATTTAAAAGAAATTTATTTCTAACCGGTCTTGTGTGGCAGTCACTGGCAAGGTTTTGGGGGCTTTCTGCAGAAAGTGAATTTTACATTCACAACTCCAAATAAAAGTGCTTGAAACCTCTTTCAAAGAGTTTTGCACTTTCAGGTCAGAAGAAAATCAGGTCATGAGTTCATCCTGTACCACCAGAAAAGGTGTTTGCTAATAAATACCACGAGCCTCTACTGTTATAAACAGCTGAAGACCCAGAGCCTGAGTTATTTGGCAGCATTAAAAATCCAGCTGTGGAAGTTATGATGTGGTGATAAAAATATGGTCAAAAATGTTTCTTCTGTATTGGGGCTAAATATGATGACTGAATTGTTTCTAGAAAACAATTTATCATTCTGTTCTAGATCACAGAGTCAAAGAATATCCTGAGTTGGAAGGGACACATAAGGATCATGGAGTCAAACTCCTGGCCCTGCACAGGACCACCCAAAAAATCACACAGTGTGTCTGAGAGAGTTGTCCAAACATGGACAACACTTATTATTAATAATAAAATAATAATGACAATTTAAAAACCCCAATTGCTAAAAAGTCTTTTCTGGAAAGACAAAGTTGCATATCCAAGAGGAGACCAAAAAAAGAGCAGGGAATGAAATCCTCTGCAGTTTCAATGAGCTACAGCTGACAGCAGCTGAGAGCTTGGCAAAGACGTCTCCAACAAGGGCTTCGAGAAATGCTAATATGAGGAGGGGGAAAAGGGGGAGAAGCAGCCCATGACGAAGTGAATTGTGCTAATTATTTCAGATTATGCTCTTTAAAACATATTTTCGGCTTCTTTCCTCTTACAAGTGCCATTAATCCCAGCTCTACAGCTGAAGTCTAGCAGGATGCTAAACATCCAAAATTCCCTTGCTGCCTTAACAGGCGAGAGTGTTCTTCATTTCTTGTCCTAACCTACTCCAAATGGTTATTATGCATCATTTATCAGCAGTGCATCCTAGCTCAGAGCTGACTACATTTTACTAGCAGTGCAAATTAAGCTTCTACACATGTAGGGGTATTTTTTTTTTTTTTGTATTTAATCTGTACAGACTACAAATGGGAATGCTGCTCATCCAAAATTCCCTTGGCTAACACGCCCATCTGTCCCAGCTTTTACAAATCAGACAAAAAAAATCCCTTTTTATTACCTAGAAAAGCCATTAGTCCGTTGCATTTGATATCCCCTGATGTTCCTTGAGTCACAGAGGAGCTATAAACATATGCATGAACACACAGAGGCTCGTGCAGCCTGTGCTCTGCAGGTATGTGGTTATGCCACTCCTGTCACGCACAAGCACTGTCTTTTAATAACACAATTTATTTTCCATGGCAGGCAAATGCTTAGGAGTGAAAACTTAAAGGGATGCAGGTGCTGGGACGAGGACGGCTCTTGATGTGCCAGAATAAATCACATCAGGGTGCTTGGTAAGCATCAGAAATCTCTTGCCTGGGGTGAATTGCAAGACTTCAGTAGTCAAACGAGACACTAATAGAGCTCAGACACACAATGTTTTCCCTCTCCCTTTCTTTCCTTTGCCTCCTCGCTCTTGAGCAACTTTTTGTTCCGCTGCTCCTTTCAAACACGCCCTTGTTATCGCTTTGAAAGCCCAGGTTATGGGTTTGTGTTTGTTTTCTACTACAGAATGCACCATTTAGGGCTGATAAATTAAACATACAGCAGAGGGAGAAAAATTGGTTACAAGCATCTGCACCAGTCTCATAGTTTATTTGTCTACAAAAGGCGCCGCTGCCATGGAGACGGGATGGCAGCGCCTGCTTGGCTCTGGGTTGCACACAGAACCTTGGAATCATAAAACCAGCTGGGCTGGAAAACACCTCTAAGACCACCGAGGCCAAACATTAACCCAGCGCAGCCAGGTCCACCACTAAACCATGTCCCTAAATGCCACATGTTTTTGAACACTTCCAGGGACTGTGACTCCACCGCTTCCCATCTGGACGACCATTTGGACGTGGCACTGGGTGCCATGATCTAGTAAACTGACTAGAGTTGGACCAAGGGTTGGACTTGATGATCTCTGAGGTCTTTTCCAACCCAATCAATTCTATGATTCTATGATTCTGTGATTCCCTGGGCAGCCGGTTCCAATGCTTGGTCATCCTTTCGGGGAAGAAGTTTTTCCTAATATCCAACCTAAACCTCCCCTGGTGCAGTTTGAGGCCGTTTCCCCTTGTGTTATCAGTTGTTATGTAGGGAAAAAAGCATGACCCTCACCTGGCTCACCCCTCCTTTCAGGGAGTTGGAGACAGCAATAAGGTCCCCCCTGAGCCTCCTTTTCTCCAGGTTGAGCCCCTCCAGCTCCCTCAGCCCCTCCTGGTGCTCCAGAACCTTCCCCACCTCCGTTCCCTTCTCTGGACATGCTCCAGCCCCTCAATGTCTCTCTTGTGGTGAGGAATCCAATTCTGACCCCAGGATTTGAGGTGTGGCCTCACCAGTGCCCAGTACAGGAGGACAGTCACTGCCCCGGTCCTGCTGGTCACACAGTGACAGGATGCCATTGGCTTCTATCATGTACCAATGGAACACATTCCACAGGGAGGAAGACAGCAAGGGAGAGAAAAGGAGAAAGCAAGAAAGACACCCCAACCCAGGACAAACCACCCGCAGCACGTCCTCTGAAGACTCAACTCATCTCTTCTGTACGACCCCTGGGCACACCGGGCGGCTTAGAACTTACACCTCTTAACTCTGCTACTTTTAACCACTTCAGCCCTTCTCGAAAGCCCCGAGAGGGCTGCAAGCACGCTCTGCCAAGCCTCCTGCAGAGCACCTGGCAGGCTGGCCCCTCTACGCCACGCAGCCCCAGCATCCTCACCCCATCCGAGACACAAGAAGCGCTTGCGGATGATGCGGTTCCGTAACCGGCCCGTCACGGCCATGTAGGACTGCCAGGCCTCGGTCAGCACCCAGCAGAAAGAGGAGAGGAAGAAGAAGTGCAAGAAAGCCGCCACCAGCGTGCAGATCACCTGGAGGGAGAGAGGAGGAAAGGAGGACACGTGAGAGGAGCGGCGAGCGGAGAGAGCAGCGCGTGGGAGAGCAGAAGGTGCGGGAGATGCTTCCAAACCAGGCTCTGGAAGGCAAGGTGGAGGAGTCAGGACATGAGAAGGCATTTTAGGAGGGGGTAATTTCCCCCTCTAGCTTTGACCTAGCAAAAGACTCAAGCACTGCTACAAGTTTAAGTACCACATGCAAATTGGCTGCTCTTAAGCACGAGCTGTGAGATAAATCCCTGGTTAACACTTTAGCTGAAGTCAGTGAGATAAATCCCTGGTTAACACTTTAGCTGAAGTCAGTGAGATAAATCCCTGGTTAACACTTTAGCTGAAGTCATAGAACCCCACAATTACGGAATGGTTTGAGTTGGGAGAGACCTTAAAGATCATTTAGTTTCTAACCCACCCCACAACAAGCAGGTACATCCTCCACTAGAAATCTGAGCCCATGTCCCATCCTGGTGCTTTCTTGGCTTGAGCAAGATACATTTAATTTCCAAAAGATCAAAACCATCACCACAATCCTGTCGGGGGTGGGGGCAGAGCAGTTGGTAAACCGTGCACTAATCTCAGCTCAAAAGGTTTGCAAAGCACCGTGTCACTGGCAGCCGAGCCATAGAAACGAAATCAGAGGAAGGCAATTTGGAGGGTTTCCCTGCCAGGGAAGGAGAGCCGAGTGAAAGAGTTAAGCCGTGAGAGCCGGGTGAAATCACGGCTGCCAGGGGCTGGTAAAGGACTGCAAACACAAGGGCAGAGCTGTCCAAGAGCACAGAACTACCAGGGAAATAAATAAAAAATAAAGAAAAAAAAAAAAAAAAGGAATTTCATAACGGTGAGCTCTACTGCTCAGTGGGGAAATCTCACAAGGGAAGCGCAAGGAGCTTAAGCCATTTAAAATTAAACTGGGGAAAGTACTCGCAAATGCATTATGAAGGACAATCCCGGAGTGCCAGGGAGATGGACTGGAAAGCTGACAAGCTCGTCTTTGTTTTAACTCAGCAAGGCCAAATCTTTCACTGGTGCAAATTGGTGCCGCTCTGTTTAACTCAGCCAGTTTCCCCCCCTCCCCCATCTGTGAGCTGGAAACTGTGAATCAATGTACTCGAGAAGAAAATGATGGGAAGAAACTCCAGTGGCTCCCGAGGAGCAGGGAGAGCAAACAGATTTTTAAAAGTGACTCTGGATAAAATAATGGCTTAAGGCATTTGGGGGAGGGGAGGTTTATAATCAAGGATTTCTCTGCTTTGAGTTGTATCAGGAAATGTGGACTTTGGGTTTACGGTCAATGAACCTTTCTCCCTTTTTCATCCACCAGCATCTTTTACCTCGGAGCTCTCATGCACAGAGTGGCTTTTATCATGATTTTATCGGATTGCTCTCCATTCACCCACCGGCACAACCCAACGTTATCAGAGGTTGTGAATAAAAATAAGGCCGTGTGTTCTTTGAGATAGGAACTGCCTTTTTTTTGTTCCCTATTTGTATTTGACACCAAACCCCTCGGTATTCTGCCTGTAAATGGATTCTGGTTGACAGCTCAGTACAAGTAACACGGCTCAATATGGTAATTTCCAGTAATTTTCACATTTTAAAAGAATCCTAAAAAGGTGGTTCCTATTCATCAGCTTTCAAACCTCCATAACAGAGTTACAAACAGAGATGCTTTCTGGAATGTTGTGGAGTGTTTGTTTGTTTGTTTGTTTGTTTGTTTGTTTTATTTTATAGTATCAGATATGACACTGTTCATGTTACCTTTTTGATTTTGTTTCGAACCAACAAACTTCTTCCCAGTTCACCAGCAGTTTGGAAAGGGGGGGAGAAAAACTTTGCTTTCCAATTTTACACCAGCGAGACCCATTTTCTGAGCGGTTTTTCTCAAGTGAGTAGTTTCAAAAGAAAGGGAAGGAGAAGAGAGGAAGGGAAGGCAACAGACATAAGCA
Organism: Grallaria varia; assembly: GCA_013396735.1. Lineage (NCBI taxonomy): Eukaryota > Metazoa > Chordata > Aves > Passeriformes > Formicariidae > Grallaria > Grallaria varia. Next base: position 533,974 of record VWZG01009917.1, on the reverse strand, counting down.
CATCTCAACTGGACCAGTATAAACCCATCACTTCAGCTGAACCTGGCCGGTGATGGGCAGGCAGATATTTGCTCCTGCAAATCCTCTGCCTCAGGTTTTTCCTTCCTCGTAGGCAAAAAAACAATAAATGTCCACGAAGGGCTAAGCAGAGGGATATGATGTCCCAAGCTGCTGCAGAAAGATCTAGCAGAGCTTGTCAGTCTGTCAAGGCCATCAGCCCTTGTTTTCCTTTAGGAGGAGAAATGTGGTCCCTCCCAGCACCCAGCCATGCCTTTGAGGTACGGCCCCTCCACGCAGCGCTCGTGTCTTTTGTATCACGGTACTGCTGACTGTGATTTATTTTTTTTTTAGCCTTTTCCCAGGCCTTTCATCTTCAAGAAGCTTAGCAAATCCAGGCGTGGAATCTGCCTTTGAGGTTACACGGATGGAAACCAAGGGAGAATTGGACACTTCCAGGGAAGCCGACACCGTGGAATTTCTTCCGGAGTAACCGCGATTATAAATCAATCACCAGCGTTTTAAGGCGCTCTATTATCAATAATTGAATGTGAATAAAATCTTAATTTGCATTCCTGCGTTTCTTGTCTGTATAGATTTCTTCCTCTGTTCCCTGCCAGAGACTGTTTACTAGATGGCTGAGAGGAAATCCAAGAATAACCTTTCTATTTATGGTGTTTCATGCATATGTATGTGCAAAGAGCTAATCTGCCTCACACTCTCTGCCGGGAGCTTTGAATCCCCACCAACAGCTCCGACGGTGAACACCCTGATTAATGGGACCAAAAGCACCAGGGAGAACCTGAGCTGTGCTCTGAAGTGGGTGGGAGAGGTGAAGGATTCCACCTCCTACAGTGAGGTGAAGAGGAATAACCAAAAAAAAGGAGGTCCGGCCATGTTTTGTCGTGCTGAGCATTCCTCGGTGTTTCTTTCCATGGGAAGATCCCAAAACACATTTGGGGTTGGAGACAGTGCACCCAGGGAAGGCAAGAGCTTGGTTCACCCTTTCTCCACCTCTTTCCAAGAGACAGCTCTGCTTTGTGAAAGGACTTTCTGAAGGGCACTCGTTTAGTAGGAGCAGAGTTTTCTGGCTCCTTGTTTCCACACTTCTCTACACACACATAGGACTCAAGCAGCAGGAAAGTTTGACCTGAAACAAACCAATCCTAACCCAAAGGAGCCTCCATAGAAACGAATCTCATGCATTCACTAAACCCTTTTGGCTTCTCTGCAGAAATTGTGAAATCAGAGAATGGGTTGGGTTGGGAGGGGACCTTAAAGATCATCTCGTTCCAACCCCTGTGCCACGGACAGGAAGGTTTTTCCACCAGACCAGGTTGCTCCAAGCCACATCCAACCTGGCCTTCAACACTTCCAGTGGGGGACAGCCACAAATTCTCTGTTTCAGTGCCTCGCCACCCTCACAGGGAAGAATTTATTCCTAATATGTTTCCAACAGTGACAGCAGGTTCTGTCTGCCAAAAGAGGGGCTCAAAAAAACCAGCTGGTCACTGGTTACTGTTCAGCAATAACTGACTTTTGACTGCTGATGGTGATTTTGGCAGCAGAAGGAGTGGAGGAGGCTTCTCGTCTCACTTTTTTTTTTTCTTTTTTTTTTGGCTCAACAAAGATATGATGGTTGGAGCATCTGGGAAGATGGGAAAATTCACAACAGGGAAAATACTAATGATGGGCGGTGAATTTGTCATGCCAGACAACAACAGGGAGTCTGGAAGTGTTTCACACACGCCCCTCCAGCTGGGCCCGTAACGTGGGAAGACATGGATGTGCAACCAGTGCACAGGGCTTGGAGAACCACATCGGGTCTTGCCTGTACTGCTTGAGTCACACTGGGATCCGCACCAGGTTCCTCATGGCTCTGCAGTGTGTGCAGGACATCTGGAAATGCTTCCTGCGCCAAAAAAGGTGGGGTTTTTGTGCCTGCGCTCATCAACATCTGCCAAGCATTCCAAGCTCAGAGTATTTCTGGAGAAATAAACATAAAGCTGAGAGGTTGTTTGTTTGGGGTTTTTGAAAAGCCTTTTCTCAATCTGTCTTTGTAATTTTATTTTATTTTTTTTTTTGAAAATAAAATGGTTAAAGCCTTGCAAATCACCGCGGTTCTTCACCGTGCCATGTGCCAGCTACTCTAGGCAGATTTTCAAAAATATCACATTGGTTTTAATCAAAGCCCTGAGGATGCTGACAAATTATCAGAGAGAGAGCGAGAGAGAAAATTGAAATCTGCCATTTAGCCGTGTCTCTGACACGTCGCTAATTAACAGATGGAGGAAAAACGAGGAAGCGTTGCCTGAACGGATCATTTCAGTGCCAAACCAGGGGAAAAGCAAACAAATAAACAAAGCCCAACTCATGCCCTACCTTATTCCGGGTCTGGGTCTGTCCGATCAGGATGAGAGCGTTGGAGGAGATGATGGAGAGGCAGAAGTTGATGAGGATGACGGAGCGCTCGGAGCGGATGTACCTGCAGCGAGAGAAGAAGGGGAGGGAGGTCCATCCTGTTACAAAGCACACCAAGTCACCCCTGAAAAGCATCAGCCAGGCCATGGCGAGGGATTGCCCATTTCCTGCAGATTTTGTGTGTTAGACAAACAAAGAGCAAGGGGGAAAGGGAGGAGGAGGAGGTCTCTCCATCATCCCCCATCAAGGCTGGAGTTAGCAGCCAACAAACTAGGGGCCAGCCTAGTCTGAGCCGCTCCTAAGACAGTAGAGTGCTGCAAGAGTCTTCTTCAGCTCTGCCTACTTGAGCGGGGGACTTGAAAAGGAGCTTAAAAGAAAACACACAGGCAACGCAGGGAAAGATTCCCAAACAAGAAGAGCCACGGGCATGCTGGCCATGGAAGCAGAGTACGAACACATGCACCTTCACAACAAGTGTGTGCGGCTCAGCATTCCCCTCCCCTGAACCCAACAATGCATCCTGAAGGGAGAAGCATTTCTGGCTTTTTTTCTTTTCTTTTTTTTTTAAAAACACTTCTCACAACTCGGCCAAACACGTAAGAGCAGCCGTGGGTCTGGGACAGCAGGGATGTAAGTTGGGAAGCTGTTGCCTTCAGCACCTTGCAGGAGCAAGTGATTTGTCATTTCTGATTTGCAATGAGCAGCACAGCACCGACTTGCTGCTGAGGTACGGGCACGACAATTAATTCAAACCACTGGCTGTGGAGGAAAAGTTCTCTGAAGGCCCTTGGATGTACCTAACAAAATGAAAAGGGAACTGTAAAAGTGGAAGTCCTCAAGGATTGACTCGGGATCTGACCACAGCAACACTCACACGTGAGTTATCTCAGTCATGCAGCAAATGCCCTGCCTGAACAGCAGATGAGTGAAGAGTAGATGCTGATGCTTATATAAATTAGAAACAGATGTATTAATCAACCAGCTCATCCCTGGAGGCTAATGCAGGATTATTTCCTATATTCCAGCACAGCAACTATTTATATTGGGAATTTAATTTCATTAATTAATTTTAGCGAGAGTGAGTTGGTCGTGCCTTGGCTGCAGAGTTTTGAGTTTCTGATTAGGAGGGCAGGACAAGTTTATTGCACGTGTGTGTTCTGCCAAGGGTAAAGCTGTGCTTTAGACCTAATGAAGGCTGTAAAGCTTTGATTTGAACCTCCCTCTGAGTTTTGCCATCAGACAAACATGTATGTGGAGGTCACGCTCTCCTGGATGCAAAAAAACCACTGGTGCAGAGGAGCCCAAACTTCTACTTTAGTCCGTTGGAAGTCTGGTTTAGAGGTAATTCTCCCTGAAACTCACCTAACCCCAGGACAGACTAAAAGATGTAGGATCCCAGCTCAGCTAGAAACTGGGCTTGCAAAAATTGGTTTCTGGTTCTTCCATGGCCAATCTGATCCTGAATTTCGTGATTTCATTGATCCCAAATTTTGTGATTTTATTGGGCTCAATACAATGCTGTGCATCACCTGGATCCCATTCCAGTTGTGGCTGGAGGGTACTGAGTCATCAGTCTATCTATGCTTTGATTGTGTGAAGTAAAAACATTAAGTCTCCAATCAGGAGCTTCCAGGGGGTAGAAAGGGAGATCTGGACTCAGTCCTGGTGGGAATGAGAAGTAATAAATCTGTGTAGCAAAAATGATCCCACTCGTGCCCTTCAAAAGCCCCCTGTGGTCAAAAAAGTTAAGAATTTAGTACAGTCTGTATGTGAATGTAAGGGAAGATAATCCAGCTGTCTTCAGAGTGTTCCCCCCTTAAACCTCCTTAAACTAAGCCCTCCTTTCTCCCTGCTTCCCTTCACGTCCATCCTGTTCCCCGGATCCCTGAACATCCAAAGAACTGGAGTGGGCTGGCAACGAACAGAATCACAGAATCAGAGTAATTTAGGTTGGGGAAAATCCTCTCGAGTTCCCAGGTCAATCCCATGCCCTAAAAGAGGACTAATTTCAAAGTCAGATCAGGTTTCCCAAGGTCTTGCCCAATCGAGTTTTGAAAATCACCAAGAACAGAAACGCTTCCACCTCTCTCGGATGACTTATTACAGCATTTAACTGCTGTGGTGGTGAAGGATTGTTTTTCTTTATATCCAGCTGGATTTTTTCCTGCTGCAGCTGCTGTCTCGAGACCTTTCCCTGCCACCCTCTGCAAGTTGTGTGACTTCTCCGTGACCCCTCCTTAACAGCCTCCTCTCCTCCAAGCTAACCCTTCTCCAAGCTTGTGACATCCTTTGACATCATGTTCTCTGGCTCCCTAAGCACCCACTGGACTTGCTCCAGTCTGCTGACATCTGTTAATATTGGGAAAGTCCAACAGTGGACACCTTTTCCAGATGTGGACTCAAGAGTGTCAAACACAGTCCAGGTTGTTAAAGAAGACATTAAACAACATTGGCCACAGAACCAATCCTGGCCAGAAGCAACGAGTAACCAGCTCTTGATTAGGCTGCAAACCTGTGACCATTGCCATTAAATCCTGCAGGAACTCCATCCAGCTGTTAAGCCAACAATCCAGCACACAATTCCCTGGTCTGGATACAAAGACGCCACGGGAGACTGTGTTAATGGCCTTGGTAATTACACACCACCTCCTTCTCTCCACTGTCCATGTAACCAGCCATCCCATCCCAACGGGGAAACAGGTCAGCCAGGCACAACCTGCCCTCCATAAATCCTCCCTGTCTATTCCCAATCACTTTCTTGTCCATCATTTTGCCTGGAAATAACCTTTATGAATACTTGCTCTTTAATCATCCCAGGGGCTGTGTAGGTTGACCAGGCAGTTGTTCCCTGCATCCTCCTCCTTGCCCTTTTTAAAGGTGGGTGTGACATTTGCCTTCTTCCAGCCGTCAGGAATTTTCTCAGATGACAGACAGTGGCTCCACAGTAACACCAGACAGCTCCCTCCATTCTGTCCCGTGGATTTGCAAGTGCCCAGATTGCTTAAATAATCCTTCTCTCCCTTTTCCTTGGCAGTGGGTAGTATTTTCTTCCCTGAGTTCTGTCTCTGTATAGGAATTTGGGTGTCTGGGAGACAACCTTGCCAGCAGAATAAGGCAACGAAGGCACTGGGTGCCTTCACCTTTTCAACTTCCTTCTCCATTTGGCCACTTGCCCCATTCATCAATGAGCCAACACTTCCCTGGGCAATCCTTTGGTGCTGATGTACCTACAGAAACCCTTCCTGGGGCCTTTCACATCCCTTACCACTTTCAAATGCAGCTGAGGTCTGACCATTCGAATTTAATCCTGCATTCCTGGGCCATTCTTCCAGAGTCCTCCTTGGTAGCCTGACCTGGATTCCAAGCATTTCCTCGTTTTATGTTTCAGCTCAGTCAGAGTGCTAAGACCTCCTGCCATGCTTGCTTTTCTTCCTTCCATTTCCTCTTCTCCAGCACAGGATGCTCCACAGAAAGAAAACCCCATTACTACCCAGACCCTCTGGCCAAAGAGGTCAGGAACTCATATCAGGGAGGAAAAAGACATAGAACTTGATAGGGTTTGCCAGAAAACAGATCTGCAGCAAGGACAGAGCTACTCCAGGGTGCTGTCTTGCTACCCCCTGGCTGATATATGGACTCTGTCTACTTATGGAAATAGGCTGTACTCAGCCACAGAAGCAGGGAAAAACTCACAGCTAATTTAGGGAACTTCTACTCTGGCTTGTGTCCTAGAATCACAGAATATCCTGAGTCGGAAGAGACCCACAAGGGTCATCGAGTCCAACTCCTGACCCTGAACATCACCACTCCAAAAACCCCTACACATGCCTGAGTGTTGTCCAAACCCTTCTTGAACTCTGGCAGCCTTGGTGCCATGACCACTTCCCTAGAGAGCCTGTTCCAGTGCCCAACACCCCTCTGGGTGAAGAACCTTTTCCTGACACCCAACCTAAACCTCTTCTGACACAGCGTCAGGCCATTCCCTCTGGTCCTGTCACTGGTCAGCACAGAGAAGATCCTCTTAGGTCTTACAGTGGTCCCCAGAGAAGATCCCCAGCTCCTGCAGCAGGTGGGGAAGCCCTGTACAAGCTGAGACAGATGGAACAGGTGGGAAAACCCTGCAGTCTGTCTCTCTGCCCCCATTAGCCTCCCCTCCCCTCCCCAAACACTGAGTCACTCTTGCTTTCTCACCGTGTGCACACACATCTTCCTCCTTGCAGTCACTTACTCATTCCTGCTACCTCCCACCAGGGCCAGCGAGTGCCTCAGCATCTCCAGCACAGGCAGAGCTCCCAGCTTTAAAGCAAGTGTTAAAAGCCCCTCGAGAGCTCGCTGACAAGTGCTGAATCAATTCCCAGGCTTTGCCAGGCAGGGAGAGAGGCAAAGCTCCCCTCTGTCATCTCCCAGTGATGCAGCTGTCACCCAGCCGCTGCCAGGGAACAGGGGGCTGCCGTGCCCCACATGCTGATGGGCTGGTGGATGAGCTATTCAATAGCCAGCATCGATCCCTGTGCTATGGAAAGGTCACTGGCTCCAGAGGCTGTTGAACCACAGTGAGTTCAGGGCTGGAAAACGGATCCTGAAATACCACCGTGTCCAGGAGCTGCTTGAGAGGAGCAGTACAAACCAGAGCTCAGAGAAACACCACGCCAAGTCATTTCACCCTGAATAGCTGTTTTTTCTCCCTTAGTTTTTCATTTTCGCGCCAGTATTCGAGAGGGAAGACCTTTTTTCTTTCAATTCCCCCTCTTTTTCCACACGGGTGGTGGAGCATGTGGCCCACACACACACACTGTGCCTTCAGCTGTGACCCAGGACAGGCGCTGCCGAGATGCAACAAGGTCACTCCACTTCCACAGCCCACTGTGTCACTGACCCCTCTGTCGAGCCTGCTAATAAGGCCAGAGATGCACCATCTGCAGCAGAGATTTTTTGCAGCCATCTGTCTACTGGGAACTGGAGTGAGTCCACCAACAGGCCACCAACAGCCGTCAAACAGAAGCAACTTCCAGTTTCCAACGAGACGGTGCCAAGTTGGCCGTGCCTGAAGTGATCACTTGCATCAAAAAGGCTCGTGCCATTCATGCCAGTGGCTGAGTAGATGGCATCGAGGAGCAACCATTATTTGGGGCTTTTGAATGGGAAGTGAAGGGTAAATTCATCCCCGCTCTGATATGCAGCCCAAAGCTGGGATCACCTCCCTGTTACTCTGGCCTCTTTTCTTTCCCAAGTCCCTTTCCCTCTTTCTCACCCGCCCTTTCTTTCTGCTTCCCATATATATATATATACACATTTATATATAAACAAACCCTAGCTGGGCAAAATTCTGGGAAAGCTTCCAGATTGTCAGCCTCAGTGAGCTTATTCATCAGGAGTGTTTCATCCTCAAGCTGAGCCTATGTGTGCATGCTCCAGATGCCTTTGTCCAGAGTTCTGAATGGGAAATTTCCTGGCCAAAGCTCCCGAAAAAAAACAGCTGAGCTCTGGTGAGTGCTCTCCACGGAAGATCAGGCAGCCAGGACATGAGGAGTTTCTCCCCTGCACAGGGCAAAAAGAACCACTTTGATACTGCTCCTCTATGGAATAATACTTCTGATTCCATTTCTAAGCACTCCTCCAGCTGTTGTCTATCAGAATATGTGACATTTAGGGCAAAGCAAAGTGGGAGCCAGGAGATAATGTTGACTTGAACATGAGGTTCCTGAGACCATTAATAGGGACAGCACATTCACGTCCAGCAGTTATGCCTAAAATAAAAAAAAAGACACACAGAGCACTCAGGGCTCAGCCACGGGAATGCTGTGAGGTTCAGAAAACATGAAAACATGATCTACAGAGAAGAAATGAAACAAACTCAGCGCACCAGAGAGAGATTCTAGAGATCACTTGATCATGCTTTACAAATAGTTGCACAAAGAGACTTAGGATAGAGAGCCCTTTAATCAAGATACAGCTGGTCTCAGGATCACTTGGAAAAGCATGTCCATCCTTGGCTAGCTCAGAAATACCCATTCAAGCCTCCCATAAACGTGTCCCCCCATTCATGCTGCTCATTTTGGGCATAGGCATGAGGCAAAGGCTGGAATGAGAAATTAAGCAGAGTATATTTTAAACAGGTCAGGCTATTTACTGTCCTCAATAACAGTAAATATTGAGGGGACACACTCCTGGAAAAAAATATATCATGTTATTCCAAATGTCTCTGGCATGCTCCAAACGGATTTGACCTCATGTCTCAACTTGGGTTTCAGATCCTGAACTTGTTTCTGATAGGAAAGAGGGGGTGAGGTTCGAACACTTGCACTTTACTCTTCAATCCTAACTTTCCACTTGATCCTGACACCAGTGACACCAGTAAGCCACCTACCAGCGCTGCTCAGTGCTGCCCAGCCTGAGGAAAAGCAGGAGAGGACAAGGACTTGAGCACATCCAATGATACCCCAGGCACGGAAAAACCTGAGTTCTAGATAAACGTTATCATGATCAGTCTTCAGCTCGTAGCACTCGCCAAAATTAACCAGCCACTATGCACTGTCACAGTATCAACAAAAAAAGATGCATTTTCCTCATTTTTTACTCTTTTGTGTCTTGCCTCTAGCAAAGGGGAGAAAAAGTTATCTCAGTTCACAACTCTGAATGGAACTTCCCCTTTTCTTCCTACCAAGTGACAAAATAAGAGCCTCAGACCGATCCCTTCTCCCAAAAGGATCACCAATAACACACAAAGAGATTCTCTGTAGCCACTCCATTTCAAGTTCACAGTCAGTCACCTGCTTCTGATTGTCTCTGTTTTATTTAGTGTAGAGCCATGAAGGTCTCAGCATGTTTGCCATGGATTTAGGAAAGGAAAGAGTCTCGTGGGATAAACTCAGACCTTGTTCAAGGCAATTGAGGGAGAAAATCCCTTGCACACCTCAGGTCCTCCAGTTTTTATAGTCCACCAAAATATGTCTAACAGGGTTATGGGCCAATGTGGGCCTCTGTTCAATGAAGCTTCACTTCAAATTCACTTCAGTCTCTATACATGACCCAATTTTAGGTTTCACCTGACCTGCTTAAAGGTGTACAGGAGCTGTCTGCAATGGGATGTACTGAGGAATCCCACGTGAATCTGAAGACAAAGGCAAAACGTAACTAAAGAGTTGGAGAGTTATCCAGGTTATCTGGTTTTAACATTCTCAAGCTCCTGAAAAGTTCCATCAGTTCTTCAGGCCAGATGTTTTCATAGCAGGCCATGGAAGTTCTGAGTTATCAAAGCAATACCCTGAAGCAAAGTGCCTGCCCAGAGGCAGAGCGTGTCCACCTCGCCCCAGACAAGGTTGCCTGGGCTATACAAAGGCATCTGAACTAGCATGAGGCTTTTGGAAATGCAACAATGAGCCTACATGGGGTCGTGGCACTAATTTCACTCTACTAATTTCTCTGGCACTGAAAGGAAAGAATAATGCCAGCTGAGCCACCAGGATGACTTTCTGCAGGACCCACTCGTTACCAAACAGCTCTTCCTCAGGCACCAGACACCCCAAACCAGAGGGCAAACACTCCAGGATCCACGTAGATCAAAAGACAAGTTACTTTACCCAAGAACAAGAGAAGAGAATGAAAGCCATACCTCCAAACAGAGACATAAATGATAATCAACAGCAAAAGTGTCAGCGAAGATACTCCACAGCCTACAATTAACGTGACAGAAGGGACCAGCACCTTTTCCATGTTCTGAAAGAGAGAAAGTGAGACATTAAAAAAAAAAAGAAAGAAAGAAAGAAAGAAAAAAAACAAACCAGAACAATGCCACCAGCAAAATTTCATGGCAAGAACTTTCCTTCTAGTTGTTGGCGTGTCAACTCACCTGACCTTCACATCACACTGTACATACATATAAGGAGAAAAGGAGACCAGGATCTATTTCTGGTTGACACAGACTTTTTTTGGACTTGTTTCTGCCCACACACATGCACACCAGTGTCAAGTCTGGGTAACTACTCTGACTTCTGCTGAAGGCAAACATGGGGTGCAAGAGAAGGATCAGGCCCTCCCTACCTAGTGTGAAACTGGGAAGATAATTAATGAGGCAACAGCAGAAGGCAGTGCCTGCACTGGAACAATTACAAATGAGCTCTTCCGGCAGTGGAGGTGACGAAGGGTGGAGGATGAAAAGAAGGTGGAAATTTTCCACCGACTACAAACACTCATCTGGAAAAGGATGAAATGAAGCAAGCAAAGTAAAATAAGATGTATGTCCTCCCCAGGGACCCAGCCTCCAGTCATACCATCCATCAGCTCACTACCCTTACACTGCCACACAAGGCATTTCTTCATATAAAGGGATCATATAGACTGGGAAGCCTGGTGTGGAATGGTTCTGCTTTTGGTCTGAATGCAAAAGATCTGCAGACACAAACAAACACTTGCTGTCACCCCTCCTAATGGAGTCCTCTGCGTGGCTGGGACTGTGTAACAAATGAACATCTGCCAGGCTAATATCACTAAACTCGCCCTGTCCTCAGCTCAGAGTGAGGATCTGGATCCCACTTGGCTTTCTCTGCTGCAGGCTTTTTTTTTTTCTCCCTTTCTTTTTTTTTTTTATTCCCCAGCATGTTTCTCATTTCCACATCAGTGATCTCTGCTGGCATGGAAGCAGAGAGGCAGAGCCCCACCGTGCAGCAGACACAGAAGAACCCTCTATTTCGAGTGACCAGCTCCTGTGCAGAGGGGTGGCAGCCCAGGCAAGGCTGGCATTAGACTGGCACAGCACCAACACCTCTCACCTCAGTCGTGGAGATGAGACGGTTTCTGACACAGCAAGGGCTTAGCACAAGGGCGGGAAGAAATAATAATAATTTAAAAAAGGGCAATTATGCAAGAATTTGGGAATGGAACAGGCAGTCCTCTAAGGACTTGACTGCACCGTTCTGTTGGCAGGCAGGAGGCTGCTCAACCTGAACCTCCTGCAGTCAGTGGGATGCCACGAGGCTGAGGCTATGGCAGCTCTGTTCCAGGCTACGGAGCCTTCTGCAAAGCAAAATGTATTAGGCAAGGCTCAGTGCTAGGCTTAGATGGAGCTGGGCCAGCTCAACACATGGGCAAAGCAAACGTGTGTCCCTTCACTCAAGGCCCAGAGTCACTACAGGTTTTACATCACAAGGAAGAGAGAAACAACCCCGATGCAGAGGGATCTGAGCTGAATTGTCCCTGGATTATGAAGGACTTGGGAAGATCTTTATTAACTGCTTATTTTGACTGAGGGCACCTCTCACATTTTTTTTTGGGGGGGGGAATTAATTAATTCAGGTGGGAAATGAATTCCCCACATTCCTAAATTCCCTGGGGTGAGTTAATGAGGAACAAAACTTTCACCACACCACTGCTGTGAACTCCACTCCACAGGAGCTACTGGGAGGATTGGCACTAGAGCTTAGGAGATCTGAGCCAAAATTTAGTGACACACTATAGAAGCCTAGAGGATAAAGGGGTTAGTGTGTATATCTCAAACACTGACAGCCAGATGGTTGTGGAGCCAACCAAGGGTTATTTGAGCTGGAGAAGGGGCCATTTGCAGGCAGGGCAGTACTTTTCTGGGACAAACAGCCTTGTCCTGGCTCCTGGAGATAAGGCTGGGTGCACGGGTGGATCCACCATCCTGGACACCCAATCAGCTGGATCAGCACTACACCCAGGACTGGTGATTTCCCTTTCTCCCTTTCCTTGTTTCTTCCTTTCCTTCTTTCTCCCACTCTTTCATCCATCTCCTTCTCCCTCTTCCCTTTCACCCTATCCCTTTATCCAAACCCCACTGCTCTGTGATTACACACCAGGAGGTCAGGAACTAACATACCAACTTCCATGCCAAGTGTGTCATTCGCTATTAAAACCCTGCAAGCTTTTGTGGACCCTCTGACTCTCACCATTCCTTCCGACCACAAATCTTGGGGGGGTCCCTTCCCCTTAAGGGTGGGATGCCCCACACATCCCATGGCTCGAATGCCCAGCTGGCACATGCACCCAGAGGAGCACAGGATGTTTGAGGGATCTTCACTGGATGCAGAGCAGCTACAGACAGGAAACCTGCTCCCATCAGCTCTGACGTGCCCCTACCCCAGCAGCCTGCACAGCTTCCTTGAGTTTGTTCTGTGAAACAGGAGGCTCAGGACTCTCCAAAACTACACCACAGGTCACAGAGTCATAGAACGGTTTGAGTTGGAAGGGACCTTAAAGATCATCTTCTTCCAACCCTGCTGCCATGGGCAAGGACACCTTCCACTAAACCAGGCTGATCTGGGCCCCATCCAACCTGACCTTGATGGGGGTTTTGATGTCAATCCTACACGGGGTTTCGATGCCAATCCTAATTCAGCTTGCTGGAATTATGGAATTGGCTTCGAGACAATATCTTAGTCCTTTCAAATAACAGCAAATTGTGCAGAAACTGCAGGAGTAACACGGTGCTGAGCCTTATCAGTCCTGCCTCATCCTGCATCTTCCTCCTTTTAGAGATTCCCAAAACACTTGTGAAGAAATGTTTTGGCTCCCATGTGGATTCTCCCCCTAAACCTCCACAGAGACTCGGATCACTGCGATTTTGAACATCAAGTGCTTCCACCCAGAGAATTTACTCCTGCCAAATATTCATGGAAGGTTAGGAGCAGCTTTTTTGGGAATGAGGTAAACACAGAGATATTTCAATGAAATACCAACATTTTGATTCACCTTCCATCAAACAAAATTGAAATTGGACATCATCCAGGCAGTGTGAGTGCTGAAATAGCATAACTTGCTCCTTAGAAATTGACTCTGATTTAGGAGTAGGGTATGGAAGAGACAGATGCGATGTTAGTAATGAAGCCACAGCTCTGTTTCTCCCCTCTGCAGAACCCAGAGATGCAAGGCTGTGAAAAAAGCACTCATCAGACATGGACTGCTCCTTGCTGGCTCTCTCCAAACTCGCTCCCAACCCTTTGCCTCTCCCTGCTCCTCCCTTAGGGCGATATGAGTTCACATCGCACAAATGGGTGGCCTGGGATGAGCATCGATCGTGACATTTGATTTAAGTAGGTCTCATTTCACTGACTTTTCATGGGTAACTGGATAAAAATGGGGGAGGAGCTTCAGCAAAGCAAAAAAAAAGTCCGACATGTAACTCATTCCTAAACCACCCACGAGTAACTGAAGGAATGGATTTTGGTTTTTTAAGAGACAAGCAGACTATATCCCCATATCCCAACAGAGAAACTCTAATTCCCCCCCCCCTTCCATATCCTCTCTGATATGTCTTCATTCCAAAAAAACCTCAAGTTCTTTCACTCCTTTCCCCATCCCCTTTCCCACATCACCTACACTCTCTTCTAGATCCTCCATCAGCTGAGGAAGAGGTCACATGTACCAGACCATTCCTGGGTCAGATGTTTACTCACAGACAAGGCACTACACAGATGACAAAGGGGCCAAGTGGAAACCAGATTTCAGTGCAATAACTGAGGTCTATCTGCAGCCCTTCCCAGGGGAAATACCCTGATCTGCATCTCCTTCTTCATCCTACAACCAAATTTTCACAAAAGCCACGCCAAGTGGAAGGACTTGTGCTGAAGAGGTGCCATGAAGTTCATCCCTCCACCCAACAGAGAAGGGACGGTTGGTGATGGGATTTGTGCTGACATCATGAGGGTGGATAACCACAAAAAACACTGGCTGCATTAAGGAGAGAAGTTTGCTCCTCTGGGAGTAATAAAATCATTAAGTTTGGAAAAGACCTTTAAGATCAGCAAGTCCAACCATCAACCCAACACCACCACCATGCTCACCACTAAACCTCATGTCCTCAAGTGCCATACCCATATGTTTTTTGAATACTTCCAGGACTCCACTGCTCCTCTGGGCAGTCTGTTCCGATGCTTTACAACCCTTTCCATGACGAAATGTTTCCTAATATCTAATCTACTTGAGGTCATCTACTCTCATCCTAAATTAGGTCCTAACGTCTCATACCCATGTACCTTGGGATTCTGCTTGCTTCCTTCATTATTAAGGTTTCTCTGTCCTCCCCATCTTCCCTTCCCCATCCCCCACTTCTCCCCTTTGGCAAACGAACCATCATTTGTTTTATTTCTTCTGACTAATTAAACCCCCTGACAGAAGGTGGTTGGATGCTGCAGAATCCGAGCCGTGCAAGGGAAATTTCCTTACAGGAGGAAGAGGCGGGGGAAAAACAAGGTTGATTCAAAAAGTAATAATGCTGCCAGCAGAAAAACCTCAAGGTAAGGGAGGAAGCATCCCTATGGGATTTTCCCAGCATCACAGCTGAGGAGCAAACTGGCTGTCCACAAAAGACAGGCCAGGAATAGGGTTTCCCCCTTCTCCAGGACACAGATGAAAGAATGAATGAATGAATTCATCCAATCTGATGAATTCTCCAGGACACGCCAGTTTGGAGCTGGAAAGAAAACTTTTTTGGGGGCCAGTCAGTAACAGAGCAGGTCACCGTGAGTCGCAAATCCCAGGATTCTGTCACCAAGCATGACAGGGAGGGGAGAGGCAATCAATGACATCAGCCAGGATGGAAATAACGAGCGCTCCCGCCTGGGGCTGCTCACTGTCCTGCCACCTCATCGCTATGCCTGGCAGGGCAGAAGGACACTGCTTTGCTTTGCAATTTCACTTTGCTTCCTTCTTCTTTTCTATCTCCTCTTCCTTTCCCCCTAATTTTTGCTCTCCTTTGTCATCTTCTTTGTCTCCCTTCCTTTGGCCATTTCCCACGACATAATCTGCCTTTCCTTCTTGCTCTTAATGCACCTTTCTGGCTCTCCCCCCTCCAAATTCTCTGCAATTCTCTCTTTCCTTCCCTTGCTTTCTGCAGAACATGGTGAAAAGCGACTTCATCCCATTACCCGGCTCTGGCTCCAGGGTCAAACAGGCTCCTATTAGAACAAAGTGTTTCTTAATGCTCTGCAGTTTGCCCCAGACCTTACAGGCAAGTTGTTCTTTCTGCTTTTTCCATCCTTGATCCTGAGAAAGGCTGAACAAAGTCTTTATAGGTGCAACATCATAAAATAAAGTCTCCGAAAAAATTAAACCATTTATTATGCTTCCAAATTAAACACAGGCATACGAGTTTGGAATTTGGGGGGGCTGGGCTTTGTTTGGTTTTAGAAATGTGTTTGCTCTTCATAATGGTCGCCCTGAGCCTGACTTCCTGCACATCTGAAATTAAAGATTCATGAAGTCAGAGAATTACAGAAGTACTGGTTGCAAGGGACATCTCCAGCTTTACAATCCAATTTACTGCTTGGAGCAAGACTGCCACTAAAATGAGGTGAACTTGGTGATGGTTTTGTCTGGGTTAGCTTGGGGAATTCTCCAAGATGGAGAGCTCCCATCCCACTGGTGCCCATTACAGTGCCACACCATTCTCCTGGTGACAGGTTTTTCCTAAGGCTGCACATGACCAGGAGAGGTTTATATATTAGGAATTTCTTCACTGAAAGGGTGGTCAGGCATTGGAACAGGCTGTCCAGGCAAGTGGTGGGATCACCATCCCTGGAAATGCAGATGTGCAGATGTGGCACTCAGGGACATGGTTTAGTGGTGGATTGGCCAGCGTTGGGCTAATGGTTGAACTCCATGGTCTTAGAGGTATTTTGCTCCTAAATGATTCTACGGTTCTATGATCCTCACAAGATGCAGTTTGTGCTTTTCCCCTTGTTAAATCATCAGGCACGACACGAGGAATTTGGTTTTATACTTTTTGTAATTGCCCCTCTGATACCCTTAGGTCGTGATCAGGTTTCCCGTTTCATCCACCTCTGCAGGACCAAGCAAGTCCATCTCCCTCTAGTCACAGGTCACGAGCTCAAAGCAACGCGACTAATCCCACTCTTCTGACAAAGAATTGGACCGGGCAGGTGTGATTTACTCCCAGAATTGCTCAGGAACCACTTCACTGTGCCACTGGCCCAAAGGCTTTTCATGATTCTTGAGAAGCGTTTTAAGCCACATCGTATTGATTTCACTGCTGGTTGGACAACTCTTGTCAAAACAGGGAGATAGTTGTTAAAATTGCTGGAAAATAATGCTTTTACCAGCAACCAGAGAAATGAAGGTCTTTGTCAACAAAAGGGTGCGTGTCAATGCTGTAAGAAACAACCCAGGAGAGCTGAGTGACCAAGAGGTGAATGTGCTCTTGTTATCTGCCAAAAAAACACTGATTTTTTTTATCCCCGTTTGGTCAGATTCTGGGCTTCCCATTCACATACAGACCTCACTGGGACAGTAAAGCACCGTGTACTCCACACCAGCACAACCACTGACAAAAAGGACAGAAGCCACTGCCAAGTTCAGAAATCCACAACAACTTTAGGGCTCTGGCACCGAGTGATGCCATGACATCTTCACCCGGGTGAGAATGACACAACTCAGCTCACAATGTGCGTGTCCACCTCTGGTGACTCTGCAGAGCCAAGAGGAACACAACCCTGCACTTGCCTGCAGAAGGAGCAGGTGTGGGGGACCCAAGGGGCAGACCCACTGAACAAGCAGGTGCTGCTCATACCCCACCATTCTGCTGGCCATCACACAGTGCTCCATGAAATCAGTGCTGATGTCCAGTGTGGTCATGACAGGACGTGCCTTTTGCTGATGTCTGAGATAAAACTGGACCTGCTTGAGGAAAGACTCAGTTCTCGTCTCCTGGAAGACCTATTTCTTCCACTAATTGCAAGACAGGAAGAGAGGAAAAGACCTTTTTTTTTTTTTTTTCATAGTAGCATAGAATGGTTTGGGTTGGAGCGGACAGTAAAGATCATCTCATTCCAAACTCCCTGCCATGGGGAGGGACACCTTCCAACTAGCCCAGGTTGCTCCAAGCCCCCGTCTGACCTAGCTTTGAACACTTCCAGGGATGGGGCAGCCACAGCTTCTCTGGGCAACCTGTGCCTCAACACCCTCACAGGGAAGAATTTCTTCCCAATATCTAATATAATTCTATCTTCTTTCAGTTTAAAGCCATTCCCCCTTGTCCTGTCACTACATGTCACCAATGGCAGCCTCCAACAAGCTCCAGCGCCCCAGTCCAGATGCTGATCATGACACATTATGGTCAGGAACATCCTCCTGGGCAGTTGGGGTCAGCTGTCCCAGCTGTGTCCTCTCCCAGATTCTTCTGCACCCCCAGCCTTCTCACTCGTAGCGTGGTGTGAGGAGCAAAAAAGCCCTTAATGCTGTCCAGCAATAATTAAATCATCATTGTATTATCAACAGTGTTTTCAACACAAATCTAAATTCAGCCCCATACAAACTGCTTTGGAGAAATTTAACTCTATCTCAAAAAACACCTGGTAAAAAGGTATTTCTCCATTTTTCTTATAACATTTTATATATCAAAAACCCACTATAAGGTCTCCCCAGAGACTCTTCTTCTCCATCACCTAACCTCGGAGAAGGGCTTTGAGATCCCTGCATGACGATCGCCTAGTGGCATCATTAATAAATAACCTTTCTACAACTTCTTTCTGGAAAATGGGACATCCTCCCAAGCTCAGCCCACGTCACTGCAGGACAGGTCCAGAGGATTTCTCCCTTGTTTTGCTTCCCTTGTATCATAACCACAGGCTTCCCATGTCAAAGTTAATAGTCCCCCATTATCAGGAATGCATCTGTGGAGCTGAGGGGTCCTTTTATGTAATTTGGCCATTCTAACAGGCAATTCTGTGTAATTACAGAACACCAAAAAAATCACCCAGAGAGACATCCTAACCTGCTACTACTTATTAACAATTGCCAACTCTTCTGTGGGTATTGAGTCTGCTCTCAAGATGCAACGGGGCAATGCGTGTTTAGCAAACAGCCTCGATGAAGCTCTTGAGGGCAGAGGGGTGGTCACGCAGCCGCCCCTTAATGGGAACTGTCAGGATAATTTCCTGCAGGCTGGCAGGGAATTACAGGAGTTAACAGCCCGCATTATCTACCTGCCAGTCATCAGCACCACAGTCAGCTCGCTGCCACCGCTCAACGACCACGCAGCTCTCTCAGAGCCTCAATTTCCAGCCCTGATGTGGAGAAGGGATGGATCAGGCTCGTACTGATGCCAAGGACCACTCTCCTCCTGCCCCAAACATTTCCACTATCACCACTTAAAATACACTTTGCTTTATTCCCTCCTCGTCCCTTTCCGATGACACTTCGCTTGGCCAAGCCACCGAAATCCCTCTTTTATGGAGCTCTGATGGGTAGCCATGAGTCACTCTGCATCTTTTTTGTGAGCTGCAGTTTGGGAAGCAGCCTGTGGAGCCAGGGGGACCCCAAGGAGGAGAGATGGGATGGAGGAGAGTGGGGGTGGAAGAGAGTGGGGGTGGAAGAGAGTGGGGGTGGAAGAGAATGGGGGTGGAAGAGGAAGGGGGGTCTATTCCCAGCTTGCCTGCAGGTCAACTGTGGACACGCAGCTCCATCACTTAAGCCAATCTTTACAAAGGCCTCTCAGCTGATCTGCTTTAGATGGCAAACACTGGCTTTAGCTTCTGGGGGGCCTATTTTGATCCCCTGGAAATGGAAGATAATAATACTGCCCTCCATCTCTCATCCACAGCTTAATTCAGCTTGGATGTCTGCCGTGTGTAAATGCCTCAGGGGGTTCCTAGGGCTATGTCAGGACAATCGAGAACCAGCATCTCATTCTCTGCTGTGCAATATTAACATGGGGAAGGAAGCATGGAGGAGAGAGAGGAAAAGAGCTTTTGGCTTAACTGTTTGTGAGCTGCCCAGATGGCGTGTCTGGTTTTTAAATCATTGCTTCTCATGCCTGTGGAAAGCTTGCTGGGTTCCAGCCTTTCCCTTTAAAGCATATTGAAGAGAAAATCAAACCACTTTCCACAATAAAGCTGGTAATAACCAAAATGGCCCATTTCTCTACGGGTACGTGCTCTTTGCTTCTGAGACAACGGGGGCAGAAGTGAACTTTAATCACATTGTGCAGCAGCACTGACACAGGCACTGCAGTAAAGAGCACACCTCATTTCACTGTGTCAGTCATAGAGAATCAAATAGTCCAGGATTCACTCTGTTGTGAACATATAATATAGATATTCAAACAAATTCACATTCAAAAGGGAGGGGTCTTGTCCACACTGCTCAGTGGAACATCCACTCTCCACAACTCCCTGAAAAGAGGTTGTGGTGAAGTGGGGGTCTTCTCCCAGGCAGCCAATGACAGGACAAGGGGAAATGGCCTCAAGTTGCACCAGGGGAGGTTCGGGTTGGAAATTTCTGCACTGAAAGAGTGGTTAAGCATTGGAACAGCTTCCCAGGGAAGGGGTGGATTCACTGGCCCTGGAAGTGTTCAAAAAAGGAGCAGATGTGGCACTTTGCAGTATGGTTTAGTGGACATGCTGGTATTTGGTCCAAGGTTGGACTTGATGAACTTGGAGGTCTTTTCCACCCTTAATGATTCCATGATTTTGTGATTCATGGAACAATCCATGCCCTGAACCACAGCTGGGCATTGCTGGCTGGCACAAGTCAGGGAGCATTATAAAAATTAAATAGTAGGGACAATTACAGGACACTGCTAGAGCCACTTCTGCCATGGAATTTATTATTATTATCATCAGCATCACCATCATCACTGTTACTATTATTACTGTTCCTAGCATTATTTTACCACAGGGACATATGCTCTATATGCTCTCTAGCTACATTAAAAACGGGTCTTCTTTCCTGCTCCTTTCTGCTGGGAATTGCCCTTTCTGTGTACTACACAGAGAATAACCAATTCAAATCCTGCAACTGATTTGGAAGCTGCTCGCCCTCATCTCTTGTACTTCACAGCAGCAGAGCTGAGCACCTTGCAGGGAAATGTGGTAAGATTTACACACAGCTAAAATAAAATAAGTCCGCGGCAGACTGGGAATGGAAAATGAGAGTAGAATCCAGACTGTGTTTATCCTGATTTAAGCAGCGCTTTGGTTCCATGCCAGGCGAACAGCATTTCACCAAATTATTCCAAAACAGCCCGTTGTTTGTTTTACTATCAGTGTGGTGCTGGTGAGTGATGCCAGACCAGCAGCTCTCCCCACAGCATGGGTAAAACGTGCCTTCCCCTATTCCTCTGCATCCCGCCCTTCGGAGAGACCTGACTGAGAAGTGGGGGGGACACCCGAGGCCTCGGTGACTGTAGGAAGGCTCTTGCCAAAGATGCTCCCAATCCCCTGCTGCCAACCAGCACGGAGAACAAACACCCACCTTCCCTCTCCCCTCGTCTGTTGAAGGTCAGTCCTTAAGGAACAGCTTCACCCAAAGGTCACAAACACTTGTGCAAAGATTGTGCAAGCCACCCCTAAAGCATCTCTTACACCCTGCCTTTATCCAGTTCATGGAATCACAGAATATCCTGAGTTGGAAGGGACCCACAAGGACCACTGAGGTAAATTCCTGGCCATGAACGTGACCACCCCAAGAACCCCACCATGTGCCTGAGAGATTTGTCCCAACACTTCTTGAACTCTGTCAGGCTGGGTGCTCTGGCCACTGCCCTGGGGAGCCTGTTCCAGTGCCCAACCACCCTCTGGGTGAAAAACCTTTCCTACTATCCCACCTAAACCTCCCCTGACACATCTTCAGTCCCCTTGGGTCCTGTCACTGGTCACCAGAGAGAAGAAATGAGTGTTGCCCCTCCTCTTCCCCGTCATGAGGAGGCTGCAGACTGTGATGAGGTCTCCCCTCTGTCTCCTCTTCTCCAGCCTGAACAAACATTAATTACTACTTGCAGATGCAATTCCTCTCCTGCAGGACCCAGGATCCCATCTCTCCCTGATGATCCCTGACTGGCAATGGCTCCCGACCTAAACGAGGGTTGAACCAACATCCTTGGAGCAAAACCAGTCCTCAGAGGCTTAAAGGGGCTCCTTTTCACCTTGGAAAATGAGATTAAGGGATTTCAGCCATTTGGCAGTGGGTTGGTGTGCTGTTATGATGATAATTCCTGTTGCAATCCGAACACCCCCTGGGATCCAGCACGTTCCCACCCACCCAGTGCTGGTCACTGGGGACTCACTGGGGTCAATTCCCTCTACGTGGAGCAGAGATCTCCAAGCAGCACTCCAGGAATCAGCTTCCAGCTCTGACACCCAACTCATTCACAGCTGAGTGATTGGAAAGCAAGGCTGTAACAGCCCCTGGATTTACAGCTGCTCCGAGATGATATAAACAAAATCAAAACTGGCCCCAGTAGTGGAATATTCCCCATCAGGGGAACGGCTGGCATGATTGCCATATTTAAAAAGAGGGGAAAGAACCATTTGTCAAGAAAAATAAAAGCGTTGTCTTACTTGTGGGAAAAGAGTGCAGTCATTTTGCTTTCACAGATTTATTGAATATATTCTGTATATCCTTGTGGTTGGTAGGGCAGGTAGGCAGCGAGCCCTTGAGCTGCAGACTGGGTTTTGTCTGACAGTTATCACACTCAGCATAATCCCAGATTCTTGATTAGACAGTCCTAACGTTCAGAGGGAAGTTTCAAGCTCAAATACTCCTAATTACAGGCCTGCCCGTTTGCTTTCCACACATATTGCCCATTTTTGCTCAAAGACTGCCAAAATCTTGCCACTAGGTTTGTCCACTCAGTTATTCATAGGCAGCAAAACTATGAAGGGCACAAACCTTTCAGAAACTGCTTCAGTTCAGGCTTAAATGTGTAGACATTTGTTGTAAAGTAATAATAATGACTTATTCATGTCTTAACTGCATGGCAATTTAAGGGCAGCCTTAACCTTTGGGCAGGACACAAAAGGCTCAGTGGTGAAGCAGCTTGTCAAAATTACTTAAAGAAGGGCTTTTCCAGGCCAAAGTACTATGGAGATGGGGGCAGAATGATACCAGAAAGACGAGAAACACTCAACAGTTCAACTGACTCTTCAAACACGACCTGCTTAGTCCCCAGAGTGCTTTGGAAAGGAAGATAAGCTCATTTAGCACTGATCCTGACTCCCGCCCTGACGAACCCATGAAACCCAGCCCCCATCACCCACTCGTTACCATTTTCAAACAAGCCCCTTTGTGATGCTCCCACGTCGCCCTCTGCCTTGGGAGAAGCCCCCCAAAAACCCAAGTGCTCTTGCTTTAAACCTCCTCTGTAAAGCCCTGCCTGGTGCAAAGCGCACAGAGCAATCCTGACTCCGGCAGGATCTGTGGATCAGGATGACTAATGCCCTCCTGCTGTTTACATGGGCCCCCACGCCCGCCTCTTTCCAAGCATCCTTGAGCTTCAGATGGAAATTTCAGCTGAATTCCGCCTATTTCGGGTCAGGGTGTCTTTGTGGCTCGTTCAGCACCGACCAGATTGAAGTTGTGCCCCATCGTGGCGCGAGCAGAAGATTATAAATGTATAAATAACAATGGATCAGCAGCTACGGTTAAATATGGGAAGCTGTGGACAGACTGTGGGATTTTTGGCTTCTCCATCTGCCTCCATCCCACTCCTCCACCTCCCACCAACGTGCCACCCCTCTGCCACGTTCCTCTCTTCACACCCAGCAAGGAGCAGACACAAAGGGGGTCCAGCTCACAGAGTTACAGGTAAGAGGGTGGGAAAAAGCCCTGGCAAGCTCAGCTCACCCCTCAGCCTGCAAAGCCACTGAAACCACCCCCAGCCTCTTCAAGAAAACCTTTGCTGATGGAGGTTGGGCTCTCAGTGCTTGACTATCCCTGCAGTCAGAAGGTTTTCCCTTGTGCCTGAATTAAATCTCTCACTCTGCAATTTGAGTCCAATCCCCGGCAGACACAGAAAGCAGATTATTCCCCTTTCCACAGCTACCTTCTACCCGTTTGAAGACTATTATCCTCTTTCCCCTCGGCCTTTTCTGCTTCAGAAAGGAGTCAAAATGTCTTGCAGAGCTCCCCATCACTGTGGGGGTTCCACGCCAAACACTCCTGACATGATGTCCTCTCCCACACGCCCTCCCACACTCATCAGTTGTCGGACACACAACGCAGCGACCACAGGCAGGTACCTCTCACCCTCTTTGTTCACATTCCTGGCCCTCAAACCTGCACACACTGTTTCCCAAGCTTTCAGGAAAGGGAAAAGCGGGAATTGGGAAGACCTTGGTGTCCTGGCTTGAATCCACACCTCCTTTAGCAGAGCACTAAGCTGTGGATGGGTAATAGGGCAGCTGTCACACTTGCTAAGCCGCCTTCATGGCAACAAGCCATTAGGCACTGCAGCTCGACATAAGCACCAAATAACCCCGCAGGAAGGCCTGGACACGGCCGTGTCCCAGCCATTCACGGGGAGGCTTTAATTGGAGCTGAAGACGAGGGACTGACCTCAGCCCTGCTCCTCTCCTGGGGTCACTTGGTCAATGCCAGCGCCGCTCCTGCCTTGGCACCGAGGGGTGAAGCTGGCTCGGCATTACTCACGCTGAATCCCACAACGCCTTTAAGCCACTTGCTCATGTTCCTCTCCCACGTCCCCTTCAGATGGAGAGATACAGGGTGATGCAGCATTTGCCTGCAGAAGAGTCACTGCCAGGGCTGTGCGGAGCTTCGGCTGGCTGGCTGGCGGGGGAAGAGCTGCAGCCCCACACTGCTGCAATCCCACCAGCCGGAGTTCTGTCAGGAGTTAAAACACCTGAGTGAATCCACGAGCTCTGAGCAGGAACTCCGTGCAGGAAAGCTGTCAGCTGGGAATATCTCCTGAACAACCCTCTGGAGCGACAGGCAGCTGAATCCGCAGACAGCCGCCAAGGAGGTGGGATGCCGGGTGACTGCTTATTATGCTGAGCCAAATCCTCCCATTATTACCTTCTGTGCTACCTGTCTTCTTTTAATATATTCAAGTGTTGTCTCTGCTGGAAGAACAGCACTGAAAGGGATTTCCTACCCCGCTCCTCTCTCGTTCCTTGCCTGTGCATGTTCAAACACCGATCACTTACTCGATAATGGGATCCCTTCTTAGATACCGGTGTACAGCGTTTGAAATGGTAATGCCCAGTCGCATCTCCCACCGAAACAACAAACCCAGGGTTATTCTGGCACCTGGAGCACACCACAGGCTCTATCAGTAATCCCCTCCCGCTAAAAACCCAACATAAATCATCCGTACATTGACTTCGTGTCCTCTCCAAACTCGAACGAGATTGAGCTCAAAGTCACTCTGCAACAGGCACTGACAGACTTCACATCAGTGACAGGGCAAACATATAAAAGCAGGTGATTTCCAGCAGAGAGGCAATGTAGGAACACAATTCAGCCCCTTCTGCTAAGAGGCCACTTTGGAAAAATAATGGAATTCTCTGAAGAGGCAGTTAGACTGTGGGTTGGCCCATTTGGCCACCTAAGGGCACCATACATCCTCTCTCCTTCCTAATCTTATTATGAGAGAGAGTAGGAGGGGGAAACTGTCTGCCCAGCTGGTTCGTACCTTGTCCTCTCCATTCTATCCACGCCTGCTGAAACTCAGGAAGTCTAAACTGGATTTAGTGAAAGGAGCATCCCTGCTGAGCAAAGCAAAGAGCAGCTCGTGATTTATGGAATCACAGCCTGCTCCTCCAGGCTGCCACAGACCTTGGGGACAAAACACCCCTGAGAAAACGCAGCAGCAGCTCCTGCTGTGGAGCAGGAGATGGGCAAAGCCCGGAAATCCCCAGCAGCACTTACACCATATCCTTCCCCAATCCCAGCACCAAGCCCTCCTGAGACCAGCAGGAGTCCAGCTGGAGTGTCCCTCCATCACTCCCTCCCTGGCACCTTCGCATCCCGGGAGAGTTCAGCGGTAACAGCACAAATCCCCAGGAAATCTCAGGCGGTATTTCCAGTTCAAGAGGCATAATCAGCTCCTAAGAGACACTCTATCCACAGCAGCATCCTGGAGAGGACGGGGTGATTGCAGGAAGAGGTGCCAACAGCACGAGCGCGGGAGCTTGCGGAGGATTCGGACCTCAAAAGCCCCAATATTCGCAGCTCAGCGATGTTCACCCTGGCACAGCTCTTGCTATAACTGAGCAAGAGGAGGCTCCTAATGCTCTGTCAGGGAAATGACAGCTCTTGGTGCTTCCTGTAGCACCCTTCAGGCTCGGGGCACTGTCCAAATGTGGATGCGCAGAGCCTGGGATGTCACCTGCCAGGGTGCTGCAGCTGGAGAAAGGCAAGCAGGAAGCAAGGAAGTCATTAGCTCAAGGTCATAATTTCACTTACAGGCACAGAAAGAGCTCTGGCTGTAGCCTCTCCAATAAACCCAGATACACCAGCCTAACAAACTCTGCCCTAGACCCCTGTGGCAGTGGTTTGACGCCTCAAGACTTCGAGCTGGACAACAAAACCAAGGACTTGCCTTCATCAGAAAAGGACCGACTTCTGAATCAAAGAGTTAATATTGCAGAAAAAGCAGCACAGTTATTAACTAAACCTGGAGACTGTTGTAAACATGAGAACTGGCAGTTCTCAGGGTATGCAAAAAGCTTTGTTCATATCCAGACTCCAAATCTCACGTGATAAATGATGGAAGAATATAAGTGTTAAAATGTTCACCTCCAAATAAAGTTCTCCGGTCTTACCTAAGTGAAACTGCTATAATTTTCCATCAAAACGTTGTCAGAACTGCTACACCTTTACAAAATATTTGAATGGTTAACATCAAATTTTATTTTCTTTTTGCTGCTGGAAAACCTGGATCTACTCCCTGTGCAAGCAAAGCCCTACAGAGTTTTAGGAGCTTAAAATAACCCACCTTGTGCCTGTGCACTCTCCATGAAGTACACAGACCTCCCGTAGCACAGGACAATCTTTTCAGAGGGAAGGTCTTCAAGGTACAGCAGGATCTTTAAAGGTGCCTTCCGACCCAAAACATTCTCTGATTCTCTGATCACACCAGACCTGCGTGTTGATCCCTTCCCACAGCCTTCTTGGCCAAGAGGTACAACTCAGAGTCTGCTCTCCAGGCTTCACTATTTCCCCAGAGCAAAAGGGATTTCTTATCCTCTGCTCCAAACACAATGTTGGTGTGAATTCAGTGGGGGGAAAAAAGGCAATGTGAGTTGAGAGAGGAGGTCAGAAGGTGTTGTCCTCATGGGTAGGAAGCACACCATGAAAGGTGCTTTCCATTCATGCAAACTGGAGATAATGAACAAAGCCTCTAGAACACCCTGGGGCACACAATCACAGAATTAAAGAACAATTAAGGTTGGAAGAGACCTCTAAGATCATAAGTCCACCATGAAGCCAGCACCACCAAACCATGTCCTCAAGTACCAAATCCACATGGTTTTTGAGCACTTCCAGGAATGAGGACTCCACCACTTCCCTGGGCAGCCTGTTCCAAAGCTTGACAAACCCCTACATGTAGCAACTTTTCCTAAAATCCAATCTAAATCTCCCTTGGCACAACTTCATGCCATTTCCTCTCATCTGCTCATTGTGGACATCCGTTTGCCTTGCCAGTGCATACCCAAGTGAGCTCATAGTTTGCTCTGCTACAACACACCCCATAAAACAGCACCGGTGCCCCACAACCCTCCCAGGTCATGGTTTGCCCGTCTGTAAACGCTGACACTGAGGTGAGATGTTCCAAAAATTTAGCACTGCCACAACAAATCTCTGCATCTCTACAAGCTCACGCCACCAGCAGCTCTCAACTTTTGCTAACACTAGAAATAAGAGAAGAGCTCAGATGTCTCGTCCTGATCAGTCTTGTCTCTGCAGACAAGGTAGTAAGGAAGGGGAGAGAGAGCAGAGATGTATTTGTACCGCCTTACTACACTCCGAAGTGCTGTAGGAATCAGAGAATCACAGAATGGTTTGGGTTGGAAGGGTCCTTAAAGATCATCTCATTCCAACCCTTTTGCCATGGACAGTGACACCTTCCACCAGACCAGGTTGCTCAAAGCACCATCCAACCTGGCCTTGAAACAGGTTTTAAAGCTTGATTGACTTTTTAAAGGCCAATCCTAAGCAGGTGGGCAGCAGAGAAAACACGAGCCAAAGTCAAACGGGACGACCAAAGAGTGAAAGTCTCTCCTCCGCATCCTCATGTTCCTGCTCTACCTCTTTCCTACCTCCAAAAATTGCCAAGAAATATTGAGGAAACATCACCACGAGCCTCACGTGCAGCTCTGAAGTTTTCTTTTGCCCTCATTCTCCGTTAGCACTGCTATTATGCAGGTATTATGCATCACAGCATGTCAGGGCCACTGCCCTACCAAGCTGGGCAGGGTATAAAACTAAATCGAAAAGACAGTCCCAAAATGCTGGTCTCTGCTCCTTAATTTAAGAGGTTTTAATCTTCCATGATGGTCAAACAGCAGTGGTGCCAAACCAGTCCAAGAGGCTGCCTCTGTCAAGTGGAAATAGCAGGCTCCAAGGGAAATCAAACACGAATCTGAGCTCCAGCTTTTGAGCTGGATCTAAACAGCTCCATCAGGGTTTAGGGATGTCTGTCTCCCAAATAGATTCAAAACACAGAGAATTTTCAGACTCTAGCTTCATTGGAATCAAGGAAAACTGCTTCCTTTCCCTGCCACATGAGCAAGTCTCAGGTCCCAACCCAGGGAAACTGTCCTTGGTGAGCCCAAATGAGCAGCAACAGTCATCCCAAAATCCTCTCATAGTCTTTTATCCCTGCAAAGAAGCTGTGCCCATACCAGGGCTACAAATATTTCAAACTGCCAGGGCCAAAGACTCCAGAAGGGAGATTTATAGCAATAAATAATATTAATGACCCAGGCGGACGGAGCTTCTTGTCCTGAGAGCTCCAAAGGCACATGAAAAACTGCACTATAAATGTCACCACCGCAGACACCAACGATGACGAGATGCCACCTCTGGGGATGGGAGGCAACGTGGGCTTGTTCAGAATGAGATTTGGCGAGGAAAGCGGGGAAATGAGGACCTGGATGGACATACTCCTGCCACCTGAGAGGGCAGGTACAGGCAGGAGACGGGTCCCAGCTGATTCATCTGAGCTCAGCCTGGATGATGCTTCACAGCATCATCAAACCCTTGGCTTGGCTTAGCAGGTGGACTCAGGAGACACCCAGGCCCCAGTTTTCCCCCCAGCATGGCCAAAGGACTCATCCTGACGCTCATGAGAGGGCTCCAGGCTGGGAAAAAATAAGTTGGGAAAACATAACCCAGCCAGCAGCCAGTGGAGTTGGAAAGGGGACGAAAGAAGCAATTTTAGGCCTAAACCCCAAAGGAAGCAGCAGCGAGTTTAGTTGCAGATATAATAAAACATGCCTGGGGGAAGGAACCTGCATCCTCCTGCAGACAAGCCCGCTCTCAGACGCAAAAATTCTTACGTGGATGACAAAGGGTTTACATCAGCCCTGTGTTATCCAGGTAACACTCCAAACACCTGGAGCTGAGGGAGCAGCAGGTCTGGCCTTGTCAAATTAACCATTTTTTTTCCCCAGGCTGCTTAGCTAAATAATACAAAGCCCTGCGTGCACATAAAGTCCCTGTTAGAGAAACTTCGGCTTCAGCCAAGACAAAGATTCCCTTTGCTTTTCCCACACTGCCTGATCCTCTGCCCAGGAGATGGATCAGCAGGGGATCTTCCCCAGCGCCTCAGCTGCACATCTGGGCTCGCTTCACTGCAGTCTCTGCCTTAGAAACATGCCTGCAGCAGAAATCCCAGTTTATTTTCTCCAACCTCGCAATCTCCCTAAACTTTGTCGGGACACCTGAGAGTCCTTCCCAAGCAGGACAAGGCTCACCCTTCAATCTCTGCCACTGGTCATCACAAACTCTGGAGCCACACACTCAAGCTGCTGTAGCTTGGGAGGAAGGGTGAAGCCCTGCAAGATCACAGGGCAGAGGATAAGTCCCACCTGGCTCACCTGAGCTCACCCTGTCCACCTCGAGAAGGCTGGGATACCATTCCTGGAGAGCACCAGCCCACTAGGCTGTCTCCCTGCTCACTTGGGAATGGGAAGACAAGGAAACAATGACCCGTGGAAGAAGATGGGTGCAAGGATGCCAACATCAACGCAACCAGCCCATTCCAGACCCCTTCCAAGCAGGAACACACTCCCTGTCCTACGCCTGAGCATCCTTCAAGCAGCACATCTCTACCAAGACCAGAAACTTGGTGCCTCTCTCAAGAGACCCCCAAAAGTGGCTCCACCTGACATCGCAGAGCCCATTTCAGAGCCCTTTGGTGCCTGGGCAAACACAACCAACACTGTGTCTTTAAAACCACTTCAGTGCAGATGTTGTTTCCATGGTAACTAGTGGACCAAATACATTAGTGTTTCTAATAATAAACCAAACCTTCATCTTGGAAAATGTGATCCCCCTTCTCCTTTACCACCCTCACCCTTCCTTTCTTCTTTTCCCCTCCCCTTTTGCTGAATTAAGCCAGCATTTAACAAGCAAGCCATAATTAGTAAATAATTGCAAGGGCCCAGCAACTCCCAGCGCCCAGGCAGATGGAGAAGCTTTAGGAGGAGGGAGGGGTGGCGGATTTGCTCTGGGAACCTGGGAACTGTCCAAATAGGGATGAACTACTTAAAAAAAAAAAAAATTAAAAAAAAATTCAGAAAGCACAAGGTAGAAGAGAGGACCCTGTGCAGCCTCTTTTGCCCTCCCTAGTGTCGCCTTTAGTGCCCTGGTACCCTCCCCGTGCTCTAACTCTGGGCGCAGCCGCCCAGCGATAATTTCGAGGAATCTCGCACTTTTTGTCTTCCCGGAGGCTCCGCCCCAAACGCGGCACCGACAGCGGCCGAAAACTTCCCAACTCCTCCCCCCCCCGCCCCCCATGTCCTCCAGCCGGGCACCCCCCCCCCCGCACCCCGAAACTCAGCGGAGCCACCCCGAGGGAAGGGAGGGAGACCCGACGGAGCCGCGGGGATGGAGGCGGAGCGGGGCGATCCAAAAAACAAGCCACGTGCGAAGATTCCGCGCGTGGGGGAACCCANAAAAAAATTAAAAAAAAATTCAGAAAGCACAAGGTAGAAGAGAGGACCCTGTGCAGCCTCTTTTGCCCACCCTAGTGTCGCCTTTAGTGCCCTGGTACCCTCCCCGTGCTCTAACTCTGGGCGCAGCCGCCCAGCGATAATTTCGAGGAATCTCGCACTTTTTGTCTTCCCGGAGGCTCCGTCCCAAACGCGGCACCGACAGCGGCCGAAAACTTCCCAACTCCTCCCCTCCACGCTCCCCATGTCCTCCAGCCGGGTACCCCCCCCCCCCCCCCCCCCCAACCACCCCAGAC
>VWZG01009917.1:322403-501934 GCA_013396735.1 Grallaria varia | reverse complement strand
GGAGGGGGGGGCCCGCCCCCCCGCCGCCCCCCGCACCCCACCGCCCCCCCCGCCGAACCTGCAACTCTAGTCCTGGACCTGGTCCTGATCGTAGCCCTGGTCCCCTCCATCACTCCCCACCCAGGTAAATGTCCCCCTCCAGCCCCCGAGCTGCCCTGTCTCACTCTTCCCAAATATAGCTCCCTATCCCTATAGCCCACCTGTCCCGTATGTGCACATAGAACTGTACAGCCTCGTCCTGCACTCCCACGACACGGCTGCATAACCCTATAGCCCTGCGACAGACACCCCATAGAAGGATGCATAACCCTATAGCCCTGCGACAGACACCCCATAGAAGGATGCATAACCCTATAGCCCTGCAACAGACACCCCATATAAGGATGCATAACCTTATAACCCTGTGTCAGACACCCCATATAAGGATACATAACCCTATAGCCCTGCAACAGACACCCCATATAAGGATACATAACCCTATAGCCCTGTATCAGACACCCCATATAAGGATACATAGCCCTATAGCTTTGGTCCACATAACCCATATACACCCCCATACCCCTATAACTCTGTTCCACTTATCCTACAAACACCTTAACCCTATAGCCCTATCCCACATACTCCATATACACCTTCTCAACCCTATAGCCCTGTTCCACTTATCCGATATACACTTCCTTAATCCTATAGTCCTGTCCCACATATCACATATACACCTCCTTAATCCTATAGCTCTTTCCGATATGTCCCATATACACCTCCCTAACCCTATAGCCCTATCCCACATACCCCATATACCTTCTCAACCCTATAACCCAGTTCCACTTATCCAATATACACTTACTTAACCTTAAAGCCCTGTCCAACTTATTCCATATCCACCTCCTCAACCCTGTAGCCTGGCCCCACTTATCCCATACACACCCCCTTAACCCTAAAGCCCTGTCCCACATATCTCATAAATGGATGCACAACCACCTGGCTGTGTCCCAGATACCCACTATGTGGATGCACAACCCTATAGCCTTGTAACACACCCCACATATGGATAAATAATCCCATAGCTCTGTCCTACACAACTCAAATGCACACCCCCAGCCCTATAACCCAGTTCCACATATCCCATATATGGATGCATAACTCCATAGACCTGTCCCACAGACCTGATATACATTTTGCACCCCTCACAGCCCCTCATCCCATATACCCCACACACCCCTGCTCGGCACCCCATATAGTTGTTTACAGACCTCCAGCCACATGAACCCAAATACGTGACTCCACCTCCCCACACACTCGTTCCCTTCCATCCCAGTTGTCTCTAGCCAGGGTCTCCAAAGTCCAAGACAGGAATGCCCTCATCACAAAGCCCTGGGCTTTGCAGGGATGTTCCTGGCTCATGACCAGAGGGACCTCAAGGGATCAAAGGGACAGAGTCCCTGCTTTTTCATGGCATCCTTTCGGCCTGGGGGAAGAGCAGCAGAACAGGATCATAGATGAGAAAGTCTCCGTATGAAGTTTGCCTTCATCCCACAGGTGGGATGGTTTCATCAGGAAAAGTTATTGCAGTCCCATCTCCGTGTGAGCACGAAGGGCTAAACCGGGGAAAAGCGGGATCTCGTTCTCTCCCTCATGTGCTGGGGTACAGTCAGCACCCAAAAAGTACACTCAGCACCCAAAAAGTACAGCCATTTTCCACCCACTGCTCCTGTGTCTTGTCCAGTCCCTGCTCCTGAAATATGGTCACGTCTGCACTGCAAATGCTGGGAATAAGTGCAGAAATGTAATGGATGGGGAGAGGGTCAGGATCCACGTGGATAACCTGGCTTCATGGGAGCCTGGGACAGAAGCAAAAGGGCCATATGCCTTCACTGAAGGGACATGGGTGAAAGATGTCCCCTCTCCACAGCTGACCATCCTCAGAGGAGCAATGCCAGCAGCGAGCTGGCGGCAGCTCCAGATGGAGCCAAGCTGCTCAGCAGCCTTAGGTGTGTCACAGATGGCCTGGACATCTCCGTGCTGCTGACTCCAGCAGACTGCCCTGAGTTGCAGACAAGTTTTTGGCAGGTCTGGGCTCTGTGCACGCAGTGACCTGCTCCTCACACAATGAGACGGAGCCTCCCTTCACCTCCCCGTGGGAGAATGTGGAGACAACGGGCTGGGAACCAACAGGGTAACAGGGCATCAGCACAGCCCGCTGATTCTGTTGGGATTATCTACTCAGATCCTGTTTAACACGTGACCTTGAGCCTTCTTGAATTGCTTCTGGTTTGGATTAAAACACTTTTCACAGTTAAAAAATAAAACAACAAAAGAAAAACCCAAATTAATTTAACTGTAGGAGTCGTCAGCAACACGCAGAACATTTTTTTCCCCCTGGTGCTCATCCAGAGCTTTCTAAATGTCTGGATCCTACTAAATGCCTGGAATCCTCATCCCTGGAATTGTTCAAGGTCAGGCTGGATGGGACTTGAAGCAACTTGGGATAGTGGAAGGCGTCCCTGCCCATGGCAGGGGGTTTGGAACTGGATGATCTTTAATGTCCCCTCCAACACCAATTATCCTATGATTCTGCTGCATGTCCATCCATCTCTAGGATATAAATCTGTCTTCCCTGGATAGGCAGCTCTTCACATGATCTGTGCTGAGCTAAGTCACATCATCTCTTGGACATTCTCTTGTCCTGGTGTTGTTCTCTGGTCTCTTTCATCCACCTTCTGCCATTCACCAACATCCTTCTTGGAAGGGACTGGGAGATCCAAAGCCATTCTCAGAGAAAAACTGAATTCTGTATTCTCCCCTGTATGTGCTGCTCATATTTCCAAGATCTGCACTATTTAGTTGTTCTGTTTATTCACTGTCACCAAGAAAAAATGCCTTATTTATGATGTGTACAAATAATGACAAATATTCAGGCTCTACCAAACAGTTCTGTATTCTCATAGAAAGTATTAATTTAGCTTGACAAAACCTATTTTCCATAAGTTGATTGCTATTAATTCCTCTGCTTTAATGAGCGTGCTATTATTCAATTATAATCATAATATTACCCAGAATCCCCTAATTTTTGGATCCTGTATCGGATGTTCTGTTACTGTGCCTAAGACAGATGTGAGGCTGCTGCTCATACAGGCACGTGCTCCTCTCCCCAGATTTTGGGAACTCTTCCACCTTTCTTTTCCTAAACAACAATGATCCCCAATTAGTCTTAACCTGCTCTTTTAAAATCCTTGTGCACAAAATTGCTCTGTCTTGTTTCTCTTACACACATCTCACTTTATCAGATGATGTATAGCATGTGTTGTAGCTGCTGCTGTAATGACAAGTATTTCATTAGCCTGGGATGTGGATTAAGTAACGAGGCTCTCTTCCAATTACAGAATACAGGCGTTTATTGAAATTTCTGCATTGTTATAAATAAATCTGTCATTTCGAGCTAGTAATAAACCAATACCATTAGGATTTATTTTGGTTTGAGTAGGCTCTAAATTTACCTTTTTTTTTATTTTCACCATTCCAAAGAATAAAATTCTTACACCTTTTTTTTTTTTCCTCTTATATTTTTCAAGTTTTTAATTTGTATTATAGAATCATAGAGTAGTTTAAGTAGGATGGAACCCTCAAGATCATCCAGTTCCACACCCCTGCCATGGGCAGGGACGCTTTTCACTATCCCAGGTTGCTCCAAGCCCCATCCAACCTGGCCTTGGACACTTCCAGGGTTGGGGCAGCCACAGCTTTTCTGGACAACTTGTGCCAGGGCCTCACTGCCCTCAAAGGGAAGAATTTCTTCCTAATATTTAATCCAACCTGCCCTCCATCAGTTTGAAACCATTCCTCTTCATCCTGTCTCTCCATGCCCTTGTCCCAAGTCTCTCTGCAGCTCCCTTGGAGCCCCTTTAGGCACTGGAAGGGGCTCTAAGGTCTCCCCAAAGCCTTTTTTCTCCAGGCTGAACAAGCCCAGCTCTCTCAGCCTGTCCTTTCATCCTTAACTCTATCCTCAACTTTCTCCATTGAAGCAGCCTTTCACAACAGATAAACCTGCTCAGAGCTCTCATTCTCAAATCATCAGGTCTGTGTACACACACAAACACCCCCTGCCCCAAGGAATCTGAACTGTCTTCAAAAGTGTGAAAACATTTGTCTTAACATCACTTCCAATCCCAAAGTCCAGCTCATTTACCAGCTTTCAAAGTAGACTAGGACAGATCTGGGCCATACATCAACTGAAGCAACCTCATCCAAAAGAAGGGGAAAAAAAAAAAAAAAAGAAATAAATAAAAAAGGAAAATAAATCAGAAAGCTGACAAGAACAGGAAACCCCAGGGAAAGTATCAGAAAACAAATAACACTCCCTGGATGCTGCTTCTGGTCTCACATTCCCGTGGCAGAAAAGCTGACAGCACAGCACTGAATGAAATATCAGGATAAAATCTACCAGGGCCAAAGCCACGCTTGGCACAGCCTGATCTCCCTTTCTAGATGCAGAGAGAAAGAGTACAGAGCGATATTGAGGCAAAAAAATATAATTAAAAATTATAATAACCCCCCTTTGCTCTTCAAAGACCTGGTCTGCTGCCTGCTTATTTATCCTGTTGGACTCAAAGAAATCAATTGGATCAAAGCCATCTAGTTTTTACTTTAAAAGCTGCTATAAATCACAGAAAGGATGGGTGTTGTGGATGTGCTGAGTCAGGAATTTGGTGTAAATCACCTCAGAATAAGTCTAACTATGCCATTTAATAGAAAATGAAAATCTGGCCCTCATTACTACCAGTGATTATTAATTAATTAGTTATTACCAGTCATTAAACTACTCAAATGCTCCAAAGAGCATGTCCATCCCTCTGGTTTTAATCTCCTTGGAATAACAACCTTTCTTTCATCCTTTCCTTCCTCTTCGCAAATCTGCCTAATTAACCCTTCTCGTTGCCCTGCAATCCTTTTGATAGGAACATCCCTCCAGCCTTTTGGGATGTAGCTTGGAGATGGGTTGGGAAAACTTGTTGCAGGTAGGAGGACATTCCAGAAGGGTCACCAGGCTCTCCTCCCTGTCCACGTGCCAAGAGGCAGGTTAAGATGAGCCTGCAGTGAGCTGAGCAGAAGGTTTCTTGGGCATTGCACCATCACAAGGGCAGATGGATCCATCATCTGGGGGTCTCCTCATTGCTTCACCTGGAGGTGTTGGCATTGCTTTATTACCGGTGCAGACATAGAACCATGGAATGATTTTGGTTGGAAGGGATATTAAAGATCACCTTAAGGCATCAGTCTCATTCCAGAAACCCCTGCCACAAGCAGGGACACCTTCCACTAGCCCGGGTTGCTCCAAGTTCCATCCAACCTGGTCTTGAACACTTCCAGGGTTGGGGCAGCCACAGCTTCTCTGGACAACCTGTGCCAGGGCTTCACCACCCTCCCACAGAGGAATTTTTTCCTGATGTCTCATCTACATCTGCCCTCTGTCAGTTCTAAACCATTCCCCCATGTCCTGTCCCTCCATCCCTTGTCCCAAGTCCCTCTCCAGCTCTCCTGGAGCCCCTTTGGGCACTGGCAGGGGCTTTCAGGTCTCCCTGGAGGCTTCTCTTCTCCAAGTGAACACCCCCAGCTCTCTTGGCCTGGCTCCAGAGCAGAGAGGCTCCAGCCCTTGGAGCATCTCTGTGGTGTCCTCTGGACTCATCTAGCAGCCCCACATCATCCTTATGCTGGAGGCCCCAGAGCTGGATAAGGTTTTCCAGGTGGTGTCTCACAAGTCCAGGAAGAGTCTCACAATAATGTCAGTCTTGTGCTTTTTGAGTCGTCCCATTCATGGTTTCTGAGTGTTTGAGCTTGTCCTTGAGCAGCTGCTGCAGATCACACACTGAATGCCATCAAGAGAGATCCCAGGGGATCTTTCCATGCTCCAGGGAAACACACCTGAGGGAATTCTGGTCTTGCTGCATGCAGATACCTTCCTTCCCAGGTAGTGTAAGGCTCAACCATCAATTATTGCCTAAAGCCTCATAGTTTAGGGCAGACTTGAAATCCTAAACAATTCAGTCACTGAATTTTGTAGCATGAAGATTATATCACTGGGATAAGTTCAAATTACAGAACAGATATATTTAAAAAGGTCACGTTTTATAGTTGAACGTAAAATACCTCCATCATGGACCTGATTAAAAGCTGCAGAAGAAAATGGGATATTAATGAACAGGTCCATGAGGGGAGGAACGTGTGTGTTCATGTGTGCCTGCTTTGTTTCTGCAGACCAGTAGAAAAGCCTTTGATTCTGCAGAAAAAAACATACTGGGTGTGCACTGGGAAACCCAAACTCAGAGCTCAGCAGCAAAGAAAGAGAGCACAGTTTGAGTTATTCCCAAATATTGAATCCAGGTACACTGATAAGGAAGCAGAGTTATTTCCAGGCAGTCTCAGGAGTGGAGGGAAGAAAGAGGGAACTCTCCTGAAGGGAAAACGTGGGCAGAATATTAGAGAGGAGTGTAGTCAGGCTGATTACAACTCAGTCAAAAAGGAATGGGAGAAATCCCCAAACTAGACTGGCGTGAAAAACACCGTCCTGGGAGGGTTTAGCAGGAAACCTGACAAGTCTTTTCTGTCTCTGATGTCTATGGCCAGATTTATCTCCTGTGTAATTCCAATGATGCTGCACAAGAAAATGTTTCACCATATGTTACAACATGACTAGGAACATTATTTGAGCGCTTGATGGGGAAAAGCAATTAAGCACTGTCTCGTAGATTTAACCCTTCTCCACGGACACCCCCTTGTCGCGGGGGAGAAGCTTGCGTGCCCTTATGAGGCTGTGAGCTGTGCTGGCGGTGGTTGTGCCTCCGGTAGGGTCTCCCATGCTAGTCAGGTCTCAGCTGAAGGGTCAGACAAAGTGTGTCCATGGGCAGGATGGGCTCGCCAGCCTCCTGGCAACCATCCTAGGAGAAGGACAACTCTAACTCCAAACCCGGGCAGATGGAGCTCGCTTAGCCCTGTAAGGCCATCCATCTAAGAGAAGGACACTCTAACTAAACCTACATCCTGAGGACTTCGCTGCCACCGTCCAAGCTTGCTAGGCCCTGGCAGATGAACCTTAGGACTATTCACTGCCACCATCCAAGCTTGCCAGGCCCTGGCAGATGAACCTTAGGACTAAAGGGTGGGGCCAGTTCCATGCACGTTGCGCCTCACCTAAAAAACCCACTGCACAGGCTCGAAGGATTCAAGCGTGGGTAGAGCCCTTCCCAAATCTTGGTTCGCAAAGCCTAGCCATGATGATGATGATGATGATGATGATGATGATCTAGATTTAAACAGGAGCTAAGCACATGCTTAAGGACTTTCTCCAAGAGAAATGCTGCTCTGAATAGGAATTTGCACACGCAGAGAGCTTTTGTTGTGGGCAGAGGCACGGATCAGAGAGGGGTTTTAAAAGCGGGGTAGATATTTAAGACTTAAATAATACAAGTGTCCTCCAGGAGTTTCTTCCAACCTCAACAATTCCATGGTTCTCTGACACGTCTTGCTTCACGTGGGCCATTCCCCCTTCACTAAGCAGGCAGGTCAAGCGAGTGCTTGGCCCTTTTCCAGCTGGCAGATTGATTATTAATTTGGAGAACGAACCAGAGATGAAGTCAAAGTTAATCCTTTTTGTGGGATTCCCAAAAGCAATTTTCATTTCCAGCCAAAGGCTGCCCCAAAGCGCCTTTCAAACACTTTGGCTCCACACGATAGCCCGGGACACAAAAAGATCTGCAGTCATTTCTCTGCAGCGAGTGTGTTGGAGTCACTGTGCAGGACCTCGGGGTTGAATGAAAAAGTGGATGGTCCCCAGGAAAAAAGGGACATGAAAACATTTACACGTCTTGAAAAGAAGAGGTTGATTAAAAATAAAATAAAGTAAAATAAAATAATAAAATTAATCTTTGATTGACTGCTAAACCAGTTACAAAGCATCTCACGCCAGAGAGAGAAATTAAGAAATTAAATAAATACTATTTTAAATATGGGTTTAAATCCGTCTTTGACACTCCAGCTGCTCAGGATGTTTTGGACACCCTCAGTACCAAGGCAGTGATCAGGCATTGGTTAGTTTAGACCTTCCTAAGAGCTGAATAAACCCAGCAAAACTGTTTCACAAGGGTCATCCTATTATCCAAGAGATAATTTTCCCTTTCTGTGATCAATCCACTGGTTCAAAGCCAGGATGAGCTCTCAGTTATGCCACTGAAAATCCTGTGAGACATCTCACACATCCAGCAAGTCAGTGTAGGCTGCTGGAGCAAAACCAATTCTCCTGCAAAAATCCTGCACTTCTGAAACTCTGAGTCTGAAGGGTAACAGCAGTTTGGTAAATCCACGCAACCCGATCTGAAATCTGAAGCTCCGATGAAATAACTGATTGTCCAGCAATTTTCCTACACTAATTTAAAGAAATCAAGTGTCATCAACCACATTTAGCTCAAAGCCAGGAAAGCCAACCGTGTCCTGGGCTGCATCCCCAGCATGTTGAGAGAGAGGATTCTTTCCCTCTACTCTTCTCTAGTAAGACTCCACCTGCAGTGCTGTGTCCAGTTCTGGGATCCTCAGCACAGGAGAGACGTGGACCTGTTGGAATGAGTCCACAGGAGGCCACACAGATGCTCCGAGGGCTGGAGCCCCTCTGCTCTGGAGACAGGCTGGGAGAGCTGGGGGTGTCCATCCTGGAGAAGAGAAGGATCCAGGGAGCCCTTGGAGCCTCTTCCAGTGCCTAAAGGGGTTCCAGGAGAGCTGGAGAAGGACTTCGGGCAAGGGTCTGGAGGGACAGGTCAAGGGGCAATGGCTTTAAACTAAAAGAGGGGAGATTCAAGCTACATCTAAGCAATGAGGGTGATAAAACCTTGGCAAAGATCATTCAGAGAAGCTGTGGCTGTGCCATCCCTGGAAGTGTCCAAGGCCAGGCTGGAAGTGGCTTGGAGCAACCTGGGATAATGGAAGGTATCCCTGCCCATGGAACTGGATGATCTTTAATGTCCCTTCCAACCCCAACCATTCCATGAGCAGGAAACTGAGGCACACAGAAGAGGTGTAAATGGATACGGAGCTGTTAGAGGGCACTAACAGAGCTCTGATGTTTGGAGTAAGCACTCAATAAATACATCCACGCATCCTTTAACTGGGTTTCCTGGTTTCTTCACAGACAGGAAAAAAAAGAATCACTATAAACATTCACTCTCAGCTACTGAGATCGCTCAGTCTCAGGAGTTTGGCTTGGCACTGATGCCCTTTTTCTCACCTCTACCCCAACAGCACAGACCCAGCACTGAACAGAACAATTTTCTGTTAGTTTGAAAGGATCCATAATCAGAATAACAACTATTATTAAATTAATGAAAAACAATGAAAATGGGGAAAAAAAACAAAGAAGAAAAAGAATGAAAGCCTATTATTGATCCATTTGCTTGGCCCAAGAAAAATGAAAACAAAGCAGGAATATTAATTTTATTTTGTTTTTCTGAAACCCCTAATTCAAGGTGGTTTGGGGTGATTTACTTTAGAACTGACACAAGCAAAATTAAGATAATAGTGATTTAAGGGTACATTGGTGACCTCTAGGAAATGAAGGGTATTTGGGATTTCTTTTGTGTGTCGGGGGCGGGGTGGGGGGTGGGAAGAGGGATAAGAAGACAAAGTAATAAGGAGGTGAAAAGCAAGACCTTTCCCCAACTGTGAATTCATAATCACAGACACCTGAACTGGAGCATTTTGCAGGGCACAAGGTCAGTTTCTATCTGCAAATTAGCCCCCAGGAAAAAAAAAAAAAAAGAAAGAAACAAAAAGAAGCTGCAACCCATATGCAGCATCCAGTCTGAAGTCTTAATTAACATAAACAATGTTAAAAGGCACAAAGAAATACGTATTACCATTGAAATAAAGCATATGGCTGCCTGAATACCCAGAAGATCATCTGGAGATAATATTTTCAGACACCACAAGTGCAGCTGACTCTGAGCTGTAATGAGGCTCCTCAGAGGGCCAGGGCATCCCACTGGAGAGGAAACTCAGCACTTCCCACCATCATCAGCCACCCGGGCTTTGGACTCTGCAATTTAAAATCGTGGTTGGTAGTTAAGGAGCAATTTCCCCCTTTACATCCCTGTTCCAGAGGGAGAAGGCCTGATGTCAGACATCACCTTTTGTAGGAGAAACTTGCCCCGTGCCTTTTGTCCCCAAGGACCTGCCTCAGTCAAGGCCAGGTTGGACGGGGCTTGGAGCGACCTGGGCTAGTGGAAGGTGTCCCTGCCCATGGCAAGGGGTTGGAACTGGATGATCTTTCAGGTCCCTTCCAACACAAACCATTGTATGATTCAGTGCAAGGGGAAGGCTGGGATGGGAGACAAGAACTTGGCCATTGAGTCCTTACCCTAATGGCAATTTTCCTGCAGACTTCCCTGTATTTCCCTGCCAAACTTCCCAGCCAAACTTCCTTTCCACAGGCAGTCAGTAGACAGATGTTCCATTGGGACGAACCCCTAAGGACTCCTCTGCCCTACCCAATAAGCCATTGAACACGTTCCACAAATGTCAAAATTTTGATGCAGAAGATGTGAGACCATCGTCTACATAGAGAAGAAATGGAGGAACAAAAAGCACTTGGTCTTGTGTCCATGGTCTTTAAATCAGAAACAAATGTGCAAGTCCCTGTGATGTGTCACAACATTAATGTTGCAGAAGAAACCATTTCAGCTGTCCCTGCTCATTGAACCTGGGGAAATATTCCTTCCTGACCCATCCCTGGAAGTGTCCAAGACCACATTGGACTGGGCTTTGAGTAACCTGGTCTAGTGGAAGGTGTTTGGAAAGACACGATTATTAAAATCCATTCCAACCCAAACAATTCTGTGATTCTGCCGACCCCAGTTCTAGTGGTCACTAAACAATTACAAATCTGGTCTCTTCCACAGCATCAAATTAGAATCAGGAATTTGACTTGGAGTATCATGGGGTTTTCTTTTTGTTTTGTTTTCTTTTTGTTTGTTTGGGGTTTTTTGTGTGTTTGGTTTGGGGTTTTTTTGTGTGCAGTTTTGGGGGCTTTTTGGTGGTTTTTTAGTTGTTTGTTTTTTGTGGTTTGGTTTGGTATGGTTTTGGTTTTGGTTTTGTAAAACACATTTGAAGTATTTTTGTCTTCTGGAGGTTTTTTTTTTTTCTTTTAAAGGTTGGCATTTTCAATCTCCTCTTTAGAACCCTGTGAAACAGGAACAGAAAAACCTGAAGCTCCCAATAATCCCATGGCTTCGTGGCTTTAAGAAACAAAAGAAAAATAATTCTCAGATTTAGCTACACTGCAAACTCTGGTATCATCAGGTTGGCTCATCTGCAGAAGATGAGCTTGGACTACTTTCATAGACTCACAGAATCATTAAGGTTGGAAAAGACCTTTAAGGTCATCAAGTCCAACCATGAACCCACCATCACCATGGTCATCATTAAACCATGTCCTCAGGTGCCACATCCACACATTTTTGGAACACCTTCAGGGATGGTGACTCCACCACTTCCCTGGGCAGCCTGTTCCAATCCTTCACAATCCTTTTTGTGACGAATTTTTCCCTAATATCGAATCTAAGTCTACCCTGGTGCAACTTGAGGCCATTTCCTCTCGTCCTGTCACTTGTTACTCAAGAGGAATCTGACACTCATCTCACCACAACCTCTTTTTAGACAGTTTATTTCCACAATAAATCAACATTTTATCCATCCAAGACTTTGGCCTCTGCTCTTAAATTTACCAGTTTTATCCAGAGCTAAAAGCATCTTTACAGTATTTCTGGGATCCCTTCAATGTAAGAAGTCCCAGCCATAACTCTTAAAATAGGAGTTATAAATAAGAAAACAAATAATAGTTATAAACAAAATTAATAAATAAAATTTAAAAATGCATAAGATCATAAATTAATCTTATACATAAGTTTGATTTTGGGGCAAAGTTGCCCCATTGGATCTTCTCTGCTACACCCGAGTATCAAAACAATAAAAATCAAAGAATCATCAAATTGTTTGGGTTGAAAAAGACCTTTAAGATC
The DNA here is from genome assembly GCA_013396735.1 of Grallaria varia. NCBI lineage: Eukaryota > Metazoa > Chordata > Aves > Passeriformes > Formicariidae > Grallaria > Grallaria varia. The sequence goes on along the minus strand of VWZG01009917.1, from coordinate 489,881 downwards.
ATTAAGCCCAACTGTTAACACAGAACTGACAATCCACTGCTAAACCATGTCCCCAGGTGCCACACTGTGTCCCCAAGTGCCACATCTACGTGTCTGTGAAGTCTCTCCAGGGACGATGACTCAAACAATTGCCTACACTTCATTAGGTATCAGGATCAACTTGGGAAAATGGTGAAAACAGGAGCTACCGTGGAAGCATTGGAAGCAAGGATTGAGACTTTCTGAAGTTGACTTTCCCAGGAGGAAGGAAGTGTATCACTGGGACAAAAGGGGAATGGAAAGATGAGCAGTAGGATGGCTGGTCTCATTATCATATAGGGCTCCTTTCCAACAGAGGACAAGGTGAAATCTGTGAGCGATAGTTCTGTCCCCCCACCACCTCCACGTGACATTCACAGGTGATTATCCAGGAGGGTTCTCTCCAGGGGCAGCTCCTCGCCTGTCCTTGACTGGAGAGTCTGCATGAAAATGTTGTTCAGGTCCTGCATAGCAGGAACAGGAGCCAGGGCTGTGCTGAAAGGGCTGTTGCCCACTTGTTGTCCCACCCTGCACGACCCTCCTGAAACTGCCTGTTTTAGCAGAGTGTTTTCTTCCAGATGGGCACAGAAATACCCAGCTTACTCTCTCGGCTTCTATGTCAGCTTTCCAGCTGTAATTTCCCAATTGCCCTGAGATGCCATAGACTTGTGGCTGGTTATGTAGCTATTCCCTCTCCTGCTGGGGAGACTCAAACTGGATCACGGTGCAAAAGATGGGACTCCGCTTTTCGGTTTAGAAAAGGATGTGGCTCCACTCCAGGCATTAACCCGTAGGTGGTCCAGGCAATCCTCTTTCTCTGCCTTGAACGACAGCCAGTCATCCTATGATCATTTCTGAGAAACTGGGAAAGTTTCCTGGTTACAAGGAAAACAATATTCAAAGTGAGAAGCAGCAGCTTTGTCATATGTACCGAAAACATTTCGGGGAAAACTCTCCCGAGGAGCCGAGCACATGAGCAGAACACACTGCTTCCTACACCTGGACATCATGGTTCCATACTCCAGTCCCATGGGAAGGGAGGCTTGGGAAGGATGGGCAAACAAGGTAGTAAATGCTTTTGCTGAATGTACCAGATGCCAAAATAAATGTAGGGCATCGCAGCCAGCAGTTAACAAGTTGGAAGCGCTCCCTTTGGCTCCTCAAGGATGTACAGAGGCACTTGGACTAAAGGCAGGGAGAGGAATGCAAAGAAGTGGTAAGAGAAACCCCAAATCCTCCTCGGGGTATGCTCAGGCTGCCTCAGATACCACAGGATGTACACCTTGCTCACTGTTCAGCACTTCCATCTTCCTGGATGACCCCAACAGAGCCCAGAAGAACTCAAAGGTCCCCCAAAAGCCCTCAGCCAGAGCTCAGGGGAGCAGAAGGAAGGTTAGTTGACCACAACTGACCACAACCATCACCCCATGGTTGCTCGTACCAAACCCTGGCAATGACAGGGCAGCAGGATTGTCCATCTTTGGATTTTGAACCCAAAATTTCTGTTGCATGTGGCTTATCAGTCCATCTTTGGATTTTGAACCCAAAATTTCTGTTGCATGTGGCTTATCAGTCCATCTTTGGATTTTGAACCCAAAATTTCTCTTGCATGTGACTTACCAGCTCCGAACAAAGAGCCTGCAAATCCCAGCTCTGTTCCAGATCTCCCATCCCTCGTGCTCTCTGTTTTCCAGCCTCCCCCTCTCTGAAATGGCCCTGTCCATCCTGCTGCTCTTCCCAGCTTTACAGGGGACGGAGACACAGCCAGGCTGGCTCTTGTCCTCCTCTGAGCAGCACTTCAAAGAGAGCAAACAAACCCTGCTGCCAATGTCCCAGCCCTGTCTCAGAGAGTACAGGAGGCCCCAGGGGCAGGTTGGGAAGAAGGATGGCTCTCTTGCTACCAAAACACCAGCTCCAGGGTGTGCTGCTTCTCAGAAACCTAAATCAGAACATTTTAATGGCTCAGCTCAGGGCTGGAGGATAAAGAGACAAATAAAAATAAATCAGGCAGATGACAGAGGGGCTGGGAATAGGAGGAGGTAGCAGACGGTAAAAGAAAATTAAATCAAGGAGCCAAATTAAGGTGCTGCAGGCAAAGATGAAGACGCTGGATTAAAGATTAACCGTAACCAAGAGGGAGATGTGGCCCTTTAAAGGTACAAATTACTTCAATGCACTTCACAAAACCCACGCAAATCTCCTGAAACAGAGCATTCACAGGTACAACTGGATCACAGCAACAGATACATCTGGACCCGAGAACTCTGGGTGGCTTCACACCCCAGTGTGTCCAGCTGAGAAGGGGCATTAAAAGCAGAGGAAAGACAATCACCCTTAAAAATTGAAAGTGCTGTGTTGGCTGAGGTAAAGGACGGGGGATGCAAGCAGTCATTTGAGAAGGGCTTGGCACTGTACAAACAAATTCTGGGGGTATTTTGAAACTCTTCTGAATCCAGGGGAGATGTTGAGCCCTTTGGGGCTGTCTGCTCAATGAGCATTTCCTAATTTACCTCCTGCCAGATAACTCCAAAGGACGGGTGGGCGAGCTGGGAGTTGGGAGCATGCCTTTCACACCTGGTTCTTCACAGCCCAAAGCAAGAGAGCTCAGCAAACATCCCCATCAAACTAGAGCAGGCGGAGCAGGTCCCCCTTTGGCTCAGCCTCGGGGGACAGAGGATACTCGTCCCATCAAGGCACATTAGGTGTTTGCACCACTGCACATCCCTGCCCCGGGATTGCCAGGAGAAAGGTCACTCATGCGTTGCCACCTCCTTTGAGCACCAGCGACTCGCATTTTCCAGTGGAGTATCCAAGAACCTGTTCCTGTGAGAGTAAGGAGTGGGGATGGAGGGACTGGACGGGGGTCATGGGGTTTTTTAAAACCCCGAGGCATTTTTATCATGAGTTTGAAACACTCTGATGAGGTGACACAGACTTGATAATTACAGGAGACTCATAGAAGCGTGGAGAGGTTTGGGTTGGAAGGTATATTTAAAGCCCACCTTCAGTGAGCAGGGATGTCTTTCACTAGACCAGGTTGCTCCAAGCCCCATCCAACTTGACCTTCTACACTTCCAGGGATGGGGCAGTCCCATCCTGGCTGTGTTAACCTGTCTGTTTTGGTCCAACCCTTCTCCTCAGACAAACAGAGCGCTGAGCCTTGCTGTTACTGGCACAGTTGTCCCATGAGCAGAACCTTGGGGAAAAACCACAATTAAAGTTAAGGTGAACTTCAAGGCTCCAGCTGAACATTGGAGAGCTCTGAGTCAGACTCAAGGAGTGATTAGAGCTCAGAGAGCTGGGTCATGGTAGCAAGAGCACACACACACACACACACACACACACACACACATACACACACACATACACACTCAGGGATGCTGGTCTGACAATGAGAAGGTTTAGTTAATGCGAGCTCAGCTGCACTTTTTTCCTCTGCCAGTGCTTCCCTTTGCTCCTTCCTTTCCCTTTGGTCTCCTTTTCCTCTGCATTCCACAAAATGAGCATTTCATGGAAGTGGAGCAGCCAGGTGAAGCAGAGCTGGCAGCTCCTCGAATGGGTGGAATGCCTCCCTTGTTCCCAGCTCAAATTTCGGAAAGCAACATCTGCCTCTTCCTGAAGGTCGTTTGGATCCTGGATCAGGGATGCTGCACCATTGCTCACCACGTCCTCATTGCTATGCTGTGCCTATAGCCTCTATAAAAGTCCTGTCACATTAAATGCTGGCTCTTTACGGGTTCTGGGTGGGAGAGGGTACGTAAAATGCAAAGCAAAGCGCAAAAGTCCACTCTGATGGGACCAGTGCGGTTTCTGCCTTGACTTACGTGGGTGTATGGAAGAATCTAGAGGTTTTGCTTTGGATTTACATTAACAGGAGAGTTGGAAACCTGTGGGAAATCAAGATGATGCTAATGCAGTGAGGGGGCTGGAGCACTCGTGGCTCAGTAAAAGCTAACAAATAAGTGCTGATGTTTAAGATCGTGCTGCCCTCTCTCCTGGAACAAGCCATTCCCAGCCCTCCTGGGTGCTGATCAGATGTTTTCTCACTGGCAGGGGTGGGGGGGGGTGTGTCGATGTAAACATCTCCCTGGTGGGCAGAACTCAGATCAATCAGAGGGAGAGGGTGAGATCCCTCAGGAGGAGTGGGAAGGGAGCAGCCAGCACCGAGGGAGCTGGATTCAGCTCCAAGCCGCGCTGCTGGGAATGGTACCTTGTCACAGTTTGAGATGAGTGCCTGCAGAGAGGATGCAGGGATGCAGGGATATGCAGGGATGCAGGGATAGGCAGGGATGCAGGGATGCAGGGATATGCAGGGATAGGCAGGGATATGCAGGGATCCAGGAAGCCACTGATAACGAAGCTCAGGACTGTAGTGAAACTGGAGGGCAGTGGAATAAACTTCCCTTCTCCTGCCTGGACGGGCAGGAGATCAAAACACAAATCAAGCTCTAGACCTGCAAAGCTGGCAGAGGTTTTCCTGCTGGAAGATTTCCCTGCCATGCCAGCCTGATGGTTTTATGTGGACAGTGGGNGGATGCAGGGATGCAGGGATATGCAGGGATAGGGAGGGATAGGCAGGGATATGCAGGGATATGCGGGGATGCAGGGATAGGCAGGGATAGGCAGGGATAGGCAGGGATGCAGGGATAGGCAGGGATAGGCAGGGATAGGCAGGGATGCAGGGATAGGCAGGGATAGGCAGGGATGCAGGGATGCAGGGATATGCAGGGATAGGCAGGGATATGCAGGGATCCAGGAAGCCACTGATAATGAAGCTCAGGACTGTAGTGAAACTGGAGGGCAGTGGAATAAACTTCCCTTCTCCTGCCTGGACGGGCAGGAGATCAAAACACAAATCAAGCTCTAGACCTGCAAAGCTGGCAGAGGTTTTCCTGCTGGAAGATTTCCCTGCCATGCCAGCCTGATGGTTTTATGTGGACAGTGGGACTGTAGTCGGGTCTACTCTAATTCCTGCTTTCCCTTGCCAAGGGATCTGTCTGGCAGGAGAGACGTGCCTGACCTGCGGACACAGCACCCCAGCATTTTGCAAGGAGCAGGAATAAGGAGCAGGTGCTGAGTGGAGAGACACGGATCTGCTTGTGCTTTTCTCAGGAAAGCAGGTCACGGGGGAGGAGAGGGAGGCATTTCCCAGCCTTGCTGCTGCAAATGTGTTTAACCAAAGCTGTGCTGGTAAGCAAACCCTCTGCCAGCCCCTCTGGAACTCACACAAAGAGGGATCTCTATCAAAACCTTTTCAACCCACTTTCTGCTAATGAAAATGGCTTGCAGAGATACAGGCTGGTGGAAACCTCTCTGCTCCCAGCAATATTTCTTCATTAAGCTTTCTCCTCCTTTCTTCCCATCCTGTTATATCTCTGTACACCTGGAAGCAGAAAGGACAGTGTTTCCCAAGGAACCCAGGCAGTGGATTTAACTATTCTATTCTATTCTATTCTATTCTATTCTATTCTATTCTATTCTATTCTATTCTATTCTATTCTATTCTATTCTATTCTATTCTATTCTAAATTGTCTATTCTATTCCGTTTCATTCCATTCCCACTTTCAGAAACACCCCTACCCTCAGCCAACCAATTTGCCCAAACTGGACAGATGTTGCAACATCTGTGCAAACTTGCCCTCAACTGTCTGCTGTGGTTTATGTGCTGAGGTTCAGCTGAGGTGCAGTGACAGGTTTTGGAGGGACTCAAAGATTATTCATCCCACAGGGAGTTTCTGACTTCCCACTTAGCGGGAAGATGTGGAATATTCCTCAGCTAATTAAATACCTGCCAATTATAAGGCAGCCCCAGTGATGACTCTGCTGGCTAAAGTAATTTATACTGAGAAATGTCTCTGCTGTCCTGTCTGTGGTTTGCAGCACTGGGAATGGCCTTTATTGCAGAAAATTGCTGATTGTGCAGCAGAAGGCACAGTCCTAGGGGTGAAACATCCTTTATTTCCTGTCCATCCATCCACCCCAATCATCCCAGCAATAAAATGCACATACACCAGCGCCAAACACATCCATCTCTGCCTTCACCCTCAGCAGAGAGATCACCACAGCCCTGCTCCTGCAACCTCCCGCAGGTCTGCACAGATTCCCTGGGCTCTGGTTCCCTGTTTCAGCATCATTCCAGAGTGAGAGCCAGCTTCTGCTTGTCTAAAGGCTTGTCATGCAGCCTTCCACGGAGCCTGGAGGGAGCAGGATTGGTTCTACAGCTCCCAAGCTGGGAAATTCAGAAGTCCCCCTGAGACTCACTGAAATCTCGTGTGTTGAGCCAATAACAACAAAATGCACTCAACCCTCCTGTCACTCCCTTTCCCAAGGCCCAAGGGAGCAAAGGGATAAGCCAGAAGTATCATCATCGTGGATGAAATGCAGAATCCCAACAGGAAGCTCTTATCCTCTGGCTCAGAGCTGCACATGGACAGGGTGCTTTCTCCGAAAGCCAAACTGGCATCTGGAGCCTCCCTCCAAAGGAGGAGGGTGTAAAAGAGGGATTCCAGGTGCTGCAGCTCTGTCTATCCATGCTGGGAAGGTGGAGGGAAGAAAATGAGCAGCAGAAATAGGGGTGCCCCAGCTTTTCTCTAAGGAATAAACAGCAGGTATTTTGCAGAGAAGGAAGTTCCTGAAGCCACTGAGGAAAGATAATTGAGGTGGGGAAAGAAAATCTGGAAACCAAAGGGTGTGGGAACAACGTGTGTGCAGAGGGTATGAAGTTCATCAGAACTTTAGTTTGATCCTAAAGGGTCCTGAAAGGAAAAAGGGGTCGGAAACCATAGTGGTAAGTCTGACTGTGCTCTCCCCAGCCCTTCCAAATGTCCCTGCCAACACTGCTGGCTGGTGAATCAAGGTCATGGCCACAGACTGAACAGCAAGGAGACAGGTGGGTTAGGACCAAAGGGATGAAGCCACTGGTCCCAGCCTTCACCTGCCCAAGGGTAACTGAATTGAGCAGGAGAAGTACAGCGGATGTGACAGCTCCCACTCCAGCCTCCCGTTTGATCTTTCTTTCTTTCCTGAGATGACAAGCGATGTCAGAGTGAAGGAGCACTGCTCACAAGCTGGAGGCTCCCAGGCCACCTCTTCTGAAAGCTTTCCTGGGAGGCCAGGAGAGCAAAAATAAGTGCTCCTTGCAAGCCCTGTGTTCAGGGGACCCGAAAACGCGTTCCCACGTCGCTCTCACTTCAGAGCAGCAGAAAATGTTCTGAGAGTTCCTGTCAGTTTTGCTGCATTTTGAAGCCCTTTCACCCACGAAAGGCTGGAAAACAAAGTGACACTCATCATTTGACCAACAGTTCTCCCTCCTAAACTCCCCAAAAACACTAATCTGGGTAAAAGCAAATGTAAAGGAAAATTCAGAACTGTTAGTGACCTAGAAAAGGAGATTTTATTTTTTATTGTTGTTGTTCAGCTTCAGTTGCAATAACAGCACATTGAAGGCTGTGGAATACTCGGGTGTGACAGTAATAGGAGTCATGTAAGCCCTGTTTCACAGACTGCAGCAGCAGCAGCAGCTCTTTCCTGCTGCTAAAGACGGAACAGGCAGGACAATCTCAGCTGCCTCCCAGATCCCAGGAGGACCTGGCAGAGCTGGCAATTAGCAAAAGCATCTTTTGCACTTGTAAGCTGAATGAATTGGGTGGAAACAAACTGGGAGAGCAGGGAGATGCCCGATGCCATGACACGACTTCTAACAACACTTCTGAGATGCTGCTGCCTGAGTGGAGAGGAACACAGCAGCCTCTCAGAAGTGGGGGTGGAGGGGGGATTTCTTTTTATAGCTATGTGAAAAAAAACCACAAAAATCAAAACAATTTTTGTCCCACAAACATGATAATCATGGAAATATTTACAGAATGCCCCTCCCCATAACTGCAGACAGGGCATTAAGAAGCATTTCTTTATGCAGAGAGTGGTCAAGCACTGGGACGGGCTTCCTAGAGAGGTGTGCAACATCCCAAGCCTGTCAGTGTTTGAAAGGCATTTGCAAAACACCCTTAATAACTTTTGGACAACCCTGAATTGGTCAGGCAGTTGGAGTAGGTGATTGTGTCAGTTCCTTTCAACTGAAAAGTATATTCTGTTATTCTATTCTATTCTATTCTATTCTATTCTATTCTATTCTATTCTATTCTATTCTATTCTATTCCATTCCTCATCTCCATACCATTCCTTGAGTGGTCACAGGGATCTTCTGTGTGTCTGCACCACCATGCTGAGCCAATTCCAGTTCTGAACTGCAGGTTGATTCCTCCCCTGGCAATCAATTTCCCCCTTCTGTCCTGTTCCAGGCATCCCAGTCAAAGCACATTCCATCTCCCCTCTCACTCTGAGCTCTTTCTGCTGGCGATGAACAGCAGATTCTCTGCTGGGACTAATCAGTGCAAATTTAGTGACTGTGAAGGTTCCTGGGCTGCAGCACAGCCCTGTGTGTGCTCCAGCCCTCCTCATCCCTGCACTCACACTGGTTCCCCATGTGCAAATTCCTCCTTTGGCACCAAAATCCCTTCCTTTGAGGTAACTTTGCAGCTGAAGGATGATTTTCCCAGCCAGGACCCAGATCCTGCAGCAGTGTTTGGCACTGGGAGCTCCCTTCGCCCTCCTTGCGTTGCTCCAGGTGCAGCAGCTCCAGAGACACCTTTTTCTTGAAGCTGCCTGGATTTTGGGAATTTGCATTGCAGTTCTCTGCCTCACTCATCCTTACCAGTAACTAAACAGGCCCTTGGAATGTGCTGCTAAATGTCAGGAAACTCTCCAGCACAGTTTTGACCAACACATGGGACACATGGCCTGGAAAGGATCTGCCTGAACACAACAAACTTCCCAACAGCAGTGATACATTTCCACAGCTATCCTTTGGGATTTAATGGAAGATTAAAGATGAAGATCCCCCAGCTGAGAGCCAAAAGACCTGCAAACAGCCCTTTGTTCAGTCCCCAGCCTCAAGTTATGGGTAAAAAAATCATATGCATATTGACAACCCCTGGGCCAAATCCCATGGAGTGCCCTTGAAGTTGTCAGGAGCCTTGCTGAGGTTTGAAGGATGCTCAGCATTCCTTAAGATTTGACATATAAGACAAACCCAACACTAAATAAATAATAACCACAGTTAAAAAAACAACAGCATTCTCCTGGATCCTCTTCTCCTCTGGGCTCCTGTTCTCCCAAAATAGGACACAGTTAACTTTTATTCAGAGCCACCAGCAGAGCCATAAGAGAGGAACAGGGGACCTGACTGAAGTTCAGCACTTCTTGTCCTCAGTGACAGTGGATGAATCGCTCCCTTGGTTTCTCCTTCCCCACCTGCCAATGGCAGCAGTTTGGGTTTTGGGGACAGCCCATCACTCATCAAGGCAATTATGACCCTTTCCATTTTTGTCTCCTTGGCTGACTGCTGGTGGAGTGAATCCATCACCATAAATGATGGAAAATTATGCACTTCCCACCTGCTTTGCTGCCTGCGTTTCCATCCACAGCAGGAAGAACGACTCTCCTCAAACCAGCAGAATTCCACCTGCGAAGATCAAGGCTCTTGCTGGGCTTTGGGCAGCCCTCATAGAACCACAGAATATTTTGCTTTGGAAGTGACCTGAAAGATCATCCAGTTCCAACCCTCTGCCATAGGCAGGGACACCTTCCACTAGCCCAGGTTGCTCCAAGTCCCATCCAACCTGGCCTTGGACACCTGCAGGGAGAAGGCTTCTCTGGGCAACCTTTGCCAGTCGCTTCAGCTGGCCTGGGGTCTCTGTGGAATGGTTGGACTATGCTAGGAACCTTCTGCACACGTCAGGGTGATATGCACAGAAGGAAAGCTGTAACATCTGGAACAGAAATCCGGTTTCTAAAGTGATGAGTAATGTTTTCTGACATGCATGGTTTGTGTGTCCAATTAGGAATTATTTATGTATAGAGAAACCAATGGTCCTTGGACATGTGTCCAGACTCAGGTCTATAAGAATCACAGCCTCTGATACTCTGAAACAATGCAATAAAGTTCCTGTCCTGTTTTTGGAACAATACGATGTTGTGTCTTTGACCTGCCTCTCCCTTCATGATGACAGTCTCTCACCACCCTCCCCCTGCCATGCACTGGGCAGAGGGTGAATTTGTGCCCTCAGAGACAGACAGCAACTCCCCTGCCTGACTTTCCATCCCACCAACATTCCACATGCACACTAAACCCCTTTGGGAGGCAGCTCTGGCTTAAGGCAGGGGGGGCATCTCTGGGACATGAACACACCTATTCCAACGGGTCAGTGCTGTAATTGAATTAAAGTGTTTGCAAAGCCCTGGAAAGAGCCTGGACAAGTCTGAAAATTGTTATAGGCCTTGTAATTGGGCTTCCTGACCTTGCTGTGTCAGTCATTTTTCTCTCTGCAGCTCCTGACTGGGAGTTAAAGTGCATCCAAATAAATCTAATGGTCAGGGCACAGAGGATCTGTCCTCTCCAGGAGGAAAGCTTTGCCTGCTGCCTTCCAGCAAGGCTCAGCCCTGTGGGTCTGCCTGCCCTTGCTCTTCCCACTGTCCCTGTGATGGGAGAAGCTGCCGTGCTCCATGTCCAGTCTGCTGTCAGAATGGTCTGGGTGCTCCCTGCATCTGCTAATCCTCATCTGGGTGCTCCCTGCACCTGCTAATCCTCATCTGGGTGCTCCCTGCATCTTCTAATCCTCATCTGGGTGCTCCCTGCATCTGCTAATCCTCATCTGGGTGCTCCCTGCATCTTCTAATCCTCATCTGGGTGAACCCTGCATCTGCTAATCCTCATCTGGGTGCTCCCTGCATCTGCTAATCCTCATCTGGGTGCTCCCTGCATCTGCTAATCCTCATCTGGGTGCTCCATTTGTTTGCTAATCCTCATCTGGGTGCTCCCTGCATCTTCTAATCCTCATCTGGGTGCTCCCTGCACCTGCTAATCCTCATCTGGGTGCTCCCTGCATTTTCTAATCCTCATCTGGGTGCTCCCTGCATCTGCTAATCCTCATCTGGGTGATCCCTGCATCTGCTAATCCTCATCTGGGTGCTCCCTGCACCTGCTAATCCTCATCTGGGTGTTCTCTGCATCTTCTAATCCTCATCTGGGTGCTCCCTGAATTTTCTAATCCTCTCTGCCATGTGGCTGTGAGGCCACCCTGAGCTCAGGCAGCTGGTGGGATGCACAGGCTGGTGTCTCGTGCCCTCACATGCTCACAGTGGTTGCCCTGAGTGTCCCCAGTCTCATTCCACCTCCTGAAAACTAAAATTCCCATGGGAACACTCTGCTGCTCACACAAGTGAGGTGGGATGGGCAAAGCTGTGAGCTCCTCTGGCTTGGGTGACCAGTTCAACCACCAAGCCCACCTCTAGATAACCAGTTCTCGGTGAAAAGCAGGAATACTTTTTTTTGCCACTTACTGCCACTTAAAGGAGCTCCTTGCTCCTGGATTTCATGACATTTGAAGGAGCTGTCTGATGTCATTACTGCAGGAGGCTCAGGGAAAACTGAGGCACAAAGCTTACACTGATTTGCCCAGACACACAGAAAGTTCATCATTAGACAAAGGCTGTATCCCAGGCACTGTGTCCTCTTTTCTCTGCAGTTTCAGCAGAACATTTCATCTTCTAGTGCAGTGCACAAGCAGTCAGGTGAAAATGAGCACAAGTCCTCTTCTCCTCTTTAAAAATACAGGCCAACTTTCCCCATCCTTATTCACAGCGAGCCAGTTCTCAGCATTTTTCTACCACATCCATCAATCCTACCTTGTCCATAATCCTACCTTGTCCATCGTACCATTCCAGCATCTTTCAGCAATGACATGAACTCATAAACCTGTCTCTGCACCCTGACCATTTCCCATGGGCTCCTGTTCATGAGAGTGAAAGCTCTGTGAGGTATCTGGGACTGGAATGAACAAAATAGATTAAATGAGATATTAAAAAGAAATTCTTTAGTGTGAGAGTGGTGGGGCCCTGGCATAGGATGGGCAGAGAAGCTGTGGCTGCCCCATCCCTGGAAGTGTTCAAGGCCAGGTTGGACAGGGCTTGGGGCAACCTGGGCTAGTGGAAGGTGTCCCTGCCCATGGCAGAGGGTTGGAACTGGATGATCTTTCAGGTCCCTTACATCTCAAACCGTTCTCTGATTCTATAATGAAACTTCAGCAATATTGTGAATATGATGGGTGTGTTGTGTTTCTGACTTGCATGCAGGTGTAGTTCATGGGCTTGTTCAAAAATGAGGCATTTTAAGAAGTTCATCTGAGCTTGCCTCAGTCTTTCAAGGAAGTTGAGCAAAGAAGCCTGATGGGGAAACTTCTTATTGTGTTCCTAACAGAGACACGTGGGATGTAACCCTCTGGAGCATTGACCTAGTGCTGATGGCCTGGGCTTTGCACAACCCTGGCCCTGAGATGCTGGTGGTCATAACACACCTTTCTCACATCAGGTGCACACTGCTCTACATCTTCCAGCAAAGCCAAGCAATGTTCTAGAGGATGCAGACCTGGTAGGATCTGCAGGTTTAGAGCAGAACCATTTGGGAAGTCCAGCCTCAGAACCAGACAGCCTTTCTTGTGCTGATAAAGAGAGAATAAAATCATTCCAGCAGAGATGCACATGGAGATAAAGTGACTCTACTCTGAATTTAGCACACAGAGGGTGCTGAGTGTTCTTCTAGTGCAAGTCTGTCTCTTCTCCATGTACCTGAACCTGCCTTGAAGTCGCTTCAAAGCTGCACCCTGTTGGCTGTTGAGTCACTGGAGTTTGAGCACACCAAGGGTAGGAATCAGATTCCCCCAAATTCCTTTTTCCCCCCACACTTCAAGGCTTGGAGCTGTGAATCAAAGCTCTCCACCAGCACATTCAGATGCTCGTACTGTGTTATTACAGTCTCAGCCTGAAGTCCCTTCATGCAACCTGGGAAGTCAAGTTGGACTTCCTGCACGAGCCAAAGAAAGCCCTCAGCAGCCTGGCATGTCCATGGCAGGGGGCTCCAGAAACTCAGGCAGGGATGCAGGGAAGACAGGTCAGAGGTTTGTGTGTGCACATCCCCCTGCACACATCCCCACACACCCCCTTTTTAGCTCCTGTGTGTGTTTAAACTTACACTGGGCACACGTGGTGGGACAGTCCCTGCACAGCTGGAGGATGGGTTGGTCAACCTGGGTCCTTGTGTGCATTGTCACACGAACCTGTGCTTTTGTGGTGGCCACACACAAAGATATACACATAACACGGGGTCATAGAACCATTTAGGTTGGAAAAGAACTCTTAAGATTGAGTTGAACTGTTAACCCAACATTGCCAAGGCCACCTCTAAGCCATGTCCCCAAGTGCCACATCTACACATCTTGTAAATACTTTCAGGGATGGTGACTCAACAGCCTCCCTGGGCAGTCTGTTCAATGCTTGACAACCCTTTCCAAGTAGTAATTTCCCCTAATATCCAATGTAAACCTCCCCTGGTGAAAGCTGAGGCTGTTTCCTCTTGTCCTGTCCCTTGTTCCCTGGGAGCAGAGCCCGACCTCCACCTGGCTCCAATCTTCTCCCAGACAATGGCAGAGAGAAAGGAGGTCCTTCCTGGGCCTCCTTTTCTCCAGGTAAAACCCTCCACAGCTCCCTCAACTACTCCAGACTCTTCCCCAGTTCCATTGCCCTTCACTGGGCACACTCCAGCACCTCAACATCTTTCAATGCTCCAAAGTAAGCACATACATATATATACATATAAACATATTTACCAACACTGCCTTGCCCTGGGAGATACCTGCAGCCCTCAGCGGTGCTCACATTCCCACTGACACCCCACCAACACCCACAAACACAGTCACACACGTCTGTACTCACGCTCAAGCACCAGCACTCGCTTGTTCCCACACGTCCACCTATTTATACCCTTGCACACACATTTTTGATATGAATACGTGGCACAATCACATGTGAACACATAAACCATCCCGAATCCCATGAGGCTCCAGCTCACGGCTCACATTCAGCAGCGAGCTGAGGTTTGGAATCACATCATTGAACCCAAAGGCCCTTCCCAGTGGGACCATCCTCCAGGTGTCAGTGTCTGGCTTCTGCCAGTTCTGTAAAGGGAATTCATTTATTCCCTCCATATTCCTGACTCCTCTACTAGGGAAGCAAGGGACCATTTGATTCAGAGCCTCTGAATCCTCTCCCCCTTTGCCTTCTGTCAGAAGCCATTAAACCACGCTCTGTTGGCAGGCAGCAGAAGCCCTGGTTTGTGCTGCTCAGCTTCTCCTGCATCCTGTGCTGTGAAAGATGCTGGAGAATAAGCCAGCCCCTGCTCTCCCAATCCCATGGGCAGTGCTGGCTGCTGTGCAGCAGCTCAGCAAAGGCCAAACAAGTCCAGATCCTCTCCCAAACAGGGATGGACACAGCCCTGTGGTTTGCTGGTACCTCGTGCCAGCTGCTTTTTTTGCTAACAAGGAACTGACCACCTTCTTCCAGCAGCACCTGGAAACCCAGCTGACAAGGTATTTCCAGGAAAAGGTGTCCTTGGAATAAGGCAGATGCTTGGAAACACAGTCCCCTGGAAGCTGTTCTTAGTGCTTCCAGCAGCCCCAGAGCCCAGGCTGAGCAGGGATAAATCCTTGGGCTCTGGAAGTGTGACTGGGTTTCACTGCATTGCCCTGTCTTGTTTGCTCTCATCCAGAGCTAAAAAAAGGCTCCTGGGACCACAATTCCATCTGCCTGGCCGCACGCTGCGAGTGCAGTCAGACAGGCTGAATTAAGGGATACTTTTAACTGGGTTTAACACAGGGGAACTAATGGGAATATTCAGATTAACCTCCCCGCATGCCCCTCTGTAGCCAGGCTGTGCAAGCACAAGGTTTTCTTCTCTCACAGACATCCTCTCAGTACATCCACAGGAGCAGTTGGGAAAGGCAGGATTTGCAGTTGAAAGTGAAGATGCAGGGAATAAAACAGATTTAGGGCAGTGGAGCTGGAACAGGGGGACTGTCGAACACCAGCACAGACACCCTTGCATGGGATCACGTGAAGGGCATGTCACTGCCAGTGTTGCTCCACCACAGAGAGCTGGAGTGCTGCAGTAAAGAGTATATAATACATAATTAATATATAATAAGTCATTAATAGGTCCATAGGGGAGAGCAGTGCTCTGATTTCTTATGGGGTTTTGGGGTTGTAGCAAACCAGCTGGTCGAGGGAGGTGATTCTGCCCCTCTGCTCTACTGTTATGGGACCACACCTGGGGTTCTGCTGCCAGCTCTGGGGCCCAAAATACAAGAAGGATGTGGAGATGCTGGAGAGAGTCCAGAGGAGGCCACAAAAAATTATGAGAAAGCTGGAGCCCCTCTGCTCTGAAGAAAGGCTGGGAAAGCTGAGGGTGTTCAGCCTGGAGAAGAGAAGGTTCCAGGGAGACCTCAGAACCTCTTTCAGTGCCTAAAGGTACTCCAAGAGAGCTGCAGAGGGTCTTTGGACAAGGGATGGAGGGGCAGGACAAGGGGGAATGGCTTCAAACTGAAAGGGACTAGATTTAGATTAAATATTAAGAAAAAATACTTCCCTGTGAGGGTGGGCAGGCCCTGGCAGAGGCTGCCCAGAGAAGCTGTCCTGCCCCATCCCTGGAAGTGTCCAAGGCCAGGTTGGACGGGGCTTGGAGCAACCTGGGCTAGTGGAAGGTGTCCCTGCCCATGGCAGGTGGGTGGAATGAGATAGTCTTGAAGGTCCCTTCCAACCCAAACCATTCTGTGATTCTGTGTTTCCCTTCCTGTCTGTATCTGGGGGGACTCATTTATCTCTGTCAGCACAGACAAGCAGAGTTACTGCCTGAGTTACTACAGCTCTGGCAGGGTCATTAATGCACTGGGTGATGGACAGGGGGAAAGGGAAGCCCTTTGTTGTCTTTAGAAAGCTTTTCTTCAAAAGACAGGCACTGGGAGATGAATTACACGGTGTGATGAGAAAATATGCCCATGGCATGTTATGGATAAGATGACTCTTGTGTGACACTTTTCTGGTGTCAGGGGAAGAAAGGTACCTGTGCATGCCCTCAGAATGAAACCAGACGGAAACCAGCAAGACTGGGATAGCAATAAAGCTCCAAAAAGCACAGGAAAGAAGCCTTTCTGCCTTATTTCTCATCCAGTGCATCAGAGGCTTTTGATAATTAGGGTGAGGCCCATGGAGCTTACAGGGTTTCCTGCTCCTCATTCTGCCTTGTAATGACTTTCCTGTATCATGTAGGACATGCAGCCAGGAATTCAGAGAGCTCTGGATCCTGCTGATCCCACCATGAAAACAACAATTTCAGACAAAGCAGCTGCACTGCAAGACTCATGGGATGACTGGACCATAAACATCCCAGAGGGTACGGTTACCCTATGGAAAAATTATGGTGCCTGACAGGCAATACCTCCTTCTGCTTTTTGGGGCTCCTTTGAGTCGTTCCAGAAAAAAACAAACCCAAAAATACTCCCAACAAGCTTACTCTGACCCTGCAGAGCTCTCCCTGTGAATTGCAAGTCTGTGTGACCACCTTTGGTCCTGCCGGCCCTTGATCCACACAGCTCATTAACCATCCTCTGGAAGGACCAACACACACCCTACACCTCAAGCAGTTCTTGCCTGAAAAGAGCCCGTGAACAGAGCTGTCCTCAGGAACTGTGAGCTAAATTTTGGGATTTTATAAGTTTCCAAGTGCCCTGCAAGCTGAGGCATTGTTTTGTGTTATTCTCCACGCCCAACCTTGCTGTGCTGTGTCACCTTCCTAAACAGTGAAGTCTGAATTTCCTAGATAGGTTAAAGGCTTTAATTACTGGAATAGATGATCTTTCCCAAGGGAAGTTAAGAGTGTCCTTGAATTAAAGCCAAAGATTCCTGAGGCATTTTCTCTTTCAAGAGTAAAAAGCTTTTATGCAAATATTTTTGAAGGTTTGGGAGGCCTCTTAAGTAAGATCAGTTATCATAACGACTAGATATTACAGTGATCTTCTTGGAGACAGAGGGGCAGAGAATAGTTAGTTGGTGGAGCCAGGCAGATCCTCTAAGACTAAGTATTTCCTGACTGACCTCATGTTGTCTCTCCAGACATTTCATAGAATCATGGAATGGTTTGGATTGGAAGGGACCTTATAGAACACCCAGTTCCAACCCTTCTGCCATGGGCAGGGACACCTTCCAGTGAATGAGGTTGCTCCGAGCTCCATCCACTCCTGCCTTGAACACCTTCAGGCATGAGGTATCCACAACTTCTCTGATTAGCCTGGCCCAGGTTTCCCACACCATCCTCACAGTAAATAATTTCTTCCTAGTATCCAGTCTAAACCTCTTTTATTTTAGTTTAAATCCATTCCCCCTTGTCCTCTCCCTCCATGCCCTCATCAGACACCCCTCACTTTATGGTGTGTGACTATTCCTTTTCCTCTCACAACAGTCCTCCTCATTGACCTGTTCCCATGCTCAAAGAACACCAAAACACAGCTTTGGAGGGCTGAGTACACAAACTCATCAGGCCCATGGGGCAGTGGGACTGCTCTGTAACACTCACCAGCCCCTCATTTTCATCTGCAGCCACAGAATCGTGGAATCATTAAGGCTGGAAAAGATGTCAGAGTCCAACTGGTCACCCAGCACCGCTTTGCTCACCACTAAACCTCATCCCCAAGTGCCACAGCTACACATTTTTTGAATGCTTCCAGGGATGGTGAGTCCACCACTTCCCTAGGCAACCTGTTCCAATGCCTGACAACTCTTTCAGTAATGAATTTTCTTCTGATATCCAATCTAAACCTCCACTGGTGCAACTTGAGGCTGTTTCCTCTCATCCTGTCACTTGTTACCTGGGAGGAGACCAACCCCTACCTCACCACAACCTCCTTTCAGGGAGGTGTAAGGAGACATGAAGTGATGCTGCCGCTACAGACAACAAACTCTGGCAACCATCTCCCTGTTCCCTTTGCCACATGACATCCCTGTTGTGCACCGGAGCAAGGCAGGTGAGAAATACAAATCTGGTTGATGCACAAGATCATGGAAGCACGTGGATGACTGTGTCTATCAGCTCCCTGTGTCCTGTCCCAGGAGGAGAAAGGAGGAGGCCAGATCCTGCCTGGGTGTTCACTTCACCAGGGCTAAGCAGCTAATAATTACTCCAGATGAATACCTTTGGAGGAGAGCCAGAGAATCCCAAATCATTCTCTGATTCCAGCTTTCAATTTACCCAGCCAGTGCTAAACTCATTAATCACACTCGCAGCACCCAACACAACAGAAATTAGTCCCTTGACCTTCTCCCCTCTTGTTTCATGACATGAGGAGTCGGGGGCAAGAGGAAGAGAAAAGAGATGGAGAGGTGCCACCCACAAATCTCACAGTGACTCAAAGGGGCTGGGATTAATAAATCAAAAATCCATTGTTAATAGTAGAAGCTTAAATATCTATCTAAATGCAAATGAACGAACACTCAGGGGTTCTTCCTCTTTTTTGTTCCAAGTGCTCTCTTAGACAGCTCTGTCTTGGAGGAAACACATGGTCACCTGGTAATTGCCTGTTCTAATTGCAATTTTACAGTTCAACTTCTCTCAGCCCATGGATTTTAAGTGGCTGTGGCATGGGTTGGGTGGGATTGAAAGCTCAGGTGGTTGCAGGAACAGGCGGGAGCTCTCTCTTTAATGTGAGGATTGCTTTGAGTTTCTTGCCTTTGTACCTGTTCAGTCAAAGGCCTCAAGGGGTTAAATCCAGAGGCTCGTTGACTGGATTCAGGTGGGGTTTGGATCACCAAGATCCTCAGCCTCAGGTGGATGACTGTGAATGTGGGGAAGGTCCACCTGGCCAGCCAGCCTTGGAGCAGGAACATGGAGAGTGGCAAAGGAGGAAGGTTAAGGGACAGAGCTGTCTTCTGAGCAACACCATGGCAGCCTGGCTTGGGCTGTACAGGGAATACAGCAGAGTGAAGAACACGCAGGGAAATGGACCTGTAAATCCATTACATTTGTCAGAGCTGGAAAACGGGATTTCACAGAATCACAGAGTGGTTTGGGTTGGGAGAAACCTCAAACATCATCTCATTCCAAACCCCTGCATGGGTCAGGATACCTTCCTTTAGACCAGTTGCTCCAGACCCTGTCCAGCCTGGCCTTGAGCACTTCCAGGGGTGGGGCATCCTGACATTCAACCGCTTGCACAACCATCTTATGAGACTGATCAGTGGGAAAACCTCTGATTTAAAGAATGTGTGTCGGGAAGGCGAAGAGGGGAGCAAAGAGGACAACCACACAAGTGTGGCTGAAGCTCAGGTTTTCCTGGCACAGAGTCACCAGTCGTGATCTCTACCACACACCAGGCAACTGGTTCAGGGTTATCCTAAAAATCCTTGCTCCAAGCAGGAAAAAAATTACCCAAAGCTGTGACCCAGAACTGCAAACCCCTTGACGGCTCCAGAGTGCTCTTCAAGTTCGAGGTGAGCATTCAGAACTAGAGAACAGGGTTTGCATAATTTGCCTTTCATTAGACTTTCCCAGGAGTCAGAAGTGGTAGCAAATCAGCTTTAAAATGCTGTGCAAATCAGCTTTAAAATATTGCACAAACAGCTTGGCAGCTCCCGTTGCCAGAGATCACCGGATCAGCTCTAAGTTTTGGAACATCCCCCGGCAAAATCTGCTGACTTCAGCACTTAGGACTTTTCCAACTGCTTGAGATTGTAAATGTTGATTGAAAACACTTGCAGGAAAGCACACAATCCCCCCCCACCACTGCACGAGGAAAGTGGAGCCTGAGCAGCAACATTTGCACAACCAATCTGCTGGGGATTTGGAATCCATCCTCGAAAACCGAACCGCGGCGTCGGTGCCAAGAAATTGCCCGCTCAGCTCTTAGCTGGGAGCCCCTTCTTTCGATGCCATGAGGATGCAGGGATTAGAGACAGAAAGCATTCCTAACATCTTGCACTCCCAGAAGGAAAACAGGCAGCCCAAGAGGTTGCTAAGCCTTGGGAGCAGGGGTAGGGAGCAGTCAGAGCTCCCAAAAGAGGGAACCACCTGGTCTGGTGGGTTGGAACTGGATGGTCTTTAGGATTCTTTCCAACCCAAAGCATTGCGTGATTCCATGACAAGGCGGAGGTGATTATGCTGAACTGGGTGCTGTTTTACCTCCGGATCAGCAATGGCATTCAAATGTCTCAATCCATGATGAGCACTGGGCAACTTTTCATCTCTCTCCTACCAGGCCCTTCCCAATGCCAGCCCTGACAGATATGGGTATCCACCCAGAATGCCATCACTCCACTCAGATCCAGCCATGTGCAAACTGGATTTTGCTCTGCTCGTGCCCAGACTACAGCTAATTAAATCCAGCTCTGAGCGTGGCAGGGAAACATCTCCATCCTTCTGGACACAGCCCTCTCTCTAGGATGTGGAAAGCCAAGAACAACAAGATGGTGTGCAGAGCAGAAGGGACATTGGGACCAAATTCTGCCCTTACTTGCCAAAAATTAGATTTGTATACAAGTGCTTTAATTACATTCCAGCATGGAGAAACAACAGATTTAGGAGAGCAGGCCAGCTCCTCCCAAGTCTGCCCACCAATACACAACCCTCTGTGCTGACCTACAGGCTCAGTCAGCATTTTGGCACATAGGAAAAACAAAATAAAATCCAGTTTTACTAATTCCTTGAACCTTCAACTGCACTCAACCGTCTTCTAATGCTGGAGCAATTTTCAACGCAAGCCAGAGGGATCAGTTTTGCCCTGGGCTCCAACATGGGTGTGATTTCACAAGCAGGGGGACCCTCTGGGTTCTTCAGCTTTGTTTGGATCCACTCAGAGATGGAAAATTAATCACAGACCATCAAGAACGGTGAGCTGACTGCAAATATGTTGCCCGCCTATGTGTGCATATGCTACTTAATGGAGCATAAAAGGAGAAGAATAGAATCGTTTTTCAGATGCTGCGGATAATAATAATAAATAATAATAATAATAAATGCAGAGGTAGGTGCCAAATGTGTGAGATCTCAGGGAGAGAAACTGGCTGCAAGCAGAAAAGAAGCCAGGTTGGTCCTCAAACTGAGATACAGAAGTCAATGAAGTAAAACCACCATTAAATCAAGCACTTTGTATCCTTGTCAAGTTCACTCAGGATTTAAGATCTCACTTTCAGAATGCTGTTTTGGGTTTTGTTGGTTTTGTTTTGTTGTTTTGTTTGTTTTGGTTTTCCCCTAAGATGCACATTCTTTGACAACTATTCCCAAAATAGGATTTATGGTCCTGACTCTTTCTGGTAACTATTTTTTCCTGCTGAGCACAATAACATCACTCAAAACCTCCTGCACAGCACCAGGCACTGCAGGAATCCAGGAAAAAATCAATTTACCCTATCACAGCAGCACAACATGAAGTTCATATCACCTGAACTTCACCACCACACGCCAGATTTGCAACTGTGGGCTCTGATTTTCCATTACTCTCCTTATGGTTCATGATTTAGGGTGAGCAGTCCCGTGCCTGGGTTCGTGTATCCTTTATATGGGAAAATCCCAAATCAGAAGAGTTAAAATAAAAGACTGCTTTTTTGCAAAATGTAGACTGAGGTCCAAAGCACCAAAGGAAATGCAAACACTCCTCCCTGTGAGCAGAAACACACACGAGCATCTCTGCTTGAACCCTGAGAGGGAACATCCCTGGCAGAGGAACATGATGCTTTCAGCACACAGGGCCCCGCGTGAACTGCACTGACAACATTTGATTGCAGATCTTTAAGTATGAGACCCACCTCAAGTGGCACTAAAAGAAGGCAGTAAGAAGTGGTGCACATGGGAAGGAAGAAGTTCTCCCCAACCAGGGCAAAATAGAACTGAGTAGAGAGAGCAGGGACTGAGACAGACTGACACATCACCGCTAAAATTGTGATGATTTCACCTAAAAAGCAAACAGACCCACGAGAATAAAGAGAAACCCACAGAACTCACCCATCATTTTCATCCCAGAGGATGCAGGTCTGGTTGGTGGTTCCCTGCCAGGAGACAAGAAAAGGAAAAAAGAACCAAATCAGTGTTGTGACATTTGTGGAGTATCTGGAGCAACTAGAATGAAAAAATGTGGGACAAATTCCACTGCAGAACAACTTCCACTGCCCTAAGCGTGAGGTGTCTGAGACACACCAGGGGGACAGTCGTGGATCTCAGTCCTCTGAAGGGCTTCTTTCACCTTTGGCTTGAAAAGCAAGGCCAAAATGTGCCTCAGTTTGTTCCACATCACCATCACTGCAGAAGGATTTGGTCCTGCATCTTTCCTGAGTCAACCTACTGGTGTTCTTCCTTATTCCTCCTCTCACACAGAATCCTTTTGCTGCTCCCTTCTGGAAAGTGGATCAAATACAGCCTGTGTTTTTGTGGGACACGGTGCTTGGAAGAACCACAGCCCTGCCAGGGGAGGGTCAGGTGTGTTTGGAGCCCCCTGGAAGAGGTTTACCACTGATTCCAGCTGCCTTAGACCCACCCCTTGGGAAAATCCCTCCAGGAGAGTCCAAAGCAAAGACACGATGGATCTAATAGTCACGTTGTAGAGCCTCAGGAGAACATCTAAAACCCACAGCAAGAACAGGCCTGGAGGTGTGTAAATGTCCATCCCATACATCTGCTTAGGGTTGAGAAGAAGAACCTGGAGGGGATTTTTTGACTGCCTTTGAAAGCACTGAGCACAACAGTAACATTCCTGTCTCCAGTACTAATGGAAAAAAACCTTCTCCCCTCCTTTCCCTCCTCAAAGAAGACCATTGTTACAGCCTGGTTTTTTAATGAGTTTTGATTACTCTCCCATGCTCGTGCCCACAATGAAACGGTGTGAATTTGGGACGTTCCCCGTGCCAGCAGTGCTGTCACCCTCCTGCTGCCCTGGCAATGCCCGAGCAAGGAGCACAGAGCAGGGAAGGTTTGGAAGGTTGGTCCATGCCATCATCCTTGGCAGTGCCCAACAACAGGACAGCGACACCAGCCCAGTGTCAGGGTGGCAGCTGAGGACCTCAGCAGTGTTTAGGGAGATTGAAGGGTCCTCCACCAGCTAAGAGAGCTCAGGAGCCCGCCAGAACCACCTCCTCCCTTGCACCAACACATTCCTGCTCTGCAAAGGCAAACAGAGCTTCAATCCCAGGAAATACTTACGTTGTACAGGTGGGAGAATTCAATTTCCAAAGGGGTGAGGAGAGACCGAGGGAATGGCTTCACAGTCACCGAGATGACCTTGGAGTTCAGAACAGTGCTGTTCCTGGGAAGGAGAGGGGAGGGAGGTGTTTTAAAGAGGGCTTTAAAGGGGGATTTTTGTGGAGCAACCCCAACACACCCGTCACCGGTGGCACAAGGTTTGGTGCACAGAGTGCAGAAGGAGTTGACCCCATTAATTTAAAATACCACCAAAGGCACTTGCTGCTGATGGGCCCCATCCTCTGCCCTATGAGCTCCCCTCAGTCACTCCAGGAATTGGTAATTTTTATGAAACTCATCCACTCCTAAAGCCATTGGACTTCAAAGCTGTATTTATCCCAGTAACAAAATGGTCCTGGACCCATTTTCAATCCCTCACATGAAGAAACAAAGTTCCTTTGGACTACGACGATCCTTGTGTGTCCCTTCCAACGCAGGATATTCCATTATTTCATGTGCTTTCAAACACAAAGCCTGTTTTCCTTCTCACAGGCTGGCTTGGTTGCTTTCACAGCATATCCGTGGGGCAGCACATCCCTGACCAGCTAAATACACAGGATTTCCTGGTGTTTCTGCATATTATTGCTATTTAAATAAGTGAAAGGTTCCCACATCCAGCAGTCAGAAATGCTGCCATGGAGGAATTGGTAGCCCAGCATCAGGCTGCTCCCAGCCCTTGGGCAAGAGAAAATGTTTCCCTATCCAAATCTCCACCAAATTGATAGGTACTAATAAAATATTACATTTTTCTTGCTGGCTCTTGTATTTCTTTTTTACAAAGGAATTAGGTGGGAAAGGTTTGTGCTTGCTTAACAGCAATAACAGAAATTAAAAGAAGGTTTAAAAAAAGGCTGAAAAAACCCCCACTTGGAGCTGTCCTGTGTAAGGGGATGCTCAGAATGCCACTATTCCACCAACACTAGAGGGAATAACAGCATTGGTTTAACAGGGTGAAGAAGGAAAAATAGTAATATATTCTCCTTTAAAAAAATGAAAGGGGGAAAAAAGAAAAAAAGAAATAAAGCACGACTATCAGCCTACAAAAGAAGAGTAAAGGAGTAGGGCAGCTGTAAGGAGCTAAACACAAGATGTGCTGAAAGGTAAACCACCAGTGCATGTCTTCATTAGTAGCTGTGTCTGGAAGGGTCAGCTCTTGGTTCGGTGCTGCTGAATATCTGCAGGAGCAACGCTGATGGCACCAAACCAGCCTTTAGAGGGCTGAGGACCAGGTGGGAATCCATGCAGTAAAACAAAAAGCAGAAAGAGCATTTGATTTTTCAGTGTGGGGGAGTTGTAGGAGCACAGAATTCACTGGTGTGCAGGTTGGTTGATGGCCAGGTGGTCACGGCTTTCTCAGAAGGTGAAGGGGGCTCATCAAAAGTTGGAGAATGACTTTTTTTTATGTGAGCAGACAGTGATGGGACAAGGGAGAATGGTCTCAAATTAAAAGTAGAGAAATCTAGATGAGATGTTCAGAAGAAATTCTTTGCTCAGAGGGTGGTGAGGCCCTGGCACAGGTTGCCCAGAGAAGCTGTGGTAGCCCCATTCACAGTTCAAGGCCAGGCTGGATGGGGCTTGGAGCAGCCTAGTCTACTGGAAGGTGTCCCTGTCCATGGCAGGTGGGTGGAATGAGATGGAGTTTTAGGTCCTTTCTAATGAGATGAAGCAGAGATCTGCTCTATATACACCCCTCCTTGTCAGGATTCCACTGTATTGTCGGATTCAATTCCACTTTGAGATGAAGAAACAGCGCAGGGAGTTCAAAACAGAGACAGAAAATTGATCCAGGTGCTGGAAAACCAGACCAAAGTTCGCTGTTGAAAGGCATGCCTGACAGTCTGTTGCATGTGAGGGCCTTTTTAGTCACCCACCCGGAGGTCCAGTGCCTGGAAGCCAAAGTCAGACAAATTCAGCCTTAAAATGAGACACAGGCTCCCAGCAGAGAAGGTAATTAACCATCTGAGCAGCTTTCCGGGGAAGGCAGAGGACTCAGCATCACGGGGAATCTTGCAGGAGGAAGATGAGTCGGTTTTTTTCCTAAAAGCACTTTGCAGCCCAGCTTCTGGGAAGAAAACACAACACGCAGAGAAGTGGCTTGGGTTGCTCAGAGGGCTCCTGTGTGGCTGTGAAGAGCATGCAAACGGCTGCAAACACCCTGCTGGGCACACGGGGCTGGAAGGTGCCAGGTTGTTGGCTCTCCCATGTCCTCTGCAGCGTGTCCAGCTGGGACCAAACTCCGCTCGCCTCCCAGGCTTGGAAAATCAGGTTTTGTGCGTGTGTGTGTCCCATCTCAATTGTCGCAGCTGCCAAGATCCACAGGGCTCTCTGGATCCGAGGGGATGGAGTAATGTGTGACTCAGAGAAAGAATTGCTGCTTGGGGGAGGTAAATTGGGACAATTAGGAACAGCTCAGCTGGTGCTGTTTGTTGCGTTAAGTCTCTTTTTTTTCACTTTCCTTTTCTTACTTTGAGGAAAAATCACTCTGCATTGATTCGGTGTGGTCAAACCCAGGATCTGGGTCCATACTGCTTATTTGTACCCAGGAATAGCTGCTCTTCTCTGTGGTCAGAATTATTTTTTACCCATAGGCAGCTCCATGGTTATTTAATGACATTCTCCTTTTTAATGCCGTGTCCATTTGCACAGCAGTGAAGTAAGGGGTACTTTACTGCTGCTGCTGCTGCTTTTATTTCTCCATTTTTTTTCCCCTTTTGACTCTCCGCATGTAATTCAAGACTCCAGCCTTTTTTTAAAGAGGGACTGTCCTTTAATTAAGGAACATCTTAAATCAGCCCTCCCGTGGGAACGCTGTTCGGAAGCTGTGGCTGCTGCAGCTGCTGGTTATCGGAGCTCATTCCCTGCTTGGCCAGAGAAAGCTGAAATACTGCTGGATCATTTGAGCCAATGATGTTTATTGCCCTTCTGATCTAATTCCCACTGCTGTAATGGAAGATATTACAGAATACAGTTGGCTGACTTGCTAATTCCCCCCCGCACTCGCTCGGAGCTCTTTTGCCATTGCCGGCGCTAAATCTGGAGGTATTTAAATGATTATCGGCGAGGAGAGATGCCCTGGTGTTTATGGTAAATGGGCTCACGCTAATCAGTGCAGAACAGATTTAGAAGGTGCCTTAGGATGCTTAATTTACTGTCTCGGTATCGGTCTTGGGGAAAAATAAAAAATAAAAATAAAAAAATAAAAAAAAATAAAGAGCAAGAGAAAAAGAGAGAGGAGGGAAGGGAAGGGAAGGAAGTGGAGGGCTGAACACAAAAGCTTCGGTGCCCGAGGCTGCTCGCAGTGGCCGGGAACATGGGAGACATGTGCAGCCAGGCGTGCTGCTGTGCTCCTCTCTCCTCCCCAGCCTGGCTCTGCCGTGATGCTCTCGAGGGCTCAGCAGGGTTGGCAGCTCTCCGGGAGCTGGGGAGGATCGAGGCAGCTCAGCATCCCCCCATCTGTCAACCCCCCAAAAAAAATCCCTCGTGACGAGAAGGGCGGTGTGAGAATCCGTCCCCGAAGGGCAAAGGGTGGCAGGCTGGGATGAGACAGCGGCAACAGCTCGGTGCCTCCTCTCCTATCCGAGCTGCACATGGATGGGGAAAACCTTTCTGCTCCTCCAGCACGTGATGCCTGCAAGGCATGAGCCTGTCCCCACCTGAATGTGCAGCATCAGTCAGGGGGGTCAAAATATCAGCACTGTGAGGCAAAGTCTGTCTCGTTACGCCGAATGACCTTTGGGGTTTCTTAATGTGGAAAACCAGGGCGGTGCAGCCAGAGGGATCAGCAGGAAAGGCTGGTGATGTCCCAGCTGCTCCCCCTCCCCAGGCAGCCCCTCTTACCTCTGGAGGGAGAGGATGTTGCCCACGTTCCGGTACAGCACCGTCCCCACCACGAAGACGGAGGAGTCATCCGACACTGTAGGACAGCAAAGGAAAGGGAAGAAGAGAACAGCACTGAGACAACCCGGATGTCACCTGTCCCCATGGTGCAGGATTTGGCCTGGCATGGAGGGCTCTCTGTTGGTGGGATGCAGTGCCTTGCTGTCGCCACACCGGGTCTCCATCGGTCCCAAGAGAGGGCTCAGCGCCTTCGGGGTGACCCGGCATCCACCCCCATGCAAGGCTCACTCATCCCAAATGATCAGCCTGGTGCTCCCCGGTTCAGAAACCCACTAATCCCTGTGACAGCACTGCAGCAGGCAAATCTGCAGGGTGGAAAGGTCTCCTGCAGCCACCCTGGGGCACTTACACCCATCCAGAGTGATCAGGCCTTCAGAGAGAAGAGCCACGCTCAGGTCGACAAGGGCAGAGAGAAGGGGAGTTGTCCCACTGCGCCTCCTCTGACCCCAAAACTCATATGCTGCCTCAGGACCACGGTCCCAGATGAGCCTCTGAATCATCTGCATGACCTCTGGGCACATCACTTGACCTCCTCCTCCTTTTCCTTTTCCTCTGCCTCCTCCTCAGCTGCAAAAAGCAAGAGCTCCCCTGATAAAGCACAAGCAGCAGAGGCAGCCCTGCAGATGGAATTTATAGGGGAGAAAAAGCAAGTGGAGGAGTGAAAAGCAGTGCTGAGGAAGCCTGGGGAAGTGCCCTGAGCTGGGTACTTGTACTGGTTGAGGATCCTCCATCAGTGCAGAGCAGGCACAACTCTGTGTCCACCCTTCTTGTCATCAAAGTGGGCTCAGCTGGGATAGCTGGTGTACACATAACTGGGAGAGACTGACAGGCAGGCTTGCAGAGCAATGATATCACCCAAGTACATAAATCAGCGTTGGCCCACCAACAGCTCCCAGCAGTGAAGGGGCTTTGGTTTCGGTCTCATGGAGCTGCCTGTCTCCATCACTTTGCTCAGGATAGTTATTCCTGCTCCCTGCAGCCAAAGGAAAGTGAGGATCAAAGCTCACAGAGGTGCATCTTTGCTGCGATCACTAAGTAAACCCTCAAAAAATATACCACCAACACAAGATACTGAGCAAAACAGAGGGAGAAGAGCCCTGGGTGGTACTCAGGAAACAATGGAGAGCTGAACCCTGATGGGAAGTTGCTTCTTCAAGGTGGACGTCACATTTTGTTTGCAGTCACTGCAGCCTGGGGGCCCCAGAGCAGCTCTGTGTGAGGATGCTCCGAACAGAAACTGGCAAAACAACACCACAGGGAACCGGCTACTTCTTTAGGAATGCCCTCAGCCTCAGAGCAGGATCAGCTCTGCCTGTGTCTGGTGCCAGCAGTATGTCCACCAAGTAATTAAAAGTTTCCCAAGGTGAAGGGACCACAACAAACTCACTGTGATAACCCTTCCAACTTCTCCCAGGGAAATCAGGGTGTTTCAAGGCACGGCAAAACACAAGGAGGGCTTGACATGATCCTTGCTCTGACTGTTCACCCTTGGGGGGGTGTCACTTAACTGCTCCTGACCTCAGATTTCCCATGTAGAAATGATGGTTTGTTCCACCGCCCCCGTAGGGAAGCCCATGGCAAGGGGTCCTGGTGTAACAAGAGGAGGCCAAAGGTTTTCTGGTAGTTACAATTCAAAGTTTCCAGCCTCTGTCCCAAGGAAGCACAGCAAGGCCTGATGCAGCAGCCAACAGTCTGCCCTCTCAAAGCCACGAGTGCCAGAAGTAAATCTCACTGTTTCCCAGCAATTATCCCAACTTAGGATCCTTCTTTTGAAAATTCAGGGCTTAATCCTGTCAAACTTTGAGTCAGTCTGCCAAAAGATGAGCACCTTAAGTGTGTTGGTTCCTGGGACTCACATCCAGGTAAAGGCTGGATGCTCTAGCAGAGCATCCCAGAACCTTTCGGGTTCCTTCTGGATCTGGCAGTGAGGCTGATGGACCCAGCACTCCCACCTCAAAGCTGTGGCTCATGTCCATGCCCTGATGTGACCTCAGGGATAAATGCCTTCGAATTTCCTCTCTAGGAGCAGGAAATGTCACAAA
Organism: Grallaria varia; assembly: GCA_013396735.1. Taxonomy (NCBI): domain Eukaryota; kingdom Metazoa; phylum Chordata; class Aves; order Passeriformes; family Formicariidae; genus Grallaria; species Grallaria varia. The sequence continues at coordinate 460,762 of VWZG01009917.1, read as the reverse complement.
CCAACCATAAAACCCCAAATCTAGCAAAGCTTGTCCATGCAGCAGACCCTGACTCATCAGTTACTCAGTCTGACGTGTTGACCACCAACAATTTACCCTTAGGTGGTCCTGTCAGGTATGGATCCAGTCTTGGGGGCACCTAAAACATTGTTTGCCTACTTTTTGCTGCTCAATTAGGACAAGACATACATCCACACCCAGGCACTAAGCCTGCTCCCAAAATTTTGCAAGGAGTTTGAACTCTTCATCAGGCCATATCTGAGAGCCTCATTTATGCCCATCAGTGTCTTTGGTGTCCAAGTATCTGTGAGCAAATCCAGCTGAGCTGGAAGGAGAACTTAAAGAGCAGCCGAATGGAAGGAACCACTTGGAAAATGAGGCAGAAATTTTCTGTTGGAGTGCCCTGGCTGTGCTGCCTACCTGAGAGCCCTGAAGACAGGATGCTCTTGGAGACAGTGACCTTGTCCTCTGAATTCTTGGCCCAGTCCACCATGCCCCTCCAGCCTTTCATGGGGAAGGTGATGTCGGTTGCTGCGTTTGCAGGCAGTTTGTGAATGCCGAGGACTAGAGAGAAGCAAGAAACGAAACAGGTCAACAAACCAGCTTCAATAAATCCCCATGTGCTGAAAAAACCATTGGAAGCAATGATGGGAAATCAGGTAGCAGAGAGACTGGATCTTGAGAGCTCTAGGAGTGACATTCTCCTCAGGTAATGTTGATGCTTGAAAGATAACACCTGATGAAAGGAAAGGCTCTGCCTGCACTAAACCTGGCAGAAAGAGGTCAGTCTGCTCCAGAATCTTGTCTCCAGGAGCGGCCAACAGCAGCTGTTAAGAAGTGTGAGAAAGAACAGAGCAAGACATCCCTCGGTCTGCTCTCCTAGCAATCAGCAGGACTTCCTCAGTTAGTGGCAGTATCCAGATCATCAACTTTAACAGCCTCCAATGGACCTCTCTTTTGTGCGCTTTCCTAATCCCATCATGAACCCATCTGTACTTTTTGGCTCCTGCAGCATCCTCTGGCAACAAGTTCCACGCTGGGGTTGTGCATGCAGCATAAATCAAACACTGCCTGCTGCTTGCTTGCTGCCTGAGCACTCCACTGGCTGCTGTGTAGTATTCGTGCCCAAAAAAATAAAGGCAAGAGGCTAATTCTGCGGAGTTTGTAATCTGTTCTCCATTCATGGTGCTACAGATACCTCTCAGATCTCTTCATGGGCATGTCTTCCTCACGGTGAAATCCTAAATTCTTTGGAGAAAAGCCATCCCATATTTATCACCATCCACGCCTTTCCCCAGACCTTTTAATGTTGCTGCACCTGCCGCCTTCCCTCCTTCCCTCCCCAAAGCCTGGGTCACACCGTGATTAACAGCTTGGTGGGCTCTCCACCCAACGTGGGGAGCACAAATCCACTCACCCAGATTGTCCGTCACTTGGTAGGAATCCCGGAAATCCTTCATGCGAAAACCGATGACATCAATGAAATCCTCCACGAGCCTGAACAGCTCCTTGGCATTTGGCCCTATCTGCAAAGAGAGGAAGAGTATTTAATAGATCAGACACTAATAAGCACAGCAGGAGTTTCTCTGTGGGCAAAGATTCCTGCCCCTACATGTGAACTGGGAGCATATGCTGGACATAATGGAGTATTACGGAGCTGGGAAGAATGAGGGCTGAGAAATCCTAAAAGGAAGCCAAGAAAAAGGGGTAGGAAAGAATAATACGACATTCAGACTGATAAAACTCAGGTTGGAGGGCAATGTTTTAAAGCAAACAGAAGTATCTGAGATTCTCTGGAGCAGAAGATAACTTACCCATTTACTTTAATAGAACCAAAGAATCATAGAATGGTTTAGGTTGGAATGGGCATTAAAGATCATCTGCTTTAATTCCAAGCGCATTGACTGGAGTATTTGGCCCAACCTCACTGCCAATGAGCCAGAGGCATTTGGAATTGCACGTCCAGAGGGCAAAGACGTGTTTGTGTTGACGTGTCGAAGCTCTGTCCTTTATCAAATTCTGAGAGCCTTTCCCAAGCCTGAGACTTCCCTGACACTCAGGTACTGTGAAACTTGGTCTGAGATATTTATTTGCTCTACTTCTGATGGTCTATGAATATACACATAGATATATATGTTACCTACTGATGGGGAGCCCACAGAATGTTAACTCCACCAGGCTAGTTAATCTTGCTGTCATTTCACAGGGAGCAGCCACACCAGAGGATATCCATGGTCTAATGTTGCATCCCAGGCACAAGCTCACATAATCCTACCCAGAAAAGCATCACAGGCTCATTTTCTCCTTTCCTGTTTCCCTGGCAGGATCTCATTCTCCAAATAACCAAGTTCTTGGTGCCGGGCTGTCTTGGAGCTTCTCTGTCTCTCTTTTCTCTCCTGGTGTTTCCCGACTGATAAAGATATTGGCAATAACTCTTCTTTACCTGTGTTTTGCCAGCCTAACAGAAGGCTGTTAAACAATAACCAGTTCTCCAGTGACAGATTCCATAAAATATAATCCACTTGAAATGAGCTGTGCTGACTACCTGTCTTTCCCTCAAAGCACGTTTGCCTACAGGAGCTCAGCAAATGCCATGAGAGGCTGAAGAATTCAGCTCCTTATGTCTCTTCTTTTCCTTTTTCACCACTTTCACAGTGTTTTCTGTTCCTCACCGTAATCCAGACCTTCTGAGGTGGCTGAGCAGAGCTGGAGGGACAGCTGGGGACAAGCAGGATGGGATGGAGGTGGAAGGAAGGCTGAGTGGGCAAGGAGCACGGGGGTGGCCATGTGTGTCTCTCTTTTCCTGTCCAAAGGAGTCTTGCTAAGACTAAAAGTGTATCAGGAGGAGATCAGAAAGTCCTGCCAGAACAGCAGGTGTGCACATAAGGGCAAGAACCGAGCGAGGAAACAATTTTTAACTGCATACTTTTATATTCTGTTACAGATTGAAATTGCAAGGTCAAACAACATCCAGAGTACGCTGGCCATTGCATTTTAGGTTTTTAACATGTAATGGTGAACATCATCTCTCCGAAAAGCACACTATCCCTTCTGTGAGTACTTTTATGGGTTGTTCTGGTTTTTATTTCCCTTGAGCAACACCTCTGCCTGAGGTGTCCCAGAGTATTGAGATGTGGAAACAATGAAGTTTGAGTCTGGTTTATTTTTAATGATCAAAGTGGGAGTTAAAGACCTTGTTTTAAAAAATCTGTTTATCTTGGGATACACAGGGTGTGATTTTGGTTCAGCAGCTTTAAGGGAGAAAAACAGACAGTTTGGAAAACTCTGTTGCCATCCAGTCCATAAAGATTTCTGAGTCCTGAAGTGTTGAGCTGTCATCTCAATTCCCACATAAAATATTCACCAGCCAAACTTTCTCCCCATGACATTCCCAATCCCCATGTAGGTTATGGTGATGTTGGCAGCAGGCTGGGCCGGGTCTGTCTGTAGGTGCAAAGAGCAGATTGCACAGGGAAAGCCAGTGGGAACGACGTGCCACACAGAGTGCGTGCAGCTGGTTTTAAGGGCATCAGTAGGGTTTCCCTGTTGTCATGACAACTTGACAGTCTCCTCTGCTCTGTGCTGAAATATGTGCACTCACCTGAAGGCTTGAAACCAAGTGTTTGGTCACAGTATCACAGAATAGCAGAATCACAGTATAGTTTAGGTTGGGAAGGGACCTCAGAGGTCATCTGGTCCAACCCACTTGCTCAAGCAGGGCCACATAGAGCCACCTGCCCAAGGCTATATCCAGATGGTTCTCCATCCCATCCAGAGACAGACAATGTCTTTCTCATCCACATGCAATGGGAAAACACAAGATATCATGGAGAATGGAGGAGACAGACAGTTTCACGAGGTTGTTCAGCTCCTGACAGAGTTCCTGGTGCACGAACCAAAGGTATTCTGATCCCTGACTTACCTTCTGAACTGACAATAACTGTGCCAGCACTTGCTGTTAAAAGCTTTTCCCAGAGGACTTCCCTCATTGGTGTGAATGTAAGTGGACTGTGGGGTTGCTTTGTGTGCCGAGTGATTTCACTCAAGTGTTTGGTATTTCCAGATCCCTTTGAGGAATTTTTCAGCAGCAAGGGGGGCTAAAAGTGAGTTGCCATGTTCTGATCCATCCCTTCAAGCACCTTCCACAGGACTCACCTCTCACAAAGGCTGAGTTATATTCCTTGTCCAGGTTATTCTCCAAGATGAGCTTGTTTGAGAGTTTGGGAGTTGAGCAAGTTGAGAGTTTGTGTTCCAAGGTGCAATATTGAGGAGTGGACATGGAAGGAATGAGCTTTATCACAGATCCTTCCAGCAGAGCTGCTGGTGTGAGTCAGAGCTTTTTTCACTCTGTTGTGATGCCCAAAAGCACTGTGAGAGGACAGCACTGAGCAGCCCAAGGGCTTGTCAAGAGAATGGCAAAGGGGCAAGGAATAGGTCTGAGACAAGCCCACAGCAGAGTTCGGTTGGGGCAGAAGAGACAAGGGCCAAACACAGTTAGAAAACCCTGCAAAACCATCCCCTAATACAGCATTATTCACAGAATCCTAGAAGGGATAGGGTTGGAAGGAATTCTAAAGGTAATTTGGCTTCAATACCCTCCCATGGGCAGGGACACCTTCAACTAGACCATACTGATCAAATCCCTACCCAACCTGGCCTTGAACACTTCCAGGCATGGGGAGTTGGGAATTCAGCAGGATCCCCAAACTTAAGAGAGGGGCAATAAAATAAAACATAAATAGAACCCGTGCTCAGCTCATGCTGAGCAGAACCCAGCTCTGAAAATCCTGCCTGTCCTGCAGCTTTTCAGCCAGGAGCTCCAACCCATGTAATCCCACTTCTTTACCTTGGCAAGAGGAAATGGTGGCGTTAGAGCAAGCCAGCAGGATTATAAACTCCAAACCCAATCACCCTTTGGATGAAAAACCTTTTCCTAATATTAAAAAAAAAAAATCTGGGCAAGAAGATCTAGGAGATCTTGTAGACACTTGGAAATTCCTCTCCACATGGCTTAACCTAACTCTGTGTAGAAAACACGTTTCATTTCAGGGAAGCTGCTGAATGTTCATACCAGCTGAGCTTCCTCCCATTTTTCCCGGTTTTCCTCCGACAGAAGATTGCTGATGATCTGGACAAAGTTCTGGAGAAGGAAGACAAAAAAAAGAGGTGGTTAGTCAAACATAGCCCAGGCTGGGAAGGACACAGGGATGTGGGAGGAACATTTGAGAACCAGCCGTGCTCCAAGAGGGTTCTCATGGTCCCATTCCCAAAGGGTCCCACAGCATTCCACAGGTCCCCAAGGGTGTTTTGACAAACAGGTTGTAGTGGGGCTTTTCCCCCAAGGCTTTCTCTTTGTCTACTATATTTCCTGAAATGTTGGACTGGGAATATGTCTTGCATCCATTACTGGTGGATGGATACAAGATATTCAAATGTAGATGTCTATCAGGATTAGAAAAAGGTGATCTTTCCTTGCATAAATTCCTTTATATCCTATTTTCTATCATTTTGTCTTGTTTCAATATTGGAGAACCTTATGAGCTTCTTTAGCCTGTGAGCAGGCAAGAGAAGCAGAGATTGATCCAGAAGGTGCTCTGCATGGTAGGACCTTTGCAGCACACTGTGAGAAGGAAGGAGATGGGAAAATTGAGACTATTGATTTTTTTTTCTCCACTTTTACCACTCATTGCAGATCCCGGCAAATCAGTTTAATGTTTCAAGCCATGGGGTGATGACCAACCCCAAGGGGATATCTTATAGCTGCTTTGTGTTGCAGCTGCTGAAAGTGAAACCCTGGGGTGAGAAGGCTTGAGGACATTCTCCTACACCACCATCCACGTACCCAGTGCCTGAGGATCATTTTACCTCTAGCCATTAGACTGAAATCCCTTCCAAATGATGTTCTCATACCAATTAGACTCCACAGTAAAGTGCTATCAGGTTGAAATAGTTCAGAGTGACTTTTTGGCTTTCAAGTTCTCAGTTTATAAGCCAGAGAGAACAACCTTGTAAGGAGAGTTTGTTAATAAATGAAGACACCGGGGGAAACAAATACTTTGGCTTTTCATCACTATTGTATCAGGTGCAAAGGAGGAAATCAAACCTGGAGCCCTGTGCGTGCAAACACACCTCTAACCAAGCCTTGGACTCCGGGATGACCATCCCAGCTCACCTGGACATCCCCAGAATTTGGGCTGTGATAAGCCCTACGGAAGATCTCTGTCATGTTCCTGAGTACGTCCATGGTGGACAACAAGTCCCCGCTGTAGCTGGTCCCATCCTGGGAGATTTCCACAAGGTTTTGGAGCACGTCTGACAGCCCATCTCCCATCAACCCACGCTGAGCTTTGGAAAGATGTTCCTTGGCCTGAAAAACAGAAAAGAATGTGACAAACACTTCGGGGACAGTCAAAGTCAAGTTAATGAGCTCAGTGAAGGAATTGCTGGGGGAAGGTTTTTGACCTTCCTTCTAATTCAGAGTGCAGATTAGATGAATCTGACAATGTCTGCTAGCCTGAGAGCCTCTGGTATTCTTAAAATGATAGGAAAGAGTGATATATTCTGAAGAATATTCTAAATGGTTCCAAAACAACAGAGAACTGAACTTTTCTGTTTGCCCATGAAGGAAGGGTTGAAAGTTCAAAAGAAACTGTTCCACGACAATTGTTCTTCTGCTCATAACCCAAGCAAGATAACAGAATATTTTTGCCCCAGAACCTTGTTTTCTTGTTATTCTTGTTATTTCTTTAATTCTCATTCTAATTTGGAATTATTTTAAGACAGACTGTAGCTTGCCCTGAACAGGAGAGGGCACTTCTCCTGAAGGCAAACCACGGGAGAGCAGCAGAAATTAATCCTAGCAATGAATTTAAGATTAACAAACAGTAAGACGCTTATTTCAAAATGATACAGTCACAATGATACTTAATGGTAATGTGATATGACAGACCTGGTAGAACCTGGAATCTGCCAAGCCACATATTAAAATATCCTGAAAGGAGTCATCCCTTGTCCTTGGGATGTCCAGGCATCACAATAAAATGGTAAGAGAAAAACAAGGCAGAGCTGGCATCTCCTTTTCTCACGTAAATGACTCTTTCCTTCCTTTTTTTTTTTTTTTGTAACTACAGCCACATAACAAGCATTTGGGAGGACTCCAAACCTGCTGAGCTGAGGAGTTGTTCTGCCTTACCATCATCTGTATGTTCCTGTAATCAATAGAAACACACTTGATGTACGTTGGAGGCTCCCAGTAAGCGATGCCTTCTTCATCTAAAATGCATCTTCGAAGGATCAACCCTGGAAAATTAAAGAAACAGATATGGGAGTGAGGACAGCAGGATGAAAAGCCAACTAGCCATGGAGGTCTGTCTTTTCTCCCAGGAAAGGAGTTATGGGACAAGAGAACACAGCTTCATGTTGCACCACAGAAGGTTTAGTTTGGATATTATGAAAAAAATTCTTCACTGAAAGGGCTGTCAAGCATTGAAATAGGCCCCCCAGAGAAATGATGGAATCACCACCCCTGGAAGAGCTCAAAAAGCTTGTAGATGTGGTGCTTGGGAACACGGCTTAGTGATGAACCCACAGTGCTGGGTTAATGGTGGGACTCAATGATCTTAGAGGTCTTTTCCAACCTTGACAGTTCCATGGAGGTCCCCCAGAACTGGTCATCTCATCCATTCAGGCATAGCTACCAGTACAAAGGGCATCAACGGCATCTGCAGATGCCTGAACAATATAAGCAAGCATGTAGGAGAGATTATTACCTTCTCCTCCTGAATTTTATTATTGCAGGGCAGCAGAAGGAACTGGGCATGAAAACAAAAATTAACAAGCTGGACATGGCTAGTCAAGGAGAAAGGAAGGTTTCTTCTCCTGCCCTGGAGGACAACACTCTTCCTGGCTTGGGAAGCCCCATGAGCCTCCCCAGGTGGCTTGTTCTGGTACTTGCAACTAAAGCAGGCACAGTGGTTTGTGCTGCCCACACAGTCTGGAGGAGAATAAACACCCGACAGCACCATCGTTGCGTCAGCTGAAACGCTCTGAGAGCTGCTTTCAGTCCTCCCCCAGGCCTTTCCTCAGCTCCAGTCTGCAGTGGGGTTTGCAGTGAGAATCACATGCCTTCGTGGAGGAAAGGAACTGACATGGGAGAGGAGGAAGGGAGAAGGATCACCTTGCCCAAGCCACCATGATGCCATTTGGAGAGTCTCTCAGGAGCAGGTTTGCTGGGTCTGCAGTCCCATTGCTGCTGCTGAATGAGTCAGTGACCTTTCTATGGGTACAGCCCTTCTAGGATGTAATTTGGGATGACACAACTGTCCCAAGATGAGCCAAAGAGAGCTGCAGGGTTGGTCTGTATCCAACCACCACCCCCCCAGACAAAATAAAACCTTTACATTCATCATTGACACCACTGCCTCTCTTTCTGTTCCTGCCTGGGAGTGAGGAACATCCAGCTGAGGACCAGCTCCAGCACCAATACATCTCCTGGAGCCTTCTCTGCACTGCTTTCTTGTCCTTAGGGAACAAGGAATCATGATCACAACACCTGGATGCCCAGATCCCATAACTTCACACTGCCGTGACCAGACCATCAACTTGAGCACCTGAATAAATGTTTAGGCAGGTGCTGTCTTTTCTAAGCATCAGCAGACCATGAAACTCAGGTTTCCTCCTTTCTTTTACGGGCAGTGGAGAGAAATACAACACCCAGGTCTAGAGGACTTTAACAGAGCCCTACCTTGTAATTAAAGGAGAGAACACACCACAGTTATCCTTCATTGCAAAGCTGTCCCAGGGCAAGGCAGCGGGTGGATAGAAACCAACTCAGATTGCTCAGCAGAAACAAAGATGTTGTTGTTAAACATTGAAGGACCACAGAAACCCCGAGGTACTTAATTTTGCCCTAAAAGTTGGGAGGGAAGACCATCGGCTTGTCCTGTCCTCACAAAACCAGGTACTCTTCATCTGTGAGACAAAGGATGAGGGATACCCTGAGGGCAGATCACCTTCCCATCCTGGAGTCATCCTTACCAGTGGCATTGCGGGGACACCGGACGGCGGCAGCGTCCCCAGCTGGAGTCTCCTTCCAAACCACAGAGCCGAGACTTTCCTCGTCACAGATTTCATGGGGCTCTGCAAGGAGAGAAGAACTCCATTGGTAAAGCTTCCTCCACAGCGAGGACATGGAAGAGGGAATGGAAAGAGGAAATAGGGGAGCGTGGTCTGGAGGGAACGGCACTGTGGTGTGAGCCAGGAGGTCTGGAGCTGAACTCCCAGCTCTGCAGCTGCTCGGTGCATGGCCACCAACAAAGCCATTTAACCTCTCTGGAATTTGCTCTGCCTGTAGGAAAACCGGGCATCCAACCATGCCGAGGAGTAGCTCACTAACATCCGTGGAAGAACCTGGGAAAGTCCACTCCCACATTTGCCTTGCCTTTTGGCACCTCTGCAAAAAAACTGCTGTTTCTACCCTCCACTGTTTCTCAATTTTTAATGGGCAGATGTCCATCTTTTCTGGGTGAACCCCATAGCTCCAGACTCCACTTCTTCCATCCTTCAGCATCACCACCTTCAGGGTTGGATGTATCTAAAAGGAGGCTTGGCATAAGTCAGTTGGAGTATGAATGAAGGAAAGAACAAATAGGTGAAAAAAAAAACTGGTGGACATATCCCCTGGCTGGACTTCACTGAGGTCCTGTCTGCTTCCACCTTGTACAAGGACCCACGGGGAGAAGATCTGAGCATTAACAAGCTGGATTTCCATCAGCAGCTCGCTTCCAAGCACTTCTGCAAAGTTCAGGAGCCTGCAGAAATGTGTTTTGAGACGTCACAGAGAAAGCTCTTTGGAAAGAAGTTTTGAGATGCTTCTGTCTGTGGGTGGAGCTGATTCGGCCCCGGAGTCGGTGGGATCTGGGAGAAAAACACTCACCACAGGAGATCTTGGTGCTGAGAAACTCATTACTTACAGCATGTAAAGCAGAGGGGGCCCTGAGCGTGGTGTTAAAGCTATTTGTCACTCCTGAGGGTGAGGAAGAGAAAAAACTTGATTGAATAGTTTTTGATCACAGTTTTTATTCACTGTGCATGTAAAATTACCAATAAAAAGGAAGGCGAGGGTGTGCCAACAATTGGTCAGGACTTAACCCACTCCTGCTCTGGGACTATCCAGAGACCAGACTGGCTGTAGGAAAGGCTAAAAGCTTAAATTATGGGCATGGTAAGTCCTGCTTGTTTGAAGAACTCTTACAAGACCCAACAAGCTGCCAACACATGAGCAGGGAAGCTCCAGGACCATGTTGCTCCAGCCCCAGCTGCAGTTCAAAGATGGATTCCTCCCCAGCAGACACTGGGAATGAATAAGTTGCACTCTCTGCTTGGAAACAGATGCTCCTTCCCCTGGTTTAAAGTCCCCTTGTGAGTAATCCCTGTTGTAATGAAATCCTGGAGGGTATAAGAGGGACCCCAGCTGTGCTCTGCACATAAGCAGGACTAGTCCCAGTGAAAACAGCTCATGACTTCTGTAGATAAGGCAGAACGTGGATGGAAAAAAGGCAGCTTCATTTCCAACCTTCAGGACAAGCAGATTGAATCACCCAGTTGTGAGTGGCACAGGGTCACCCTGTGGAGAACAGGGAGCTGGATTCCCAACTCCTTTCTCCTGGAGCAGTGCTTTGACCACAGTCACAGATTCTACCGCGGGTCAAAGGTGGGTTCGGGGTGTGGGGTTGGAGCTCCTATCACCCTTGTCTACAAAACAGCAGAGCACACCAAAAAACGAGAGGGAGAACGTTCAGACCTGCCCTCCCCCTTTCTCCTCTGCTGACCTGTCAAACATTCCTGGTCTCTTCACCCTTGCAGTGTCCCTGGGGACCGCTGAGGGATGCTGTGGATTAGAGATGCTCTTTAAAAATACACTCATTGGAGGTGTCTTGCCAGTGAGTGCAGGAGCAATTCCCAGGCCAGGAGAGAATCATTTTATCCTTTCCTCTTTTCTTCTTTTTTTTTTTTTTTTTCCCTCCCTTTTTTTTTTCTTTTTGATGTTGCTTCACAACAAAATCTTTTTTTTTACCAGAGTAACCTATTTGCACTGGGAGATTTTAATAACTAACCCAATTAAGTTCAATTCTTCTGTTCAAATCAAATCATGCCGGCATCTGATACTTTCTGGAGAACAAATCGAGCGGGTTTATTTTTAGCCTCTGATGTTTCCCCACCTTTTCCTTCCCTTGCAGATTAACAACTGCAGTGAGACCCTTCTGGTTGTGAACCTTTAGCAGGGCTCAGTCCCTGAGACGTGCCTTTTCCTTTTGAGCACTGCACAGGCATCTACCCCTGTAGGAAGAGAAGCAAAGACTGGGCTTGCTCTGTCGGGGCCCCAGCTGGCACACACTGAAGCTGAACTAAATCTGCATCACTCTGTAGACACCACCAGACAACCCTGTGCTAAGATTTTCTGTGGCAGGGGGAGAGCTTTGTGGCAGAGTTAGAGGAGACTCTCACACGCCGCTGTTAAAAGTGCCGGGTCCTGCCCTTTGGCCACAACAACCCCATGCAGTGCTACAGGCTGGGGACAGAGTGGCTGGAGAGGGGCCAGGCACAAAGGGACCTGGGGGGACTCATTGACAGGAAGCTCAACATGAGCCAGCAGTGTGCCCAGGTGGCCAAGAAGGCCAATGGGATCCTGGCCTGGATCAAAAACAGCGTGGCCAGCAGGAGCAGGGCAGTGATCCTTCCCCTGGACTCTGCGTTGGTGAGGCCACACCTGGAGTGTTGTGGTCAGTTCTGGGCCCCTCAGCTCAGGATGGACATTGAGGGGCTGGAGCGGGGCCAGAGAAGAGCAACAAGGCTGGGGAAGGGACTGGAACACAAGTGCCATGGGGAGAGGCTGAGGGAGCTGGGGGTGTTTAGTGTGGAGAAGAGGAGGCTCAGAGGTGACCTCCTCACTCTCTAGAACTCCCTGAAGGGAGGTTATAGCCAGGTGGGGCTTGGTCTCTTCTCCCAGGCACTCAGCAATAGGACAAGGGGGCACGGGCTCCAGCTCTGCCAGGGAAAATTTAAGTTGGATATTAGAAAGAAATTCTTTGCAGAGAGAGTGCTCAGGCATTGGAATGGCCTGCCCAGAGAGGGGGGGGATTCACCGTCCCTGGAGGTTTTTAAACTGAGATTGGACGTGGCACTGAGTGCCATGATCTGGTAAAGGGACTGGAGTTGGACCAAGGGTTGGACTTGATGATCTCGGAGGACTTTTCCAACCCAATCAATTCTATGATGCTATTCTATGATTCTATAATTGAGAGGCACAGCTTGTAAGGAGAGGTGATGTCTTTTATTAGAGCATAGCTGGGGAGAGAGTGACTGCATTGTCACACGGCCTCTCCCTCCCTTATCTCCAAACTAAATGTGTTGGAACTTCCACGCTGAAGTTCTTTGGCTTTCATCTCTTTTGTCTTCAGCAGTTTGTGAGGAAGTCTGAGGGTCAGCTTGTCCTCCACACGTCAGATCTGTCCCCAGAAACGTCTGCATCAAAACTGCCACCTCCTGCCTTGTAGGGAGACACCCCTTCCCACGAGGAACGCCAGGATTCTGCCATGAGAATCTCTCCTGTCTCTCACTGAGCTGCTCTGACAATTAATTACCCTTTCAGTCAAAACTCATGGCCTGTTACGATCGATGCGATCTGACTGCCAACATCACACAGGCCATTGATTCCCCCACCAACAATTTCACCAGGAGCTTCAACTCAGACTGAGAAAGAAAGTAAAAATGGTGCACAGGCCTTTTTTTTTTGGTCTCTGGATAGTCTGTGAGAGACAGACAGAAAGATTCCCACTTGCAGGTGTTTGCTCCTGCTTACTTCTCATATTCAGCCTCAGGTTTTGCCCTGCCCTGCAGCCCCGCTCGCCCTCCATTCAGCTTCTGCACTCTGGAGGAGGGAGAGATTGGGAAGGCTCAGACAGATGTGGACAGATCAGTTTTTTGGTGGTTTTTTTTTTAAATTTCCAATGGTGTTTCCCAGGTTTCCTAGAGGTAAGGGGTGGAAAACTACTGCAGCATCCTCAGTACTCAACTAATTCCTGGACCTGAGACTCTGATTGCAGCTTTTGCTACCAGTGTCTCTCTTCATCCTGTAACTATGGCAATGAAAAGATGAAAAACACCAAGACTAGACTGTTGAACTGGACAAATATTCACTAAATCAATGTGACTGCACTGAATGCTGCAGCAATTAATGCAAGGCCTTGGTGTATCTTGGACCTACGTTACGTGTTGGGTCTTACTGGATCCCAACTCCTTGTGGCATTCAGCTCTCTGACACAGGACATGGAAAATCCAAACTCCCTCTCACACAATGCAAACCAAGAGGGCTCTGGGGTACATACCAGGACACTTTCTGTCATTGCACTGCTTATACTCCTCCTTGGGACCCTGGCAAGTCTCTCCACCGAAGAAGGGTCCGTAGCACACGCGGTCACGTCTCTGAGTTCCACCTCCACACGTGGCAGTGCAGCTGCCCCAAACTCCCCAGGCCTGCCACTTCCCATCCACTGGAGACAAAAAAAAAAGAGGAGAGAAACAGGTTGTTTAGTACCAAACATAATATGAAACCGAAGGAGGCAAGGTCCCAAGGTGAGCGGTGGAATGCAGGGTGAGTAGATCATGGCTCGGTGGGAAAGGAAGTGCCCTGCCTTGGATCTTTGTCTGATTATCAATAGATATTAAATCAAAGTGTGTTCTTTCTTATTGCATCAGCCCTTTGACAGTTGAAGGGTGTTGTTGTGTTCACTCCCTGGAAAAACAGCCCTAACTCTCTCCTCGGGCTCAGATTTGGGGCTGTGCTCCCTCCTCAGGTGAGCAGGGGTTCAACCACACCTGCTGATCAAAATCCACAGCTGGAGGCCAGTTGGGCTGTACAATGGATGTGTGAAAATAGTCTTTCCCAGAGAAGGTCTGACTCAGGGATTTAGAGAGACCAGCAAAGCCCTTGGGCAAAAAACCATGAAGAAGCATCAAATAAACCTCCCTCCAGCTGTTTCCATGGCACTGATGTTTTGTGTGCCTTGGAAAGAGGTTTGGGATGTGGTCTCATTCAGTTGTATCTTCTCCTGACATCTTTACAGTTTCAGTGGAAATGTGACCTCTTTTATGTTACCAAGGGCATTTATCAAAATGCTGCTTCTTTTACATTAACAATGGTATTTATCAAAGCCCCATAAAACTGTTAATTAGCCCTCACAACGAGCCCGCAAGGTAGGGAAGGATTCTCCTTTGCTGCATCACAACAACTCAGTGACAGACATAGAACAAGGCCTAAGTCTGCTGTTTACTATGTGGGTTTTAATTATGAATTACTGCATCATCCTGGGTCTGGCAACTCCTTTTGGGAGGGTGGGGGATCTATGTCATCTCCAAGAAGCGGAAGAAAATTATGAAAGAAGAGGGACAGCACCAAATTCGGGTGCTTTCTTTAGTGGTATTTTGTGCAGTGGAAAATATGACCTGCATTGCTAAAATATGGAACTCTGAAATCAATGGGACAAGGCTGTCCAAGAAAGAGTTCTGAAGCCCTTTTTGTCAAGTTCTCCTTAAGCTGCAAATGAGGAGTGAGATACCTAAACACCAAAACCTACTGGACACCATGTAGGAAAGTCCAATACCTGTGTTAAATGCTGCAGATGATGATTCTATCAGAGAGGACAGGGATTTCCTGTGGAAACAGGGTGACCAGGATGAACAGCTACAAGCTCCTAAGCTTGTGGAGTGGAAAGAATAATATTTTGTCACCTGAGCAAGGTATGAGAAGGGCATCAAAGAGCTGAGCTGTTTCTGGTTGTCCCCGTTCCCTCAGAAAGGAGAGAAAGGGACCCTCCATCTCAGGGGTCCAGTTCTTCTCAGATCTATGGTCTAACAGGAATGGAACACTCAGGGACAGGCAGGGAACAGGCCAGGAGAATAATTATTATTATTTTAACTCAAAGATAGATGAGTAAAGTGACAAGTCTTGGATAGACAGGAACTAAAGATTTATTGTTCCAGACCTTGTCACAGATAAGGTTCAAAGCTGAGATACAATGGAGGATGCTTCCCTGTTTGCATCAGATATGACTGGGAGTGTTGAAATGACAGGAGGGAAGAAACAAAACAAAAAGAGAAGGAAAGCTGAAGCATTGTGGAATGAAGGGAAGGGTCTCACTGATATTTTGTTTGGCTGTTTCAAACTCATCCTCAAAAGCTGCTAAGGCTGGAAGGACACATTCCCTATGGGTAATCACTTACCTCTCTGGGGTGTCCTGGAGCAATTGCCAGAGGTGGTTTTGATATTGGAATTTTAAGATATAACAAGAACTAACAGCTTTTGCAGCAGAATGTACCATAGAAACTGCCTATAGTTGAGCCAAGTGATTTAAAAGGATTAACCAAAGTAAGGAAACAATAAAGAACAGAACTGAGGCAGCCAGCCAAGAAACACCAAGTTACTCTATAACCAGGTGTATTGTCTTAAAGCAGGTCAAAAGGCAGCCACTTAGAACTCTGGGGGCTCGAGACAGAGAAGACCACCAAAGACCTTCAGTGAAGCCCTCAAGGACCTTATAAAGATATACATATATGTTAAAAAGTGTTGGGAAATGTCATGAATATGTAACAGGAATGCAGGGAACTGAAAATGAATAACCATGTAATGCTGACACATCAGCTGTGGTGAAGATACCTCTGTGTGTACTTTGGTGAACTGATTCCCAGGGGCTTGAATCATTCCAGTGCATCCTAATGAAGAATGCCTGGCTTCTAAAATTGAGCCTTAGATTTTTCTTTGAAGAGTTGATTTCAGGCAATGATTTTTTGGCTGGCATGGTCTGTTGGTTTGATCCAAACCTCCCTATTGCTGCGCCACGGTTGAAAATGGCGTGTCTTCCTTACGTTAAAATTCTACCAAAGCCTGGCCATGACTGCAAATGACTCAGGAGAAAGCAAACCCATGGGTGACCAACCTGGGCACTGGCGCAGGAAGCAGTCCCTGGTCTCCACCCAGTGTCCCTGGCACTCGGCTCCGCCGTAGGAGGGCCCATTGCACTCCCTGGTCCTCTGCTGGGTGCCGTTGGAGCAGGAGGCTGAGCAGGAGCTCCAGCTCGACCATTCGTTCCAGTTGCCGTCCACTGAGTGGCCCAAAGAAGGAAAACAAACGGAATGTGAAAATCGCTCCCTCTGGAAGGAGGGATGTTCAAGAGGCTCCAGCCTTTGCCTGCAAGGGATTGAGGCTGGGCAGGACAAACTGGAGTCACGGAGAGTGAGAGAGGCCAAAGATGACCCCAAAAAAGTTTGGACAACATGGCAACAGTGGTTTGTTGGGACCCTTTGCAGCCTCCAGTTGGTACACCATGGTCCAACAAGGTCCACACTCTCCATAACTCCATAAAAGTTGAAATTATTGATATTATGCATTCCAACACAAAAGCCAAAACCACTAATGTTGCCAATCACAACACAACACCAAAAGCAGAGTCATGTTTTCACTGAACGCTCTGAAGGAACAAATTCATTACCATGACATTTCTCAGTTGTTGTGTCATGGTCCCACAGGGTGCAAGTACCACAACATTTCCATTTTTATGTCCACACTCTCCGTAACTCCATGAAAGTTGAAATTATTGATATTATGCATTCCAACACAAAAGCCAAAACCACTAATGTTGCCAATCACAACGCAACACCAAAGACAGAGTCACGTTTTCACTGAACACTGAAGGAACCAGTTCATTACCATGACATTTCTCATTTGGGGCAATAACCTTTCTTTTTTTAAGGAACCCATTTCTCACCAAAGCAACGCACAAGGGAGAGAACTTTCTCAAGCACTCAATGCTCTGTTTTTTATGAAAGAACATGCAGAAATTTGAATCCCAGTGTTATCCATAGGAATCCACACTGATATCCAGGAAATGTGGGAGCAAAGGTGTGCTCCAACACGAGATCAGGAGCAGAGTGTGTGTGTGTGGTTAGTGTACGTCTCTCACAGCTGAATTAACACTGACAGGCTTGATATGTCTCTACACAGCAGCATCTCTGATAATTTAATAGAGGAGGGAGGTTATGATAGGGACGGGGTTGGAGCAGAAACAGGAATGCATCTTATTAACCTGGTAAGGACTGAGGCATTCCCAAGTGTGCCAGTTACACCCTAATTGGTCCCTGATCTACAGATCCATCACCCAGTCTGCTATTCCTGCAGCATTTTTTCCTCATTAGCAGCGGTCATCATGCTCTGTTCAGCTCTCATTAGCTGTTAGGTCTCACTCAGAAACACAACCTCAACCCCTGAAAAGTAGGAATTCCAGCTCAAATCACATTGCTGCAGATTGCAGCTCTTTTTTTTTTTTTTTTTTTGGCTTTTTTTGCCCATCCAAAAAAACCCCAAACACGCAAACTGGTCCCCAGTGAAATCTGCAAGGACTCCATCAGCCCTGTATAATCCCCACTGCAGCTGAGCAGCTTTTTGTTTGCAAACTCAGTAAAGAAATGTCAAAACAATCCAAATGAACAATTGTTAACTCACAAGGGCTCAGAAGGTGTGAAAAATCAGGCAGGCATAAAGGTACTTCCAAAAGGGGCATGTTTTTAGCAATCCAAGACTGATGTTTTCATTGTGCATAAATTCAGGGCATTGTGCCAGTGCTTATCAATTCCAAAGAGGGGAAATGCAAGCTGAGGTGTCTGACAGGTGATTCTCCTCTGGAAACGATCCAAAACTCCACAAACAAGGTCCCACCAGGTATAAATTAGCGTGGCTGAAGGTTGTGCTGTGAAGTTTTCATGAACTGATCATAGAAGCATAAAATGGTTTGAGTTGGAAGAGACCTTAAAGATCATCTAATTTCAACCTCCTTGCCATGGGCAGGGACACCTTCCACTAGACCAGACTGATCAGAGCCCTGTCCATCCTGGCCTTGGACACTTCCAGGGATGGAGCAGCCACAGCTTCTCTGGGCAACCTGTGCCAGTGCCTTATCACCCTCAGAGTAAAGATTATCTTCCTAATAATGATGGTGCCTACTCCTCATTAACATTCCACTGGGTTGCAAAAGTGAGGTTGCATTTATCACATTAAAAATTACATTTACCAAAGAAAAGTAAGATTAACCCTGCTGCAGTGACATTGGTGACTGGCAGCTACCACAAGTGTGAACCTTTGGAGGTAGGAAAAGAAAAAACCAAAACCCGTAATTTGGTCATTCAGTGGGGGATAGAATCTTAGAATCGTAGAATATGCTGAATCGGAAGGCACCCATCAGGATCATCCAGTCCAACTCCTGACCCTTCACAGAACACTGCAAGAATCATAGAATCATAGAATTGATTGGGTTGGAAAAGACCTCAGAGATCATCAAGTCCATCAAGAATCCCACTGTGTTGCTGGGAGTGTTGTCCAAATGCTTCTGGAACAGGTAACTTTATTCCCCTTTTTTTCTCCTTCCTTTTATTTATTTCTTCCTTCCATTTTTTTCTTCCTTTCATTTATTTCCTTTTATTTATTCAGCCTGTAAGTGCAGAGATGTTTTAACAGAAGGAGGAACAGAGGTGGCCGTGTTGCATCTCCAGCCTCTTGCACGGATGTAAAGAGGTCCCTTGGGCAAGATGCTGAGGTTTTTCCATCCCAGCCACAGCCCAGACCATTCACACCACAGTGTGAGTCTATCGAAGTGCTCCTTGGAGCCTGGCTGTGCAGAGACAGGCATTGTCTTCCTCCTTTTCTCTCCCTTCGAAGGACTTGGGGCTCAGCCTGTGGTATCCACTGCTCCGGAGGAACAAAGGCTCTGTTGTCGCTGCAGCAGAGCAGTTTTATCAGCCGTGGTAATGAATCCTCAGAGCAGGGTGGCAATAAACACCACGAGTGTCTGCTGTGTCAAACGCCCATTGTTGTGCTCCAATGATTCCCCCAACGCCGCTCTCGTTTGGCACTGCCAAGCCACTGATTGCCTTTGTGGCATTAATTAGAGCTGAAGCCTTGCAGTTCGGGCTGCTTGTCTTTTCCAGCGCTGTTTCGTTCCGTGTATTTATTTGTATTTAAATTAATTATGGATCAATGTTAACTCAGGGTAGGCTTTATCGCCCAAGCAATGCCAGGTCTGACTTCTTCAATTTGTCTTCTTATGACAGAGTCGATTTGGTGTCTGGGATGTTCTTATTCCAAGAAGAGTCTTCTGGACAGCGGCCAAAAATCCAAGGATAGTTACTTGGAGTGAAAACTAGATGGGAAATGCCAGGAGGCTTCTCACTAATGTTTTCACAAAGTTCTCATCACTCCCACAATCCCTCTCCTCCTCCGGGGACATAATAATGTCTCATAATGATTCTCATTAAAGTGGAAAAATGTCAGTTGACATTACCCTGGGAGAGGGAGGGGGTTTTGGGGAGCTTCCTCGTATTCACCAGGACAAGCAGAGTTAAATTAAGGGGGACTCTTGCAAAAGCCAGGCCAGTCTGGGTCAGAAGAAGGAAGCCACAGGATCACAAGTGGATTTTCAGGTAGTAAAAGTAATTTCATCCTCAGGTTCTTTCTGATGTTTCAAACCAAAACTCAGGGAGAGGCATTTGGAAGTAAAATCTAGAAGTATGTAAATTTGGCACGGAAGGCTATCGGGGGTCTTAGTCCATCTCACCACCTAAAGCAGGATCAGCTACAGAGAAAACTTGCATATACAGTGAATTAATGCACTTATATTACTACAAGCAGAACTCTTGATTAATTCCAGCATGACAACAAGAACAGGCAAAATAACTTTGGAACATTCAGAGGAGAGAACATGTGAGAAAGCTTAAGATGGTCTTGGAAATAGTAATGACAGCCAGATCCAACCCCATATAACGTGTCATCTGAAAGAGATTACACAGGGAAAAACTGAACCTAAACCAAATCTGAGCTGAATTACCCCAGAAAGCACCTCATTGAGCCTTTCCTTGGAGACACCTACGGACCTGGATGAGCCACACGAGGGTGCTCTCAGAGGTGGGCAGACCTTCTGGAGGGGAGGCTTCCAATCTGTGACTGTCCTTACCTGGGCAAAGTGCGATGTTGCAGAACTTGGTTTGCTTCTCGGGGCCCTCGCAGGGGTTCCCACCGAACTGGGGGGGTTTGCAGGTGCGGGTCCGGTCCCTGTAGCCTCTCCCACACGTGGAAGAGCACAAGCTCCAGGGGGACCACTCGTCCCAGGTGCCATGAACTGCAAGGGAAGCAGAAGGAGTGAGTTTCCTTCCCCAAAGGAAGCACCACAAGGCACAGCATCTTCCCACCCGGAACGAGCGGCGTGTGGGAAGGCTGAGAACAAACCAGCCCAAAATTGTGCAAGAGGAACATCGTGTGACTTTCGTGCTGTGGCGTCGACACCAAGTGTCTGTTACTTGCCAGCCTTTGAAATAAATCACAACGCAGTTTTAATTGACCCTAATTTTTCAGATTTGTTTGGCCAAAACATCATTTTCTGAGGAAAATATGAAATTAACTAGAGAGGTAAAAAAGCCCATCACACTTCAGGAAGCAGCATCACCATCATTTTGTCCCTTCTTACCCTTCTTTCTGTCCCTCGACACATTTTCTCGCAGAATCATCAAAGTCTACAACATTTTAAGGCTTTCAGAAAAGCTGCAGCCTGTCTACTGATACTATCATGGACTTGGAAGGAGGCTTGGAAGAGCAAAGTGGAAGGGGCAACATGATCCAACAGTGCTCAAGCCATCACTGGTAACTCCTGGAATTAGAAATCTAACCTATATTAATCTAATCTAATTAACCTGTTAATCTATATTAATCTAATAGTCTCCAATCTAATCTAATCTAGCAAAGTTATTTGTGGAAGTTTAGTCACTGTAATCTCCAGAGGCCTAATGTTGTAAGAATGCACTGATCTCTCTTAAGGGACTTCACTGGAAAAGATAATGGCAAATCAATAATGCTTCAGGAAAAGAAGAAACCCTCCCAAAAGGGGTCCTTTTCCAGTCCTTCATCAGCTGCTAACAGTGACTGATGCCCCAGCATCAGGAAAGGGTGTTCAAAACTAATTGTCACCAGGCTTTTGAGCATGATAAGGGAAAACTAGAGAAGGAAATACAGGAAAGAACATGGGTGGTGTTTTCACCACAGATGGTGGTTTCACCATCACAGTATAATTGTTTTTGAACATGGATGTTGCTGGTCAGGAGACATGAATAACATCCCTACTTTAACAGCATAACTCTTCAAAATAATCACAGAATCACTGAATAACAGAATGAGTTCAAGTGACCTCAAAGATCGTCCAATTCCAACCCCCATGCCATGGGCAGGGACACCTTCACTAAACCAGGATGCTCAGAGCCCCATCCAACCTGGACTTGGACACTTCCAGGGATGGAGCATCCTCATCTTCTCTGGGCAACCTGTGCCAGGGCCTCGCAACCCTCACAGTAAAGGATTTTTTCCTATTATCCAATCTAAACCTACTCTCAGCTTAAAGCCATTCCCTCTTGTCCTCTCACCACATACTCTTGTAAAAAGTCTCTCTCCGTCTCTCTTGTAGATTCCAGGCTCCCCAGAATGTACTTTTTCATCAAAATTGTAGAAGAATGAGTATGAAAACAGAGGTGATGGATTTGTCTGCTCATCACCATACCAACATCCTGAGTGCTTCACACAGATTTTGCACTGGCTGTTGCTGATGCCCAGTTGGCATCTGAGCAAGTGGAAGTGTCACCTGGTGCTGCCCTTTCCCACTCTGACCCATGCTGGAAACACCCCAAAGGGCACATGTCTTTCAGGTGTGCTGTGTCCATGGACTTCAGACAGCATGGAATTGTCCACACCATGCAAAACAGGTGCCCATCTCATGGTGTCTGGTCTAACAAGGGTCTCTCTATGAGGCTTTAAGGTATAATGAGAAGGAATAGGGAGCAAAACACTTCTTCCTCAAAGAATCGTAGAATGGTTTGGATTGGAAGGGATCTAACAGATCAACTAGTCCAACTCCCCTGCCATGGGCAGGGACACCTTCCAGTGTCCCAAATTGCTCAGAGCCCCATCCAACCTGGCTTTGAGCACTCCCAGGGGTGGGGCAGCCACAACTTCCCAGTGCCTCCCAGGAGATACGTCAGAGTGGAGGTATCAAAGGCAGTCAATCTTCCATGCATCGCCCTCCCCCTGGCGCCCACCAGTACCTGGGCACACGGCGGAGTTGTTGCACTGTCTCTGCTCCCGGAGGGGGCCACTGCACTGGGTGCTGTAGGAAGACGACACACAGAACCTGGTCCTGGTCTGCCAGCCCTCCCCGCAGGTGGTCGAGCACACGCTCCACGGGGACCACTCCTCTGCTGCAGGGTCACCTGTTGGGGTTGGAGCAGAAGGTGAGGACAAGGTGGCACCCACTGGCACCTGGATTCTCCAGGGCAGAGATTGCCAAGTTACGCTCCATCAGTTGTTGAGGCTGCGCAAGGTGTCCTATGGGTGGTGTCAGAAATGGGTTTAAGGGAACTGGGGACAAAATGTGAGGGTTGCCAATGGGCTAAAGGTGTTTTTGGAGGTGCTGTGTAGAGCTAAAATACACAAACACATTAAAAACTAGGGAAGGATGTTGTGGAAGCATCAGGGCACTGAGCAGGACAAACTTCACCACTGAAAACGAGGTGGTGTAGCCACTGCAGAACCATGTGGGGTATGTAACACCTGCTGAGGGATGGCACTAATTAAGCAATAGTGATTAGTCAGATATAGTAAATGTGTCCGTAAATTGATCAGTTTTAAGGATTCAACTCCTTTTCCTGCCTTCTCACAGCCCCTGCCAATGCAGATTGACAGAGAAGGAGCAGACAAAGTACAAGATGATTGTGCCTGAGAAGGGTCAGCTGAAGAAATCTCACAAATATTTCTCATCATCTCCTTTCCCTGTGGAGCTCTGCTTCGAGCACATGACAAAAAACAGGACCAACTCTTCCAGGGCATCACACGGACCCTATCAACTGCTTACCTGATGGGGCAGCATTGGAAAGGAAACTAAAAATACAGCAGTGAGCAAAAGATGGGAGTGAAAAGCGATGAGACACAGTCCCTTTGTCACTAATATCCCTGCTGGTGGTAGTTCAGCAGGACACAACCTCCAGATAATTCACCTGAAGTGTGACATGGGCAGCGAAAGGAGAGTTTTCCATTAATTTTTGTAGGCAGGAGTCTACCCTTGACAAAATGCCTTTCCTCCCCACATGAAAACAAAAACTGGCTCCGTTTCATCTAATTAAGCCATTCATTGTTTGGGCTTTCAGGTTTTTCATTGATTACTAATAATTGCACATGATAAACCAGTAATGCAACATTTGTTATGTACAGTACACATGCGTATGGCACAAATAAACACCAGCAGATCTTTGATGCATAACAGAGGGGCATCCCCTTCGAGGAACAAGTTCTTCAGAGCATCAGACCACATGTCCCAAACAGATGCATCTGGCAGACTATGGATGATATAAGAAGTACCACAGCACTGGGTGAAACAGGTAAGCAGGACTTCAGGGATCTTACACAACAGCACAGCCTGGGCTGCACCCAGCACTTGGATGTGTTACCCCACACCACCATCCCTTTCCCAAAGAAACCAGGGCAACAGATGCTCTACTCGACTGACCAGCTGCAGTATTGAAGAGACTCTACCTGAGAAGGCGAGACTTCAGCCTGAGATCTCAGTGAGATTTATAAACCTGCTGCATGAAAAGCAATGTCAGTACAGAACTGTGGTGGGGACCCTAAGGGTTGGAGACCACCAAACTGCCCAATGCTGCCTAAAGCTGTGCATGTCTGGCCTTTTCCTCCAGGCAGTATCTTTATTTACCAGTGTTTCCCATGTGCAATGGATTTTTATGCAGGTTTTCAAGTGTTTGTGTCCCTCATCAATACACCCATTGGGATTTTTGGTAGCTGTCTATTTTGTTCAGTTTGTGTCATGCTTTTCAACACATGAGCTTTGACTATCTCATGTTGTTCAGGCTGTTGGGAATTAAAAATATGCCCTCTAATTGGAGCCTGGTGAATTAACATATGCTTGTTGTGGGGTGAAAGTATAGAGGAAGACCTGAGCTTGCTGTACAATGGACAGACTTTCATTCCTTCATTTAGTGGCTGGACATAGAAAGAGGTGGAGGTAAGGATGAGTCTTTCCCTACCTCAACCATGCCATTATAATGATAGTAATGAGATGTAACTGCTTTTGTTCATTAAGCCAAAGTTGCTTAACACTGTTCTGCTTTTGTGTTTTGTTCCATCAATCAGCCCAGTTGGTTCCAGTTAGATGGATGTTATGGGCCTCCAGTCTTTCTCTGGGATGTGAAAGAGACAGACAGAAAACATCACTCTCATAGTCTTTTTCTCAAATATTAGGTCTCCTGGCATGTAGAGTTCTGCATTTCCATGGTAATTTTCCTGCCTTTCCAATAAGGAACTGAACTGGCTCTGTAAGACTGAGAGTCCCGTGATGTTCCAAGTTCACCACCAGCAAGTTTCCTTTATGCTACCATCATTTCAGCTGGATTTGCCATCCAGAGTGGCCCAGATCCCAGGAGATCCCTCTCCAACCCACAAATCCCAGTCATTCCTGCTACTTTGCCTGCTTGGATGCTTCATGGTCAGACAACAGCCTTGCAATTCTCGTTGAATAAATACCCTCCACTGAGCAACCTTCCCAGCACCCGCACCCAGTGCACCCAGAGCCCCCAGTTCCTCAGTGACTGGGAGATGGAGGATTTTTGGTAGTTGAACACTCCAAGTTTATGCCCCAAAGTCTTTCTGGAAGGCCAGAGGAGGGACAGAAGGAGCCTGCAGAGACACAGGGGCCTCTTTCATCAGCAGCTCCTGGTTTGGAGAGCCCATCACCCCAACAAGCCCACCACCTCTCCACTCAGACCTGGGTATGGTTTTGCAATCTCCCTATTCAGACAGGAGTTACTGTGTCACTAGGCAAGTGACTGGTGCCTTTGAACCAAATTCCACCCCTCCTGCCTCTTTCCTCTTCTTTATTACCTCTGGCTTTTGCCCTTTCACAGCAGAAATAGCCGTGCTTAGAGGCAAGTCTCCCCAATTATCATCTCTCACATTGCACCAATCCCTTGCTTTTAAACCCATGATATAGTTTATTTTCTAAGTGCTGGTTACTCCCTTGGGTTTGGTGTCATTTTGAACTAAGCAATTTATCTCAGTCTAGTGGGATATTATGTGCAGACTAAGTCTCAAGCCTTGGAGAAATTCAACTAATTTTCAAACCTTGGGAGAACTAGTTCTGGACTCTCTCAGCCATGAGACAAGATCTCTCATTCTCCACTCAAGAGAAGCAGAAGAGCGCCCATCATCAAAACTATGGAGGAGAAGAATTTCTGCACTCCAGCGGGTCAGGTGGCAGTAAATACAAATTACTGGATGAAATATATTCCAATTATTTATCCAAGAAATGGAATCTGTCTCTGTTTTCTGATATAACAGCAAGAAGTCTACCATGCTCATTGGTCTTGAAAAACACCTAGTACAGCTCAGTGCTGCCTTATAATTATACCTCCCAGAGCTTACAGACTCATGGAAGGATTTGGTTGGAAGGGACCTATAAAATCATCTAGTTCTAACCCCCTGCCATGGGCAGGGACACCTTCTGCTAGACCAGGTTGCTCCAAACGCCATCCAACCTGGCCTTGAACAATTCCAGGGATGGAGAAGCCACAGCTTCATTGGGCAATCTGTTCCAGTGTCTCACCCCCCCTCATAGTGAAGACTTTTTTCCTAATATCCAATATAAATCTATCCTTCTTCATCTTAAAGCCATTGCCCCTTGTCCTGTCACTCCAGGCCCTTGTGAAAGGTCCCTCTCCAGCTCTCTTGGAGCCCCTTTAGGTACTGGAAGGGGCTCTAAGGTCTCCTGGAAGCCTTCTCTTCTCCAGACTGAACAGTCCAAACTCTCTCAGCCCGTCTCCAACTCACTGATGCACTCAACTGAATTTGTCTTCACCCCTAGAGGAGAAGGGGCCATGCACTGCCCTCCATAGGTGCCTGAGCCAGCTGTCTCTGCAGGATTGACCTTGGATTAGTCCTGTGATGCTGCAGTCTATGTTGTGGATTAGCAGGAGTGTCCCAAAGGATTCTGCAGGGGTGAGAACCCCCCCTTAGTGTGAAGATGGCCCTTGCTGCTCCCACAGATCCAGCTGCAGCAGCTGGAGAGGGTCCAGCAGGTACGGCAGAATGGGACGCGCTGGATGTCACTCCATGGGGGTGTACCACTGCAATTCAGGATCCTTTCCAGCTCCTGGCCAGCCCTGAGAGTAACTGAGCTGAGCTGGCTCAGACATCCCCATCAGCTTCTCCATGACACTCCTTCCTTCGGCACTAATGGAGTGGGACATCGCTGTGGTCCCTCTGCCAGGATCCCTCTTTGCTGTGGCATCATCTGTCAGTCTGACATCTCTCCCGGTTCACATCCTGCTGCTGGCAAAGTCCTCCTGGGAGCAGCCTGTGGGCTGAGCCGGGAGGGCCCGTGCCAGGGACCTGCTGGGCTGGATCTCACTCTTCGTGCTGCTGCTGGGAGAGACACGTGGGCAGCAGCAGCAGCACCACCGTGGCTGAGAGCATGACTGTGCCAGAGCCTGTGGGCCAGCAGGACACAGATGTGAAGGGCTGGCAGGAGAAAATGCTGCTCTTCAGCTGGGCAGGGTTGTCCCCTCATCCCTAGTCCTTTATGCAGGGCAGCAGCTAATTTTTTGTATTTTGTGTTTTTCCAGGTCTGGAGTGGATGTGTCATGATTTGTGCCCTACACCATGCCCATAGCTAGGGTAGGTGTGAGATTTTCTTTGGCATCCCCTGCTAAAGATTCCCTTAATCCCTTGCCAGACTGTCCACTCTGACCCGTCTCTACATCTCTTCCATCTGATTTCCTAGAACACCTTGGCTACAGTTGGCGTTCCTGGGACAGTGACGGGAAGGTGGGAAGCTTGCAGCAGGACAATGCACATCTCCCAGCTCATGCCACATTCAGGGGACCACAGCCTAAGCCAACCATGCTACAGCAGTGCCCACGATGGCAGGGAGTTAACAGAGATGTCACTGAGCCCAGATCCAGTATCCAGCTCCACAGCAGGAAGAAATGCCAAGCTCTAAAGCTGATGGCTGAGTGAGAGGCTAGAACAGAGTTCTGGGGAAGCACCTGAAACCAGGCAGAGTAGGAACAACAGGGGACATCACAGGACCTGCCTTAGAGTGCCTTCTCTTCCTTCAGGTGTAACTGAGAGATTAAGCTCAGGTTCACCACGTTATAGTGGTGCAAATGTCCTCCCTCCCCAGCAACCTTTTCCAGCTGCCCCAGATCCTCCAGACAGTGGTGCTGCTCCCACTGGAGGGAGCAGTTTCTGTGTAGGGTAGCAAGAAAATTCAGACCCTTCCCTACCTTGTGTTGAAAGGCACAACCCACCAAAATTGCCTGATCACCGCCAAAGTCTCCACACCACACAGATTCCTGGCACTGCTCACTGCTGTACCGTGGTGAAGTCCTCCTGGGTCGGATGGAGCAGAGCTAAACTACACCAGAGTATGACCCACTCTCACTTATAATGAAATCACCTCTTTGAAGGCTTTCTAGAGCACAAAAAGTTTGGAAGGTCACTGGACAATGATTATGACCTGTGGCCACGTTCAGCACACCTGGCTTTGCCCAAGACCCCTGATATCTTGAGCTACTGCCAGGGAATGCAGACATGAAGGGAGAGCACAAAACCTTTCCCGACTGAATCATAAAATCATCAAATGGTTTGGCTTGAAAGGGACATTCTTGTTCCTGCCAGGGGCAGGGACACCTTCCACTAGACCAGGTAGCTCCAAGCCCCATCCAACCTGGCCTTGAACACTTCCAGGGACGGGGCAGATTGAAGGTGGGGCAGATCTAGGTCCAACTCATTCCCATCTTTCCATACCACACCTTCTGATACTACTGCATGTTATTTCCCTTCTGTTGCAGAAGAGTGGAAGGTTCCGCTGCAGAACCTACTAGTTACAAGTCCTTGCACAGCACTAAAGACCCAGCAACAGAGGAAACCAATCCTGGTCTCTTCACATCATGCCCTGCTCACCCTCTCCTACAATCAGTGTGAAGGCATGACATGTACATCAGCAAAGAGGCTGCATTGCAGTAAGGTCAGCTTTGGCTTCATGAACCATGGCTGCTTAGAGAGCTCAGGCAAAGCAGTGGCTTGGATGTGTGTGGCTCAGGCAGGGGGATGAGGAGCAGTCTGTGAGATGTATGGCCTTGTTAGGGCTTTGTGTCTAACCCTTCTTGCCTCCTCTGGCTGACGGCACCAACGCAAAACCCTTCAGGGTGATGGAATGGGGAAGAACTGGGTGATGGCCATTTGCTCGGTGGGCAACAACCTGGGGGAAGTTTCCCCCACAGTAACCTGGGGGGGAGAGGTGATGGTTAGAGGGGTCATTGGCGCAGCAAAGCGAGTCAGTGCAGCTGGGGAGTGCAGGGAGCAGGCAGTGCCAGCTCCAGAGGCTGCTGGGGGAGGTCAGAGCTTACCTATTTGAGGTGCAGGGTACCCGTAGTGCTGCAGTTCGTCAGTGTCCTCTCGCTTTCTGTTATCTGTGGACCTCAGCGATTGGCTTCTGGAATTATAGCGTCCATTGGCTATGGCAAGGTAATGGGTCATGTAAATACACCTTGGTTCACTCTGCAAGATCTTTCACTACAAAGGTTACACGTATAAACAACAGCGACCTGCCACAACCACCTGCTTTCCAACCCCAACACCCCTGGCCACCAGTAGTCCCCGAGGTTTTAGCACCAAGCCAGCCTAAAAGTCTGAGGCTGGTTGGCAGTTCAACCCCTTGCTTTTCAATGAGACTTGGGACCATGCAGAGTATGATCCTTTATGTCTGGTCTTCAATTAATTGTAATTGTTTTCTAGAGTATCTGTACTCCTTGCTGTACTTGTGGGGGATTTGTCCTTTTCAGACGTGCTGGGGCTGAATCCCACCAACCCTAGTAATATTCGAGATTTATGGTGACGACTGTCAGTAATTTTTGGTGGAAAATTCTGTCTTGCAGCTAAGATTGACTTAGAAATGCTCTGCAGAGGGACCAGAAAATGCTGAGTGCAGCAGGCAGGTGAGGGCAGGTGAAAAGGAAAGGGACATCTCAAAAAGATGTCTCCTCCTCAGACTCTACCCTGCCACCAGCAACAAGGAGAGATGAAAGCCTGGCATCAACAAAGTACCAACAGAGCTGTGGCTGGGAACCTTTCCAGCTCAGTGGAAGAGAAAAACTCCTGACCTTCGTGTCCTAACTGGAAATCTCCCATGGAGACCTCGGTGTTGAGTTCAGAAGGTAAATAATGCACCCACTGTGAATCAAAGGCATTTCACTCCCAACTGACAACTGTTCTCTCAAATCCATACTCTGCCAGCTTTCCATTTTCATCCCCTGTGGATCAGCCCTGGATTTGCCGGAGGGGAAACTAAAATTCCCCTTCTCCGCGTTATTGGGCGGGTTGCAATCCTGACACGTGCCCTCCCTAGCAAAGAGGGAAACAGCCAAGAGACAGTATCCCAAACCCACCCTCCAGCAGTGCCTGCTGCAAGTCAGGAGAGCTCAGCTGACTCCACTGGAGTCCCAGGGAACAGCAGAGAGCAGAGCTGAGCCCCAGAAATCTGGGATCTGGCAGCCAATTTGTTTCCAAACAGCAAGCACCAGACAAGAGGATTTTTCCCCCCTCCAAGGAGGTAAAACAATCAGACATCTTTTCAAGAAGCACGAGCTGCCAACAGATGAAACGGTGACAAATTTGATCCCGGAACCCTGAGAAAATTAATAAAGGTTAATGAAGCTTCAGTGTGGTGGCAGGAGTCTTTATTGCCATCCAAAAAGGGAAAGCAGAGGAGGGAGAGGAATGATTCAGAGAGTCCCTGCCAGGAGCCAGGCTTTATGTTCAGCACTTTGGATCATGGGAGAGTTCGTGAAATTGTGTTATTTGCCATCACTGTTGCCCGAAAGCAGAACTTGAGGAACGTAGAAACTGGACAAACTGACTCCTCCAAACCTTCCCAGCAATGACTGGTTGCAGACTGCTGGCTGGAGGGGAGGGATGGGGCAGTCAGCCCCCTGCTATCCTGAAAGGAAAGACACTGGTAGTTGGACATCAGGACTACAAACATCCTGGAATTCACATACACCTTGGTTTTGCCTGGCTCTTCACTGGAAGAGAAAGGTCTCAATGCTATGTTTTTAAAGCTCAGTACCATGGCACTCTCCTGTGTGAGATTCAATTTTAAAAAGCCAACCTCTAACTAGTTTTCCAACACCCATTTTTTTTGAGTTTGCTTAGGAGACAACTTAAATTAGTCCCGTATTTGGGACTTCTCACAAACCCTGCTCCATTCCCACCACCCATTCCTGGCTATTCCCACGCACTTTCATCTGCTCTGATTTGCATCCTCTTCATGAAATCCCACAAACCACAAGCACACAAAAATTCTCCATCTGCAGTGAATCCCAGAGGCTTCCCAGGCACTTGTTTAGGCTGGGAGGAGGAGAAAGTGGGATGGGGCATCAAGGAGTAGATGTGGAGCTTGGGTGGCTTTGTCAGCTGCCCAGAGCAAGGAAGGTGATGAGGAAAACCTGGGACTGAGTATTCCAGAAGCAGTCAGTGAGCATGGGTGAATGGATGAACAGAAAGATAGGACAGAAGGAAGGAAAGATAAAAGAGCAATCCTGGCACCCTGAACCTCCTCTCACCAGCTGTTTTGGCCCCGTGTTACTGACATCCCCTGATGACTGATCCTCATCTTCAAGGAGCTGAATGATTTCCTTTGCTCCCTGACCGACACGACAAGTCTGCACTGCTAATGCTCATCCTAATTAAAACCAATAATGCTTAGTGGCCAAATGAATGACCATTTCATCTTGTCCCAAGCCTTCCCCAGCAAAAACATCCTCCAGATCTGTGTCAGGGTCACTCCACTGCTGCAGGCAGCCTGTCTCCCCGTTGCAAAAGGAGTTGCAGAGTAGCAGAGATGTCTTCATTTAACACAGGACATGGCCTAGATTTAACCTGGACGGTTTCTTTGAAAAGATACAAAAACCAACCGTGGTTCTAAACAAAGCAGGGAGACACCAGGTCCCTTATGAAAAATGTGAAGTTGATGCAAGGGATGTTTTGCAGTGGGTTTTATGCACCTGAACTTTATGGTGCAAAGGCCAAAAAATAAAGGCAGTGGGGAACTGGTTCTCACAGCAGGAACAGTGGAGAGAAGTAATTCCAGAATCAAAGGAAGACCCGGACTTGATGTACATCCCAGCTGTATAAATGCCACAAGGATGGCACGTTGTTGAAATACCCAGCACCTTGGAGACATGAGGACCAGAGGAATAATGCTCTTGGAAGGAACACAGAGGTGTTTCAATCACAAGTAAAGGCAAATACATGAGACTTTGAAAGAACGCAGCTCGGATGTGGATGTGGAGGATAATCTTGCAGTGCTGGCAGTAGTGGGAAGAGGAAGCAGGTGACCAACACTTCCAATGAGAACAGATTTGGTGTCAGAGACCACCTTGAAGCACAACCAAAGGAAAAAAAAAAAGAAAATAAATGCAAAGACTTGGCTGTGGGCGAAGGTTTTAACATCCAAGCGTGTCCCTCCAGAGCTACACACTCTGTACACATCCCCCAAATAGGAGAGGTAAAGCGAATAGCAGGATTATGAAAATTTTTCAGGCAAGGTGAGATGGTGGGAATGAAAGGATGGACCAGAGCAGAAAGTGGAAAAAGTTTATTAAAAAAACCCCAAAGCGTTCAAATGGGGTGAATGGATTTCAGTACAGTAAAACTGAATGAGAACGTGATGACTATGGAGTTTTTTGGGGGCATCTGGCAGCTGCGAAAGAGTAAATTAGAGAAAGACAGAATCAGTAAGAACCCCTAAAAGCCAAGATGTCTGTGGATGTAGGAGCGGGTCATTTTGGAGGCCATTGGATATATGGCAATCACACCAGCTAAGGAAAAGACCCAAAGCATTTTGATTTTTGAATTTAAATCTGAGCCTTGTGAAAATGTCGCTAGGTGAGATCTGGGACTCTCAGATGTGAAATGCCTGAACCACCACTGGAAGAGGGAACAGGCCCAAGACTCTGCAGCAGCAGCAGGTATCTATAGGACAAAGAGCTCTCCAGCTTCCAATAAGTTCCAGCCTGGCCAAAGACTCTGCAGCAGCAGCAGGAATCTATAGGGTAAGGACGTCTCCAGCTTCCAGTAAGTTCCAGCCTGGCCAAAGACTCTGCAGCAGCAGCAGGTAGCTATAGGACAAGGAGCTCTCCAGCTTCCAAGAAGTTCCAGCCTGGCCAAAGGCTCTGCAGCAGCAGCAGGTATCTATAGGATAAGGAGCTTCCAGTAAGTTCCAGCCTGGCCAAAGACCCTGCAGCAGCAGCAGGTATCTATAGGACAAGGAGCTTCCAGTAAGTTCCAGCCTGGCCTGCAGGGAATGAAGATGCTCCTACACAAGCACAGGATATTCCAGCTTGGTGGTTGCAGCAAAAGGACTATTTTTAATGGAAATCAGGGGCGGCAGAGATTGAGTCTGAGGCTCAGTCTCTGGAATGTCACATGGAACACGCATTTCTTCACACCACTAACAGTCCCACAGCTGCAGGGCTAGATCCTGGATTTGCTGGATGCTGCAAATCCAGCATGGAATGACAGGACTGTGCCAGTGTCACACTGATGGCAGGCTGTGGTCGCCCCTTTCCCAGCCATGGGGAGATGTGTCTTCCCAAACTGCATATTCCTAAATGTCAGAGCTGGTTTTGCGCTGCCTCTGCCAGATGGGATGGCAGGATTTCAGCTGGCTCCTCTGCCAATTCCCATTCCCTGGGAAGAAGTGCAGGCTGCCCACTCCTCTGATTGGCCCTACATTTCTCCGGCACTGCTGAGTTCCCACAACTGGGGACAGGCCTGTGGCATCTGGTTTGGATGTTGTCCATGCAGGCTCTCTGCAAGGACTCTCAGGGAAACCACAGTTTTAAGAACCTTGCAGCCAAGAGGGGCCACTGGAGCACAGTGGGTGTCCCTCTTTATCCAAAGTGGGTGGACCTGGAAAGCTCCTCTGCAAGCCCTTGCCACCACACTTGGGTTGGCATTTTATTTCCTCCCTCTATAAAACAGCAACTCCTGGCCAAATCCAAGATATGGAGGAAGTCTCCCCTGTCTGTGCTGGAGAAGAGGATACCACGAGGCCCTTTGCCTTCAGCAAGGAAAAATCAGAATTCCAACAAAAACTGAGTGTGGTCCATCAGATTGTGTCTCTTGAGCTGCCACAAAAAAAGGCCAAGTTGCTGCTACCAGACAAAATTCCCTTTCCACTTTGGGATAAGCCTTCAATACACTTTTTCCTCAGTGTTTCACAGCTTTGGGTTTTGCCCATGGACAACTTACCTGGCCCACTCATCACTGGGCTTGGGGATGTATGCCTGGGGAAATTTAGCCAGAAGATCATCAAGCAAGAGACTCCAACACATGAAACAGCAGTGATGGTGTCCAAAACGAGTGGAAAAAAACATAAAGACCACATCAAGTGGAGCCTGTGGAGTCATTCAGTTATCCCTGTGCACTGATTTCAACCTTTATGGTCTCCAGACAACATGTTCAGACTCAGCCCTAAGAACCAGGTGTCTGTGCCCATGTTTTGGTGACAAACTGGCAGAAGTCACACCTCTTGGAAAGACTGAGAGTCTCCATTCCCCCTGCTGTGTGCTGACACCTGCTGAAGATTCATCTGAGGCAGCTCAAGAAGACGAAGGATGGCAGGACTTGGAGAAGGCCCACCTGGGGTAGAAGCTACAGGACAAGAAAGACTAGACCCCTTTACAGCATTTGTCCAAAGAAACAACCAATTAATCCCTCAAAGATCTTCCACAGAAGTTCATCTCAGCAGCTTCAGGGAGCTCAGGGGAAGTTTTTTTCCCCTGAGAACCTGCCCTGGGTGCTGGAGGCCCAAATAAAGAGCTAAAGTACTCTTGCTAAACATCCAGCAGATTCTGAGGCATGTGGTAGAAGCAAGAAAGGAGAAATAAAATAAAAAAAAAAGAGATGGATCTACCCTTGTTTTGAACGTTATGGTGGTATCTGTGTTATTCTGACATGACTTGCTTGGCCAGTAACTCAGAGGACAAGTTTCAATTTATTTCCACAGCAAAGAGGAAAATATCCGGGTGTTAATCCCTGTTTCGTTTTAACAGAACCTTTTGGTCAAGGAAAAGTGTGGTTTCCCCTGATTTTTTTTTGTTTGGTTTTTATGGGTTTTTTTCTACTAGAAGATTAAGATCTCATGTACCCCACAATACCTGAGAAGCTGGTCAGTAATTGTTACAAGCTACTGAAATGATGAGCAACTCAGGATAAAGTTCTTCTGGCTGGTTCCTCTTCTTCCTTTTTCTTTTTTTTTTTTTTTCTTTTTAATTAAAATAATTAGAACCTATTTACACTGCAACATATAACGAACACTTAGGAAAATAACAGTTCCAGTGAAAGAACAAAGTTCTTACTCATCCTTAACAAATCTATGAGCAAAATCAATATGAAAATAACAGTGACACATTTAAAACAGGATTTCTAGTCTACTTTTAAATCCTCTTAGGTTTCGGTACAGATCAAAGCGAAGAAAAGGAAAAGATATGGGCAAAAAATTTAAAAGCCATTCTTGGGTCAAAAGTGCATGTCCTTGGGCAGAAGGAACAAGAGACAGGGTCACTGAGAGGGGAGTTCAGAGCCAAATGCAGAGTTTGGGTTGGTATGAAGAGATACAGGTTTATTTTGAGGCAGGGCACAGATCTCAAGATGTGCATGGACAAGTCTTCTTGAAAGATTTATTGCTCACATCTTCCCTCAGATGTTTTGCAGCATGAAAGCATCACAATGGGAATCATCAGTCTGTCTCCGAAAAGGCTCTTGGGCCAATTAATCACAATTAACTTATTTATTTCAAAGGAATAAATCAGTTTGTGCTGGCCCACTCTGTGGGTGTACTCATTTTCCAAACTAGGGCTTTCCACTTAGCTCAAGATCCTTTCTTCCCAAATAATCTCAGCTGAACTAATCTCATTGTGACTTGGAGCAGGAATTGACTGGGAAGGTAATGGAACGAGGGCAGGATGACAAGTGAAGTAATTTATTGAATCAGAGCCCTTCTGGGCTACAACCAGGGTTTTCTGCACCACTTAGGATTGGCTTTACTGAATGTTGTGTTCTGGAAAAAGCGAGTGAGTAACTGGTGAATCAATAAATAAATATTCCTCCTTCACTGCCGTACTCCATGCAATGAGAGGAACTGGAAATCCAACCCAGGCTCCATCACTGTCCACCATCCCACTTCATCCCTCCTTGCCATTACAGCCTCAGGAAAACTGCCATGAAGAGCAAACTTTCATCCCTGAGGAAGATCAAGAGAAAATTTTATGCCCCTTGCTCAGTTCTGGTGAGGCTGGACCTGGAAAACAGTGTCCATTCTGCCACCTCGAAGTGCAAGAAGGATGTGAAAGAATCCAACAGGTCCCATGGAGGGCTTGGAAGATGGTTAAGGACGGGGAGGGATGACCTGCAAAGAGAATCTGGGGAGATGAGTCCCCTCTAGTTTGTCCAGCACAGGAGGGGCACTCTAAGGGTTTTTTTTTTTTTGCCTGTTCAAAGAACAACCACCCCTGCAGATCCCTCTACCCACCCACAATGCCACCCACTCCTTCTTCTCCTTCACACCATTGTCCACCAGGACCAGTGTGGTCCTTCCTCCAGCTCCACGCAGACACACTCCAGTCCCACAGCTGGACCAGCTTCCAGGTCCTTGCATTTTCTTTTTCACTGCCTCAAGCCACAGCTGCGTTACAACTACAAAGCCACCAGCAAGTATAGGGGACATAGATTAAATATCCCTCATGTGGGCGAGCCTCAGAAGGAAATTAGCAACTGTGAGACAAAGAGAAGAAATTCAATGCACCAGGTTTCATTTAAAAAAAAAAAAAAAGCCTAATTGCAACATATTTTAAATTTATGAAAATGTTAAAAAATGCATGAAATCATTTTAGCCCTTATTAGAGGAATATATTTATGTCCCTTTATTTGAACTTCCCCCCTATCAGGAGATACTTCCCAGCCTTTGAAGACGGTTGAACTTTCCCTAGTTATTTGACTAGTCAAAGAAGTTGTTCAAACAATCTCCACTATGAATTTGAAATAAAAAGAAGGGAATAATTATAATCAGCCTTTTGCATTTGCTGAGCTGAGCTTCATCTGCTGTTGGTTTTTCCTCTTCATCCTCCTCTCAACTCAGCTTATGCAAAAGAAGAACTGGAGATGAAAGTGCTGGAACTTCACCAGCTCAACCCACTGATGTCTGACTGGTGTTGACAATCTGCCCCCTGTTCTCTGGAGAAGAGGACCTGGAAAGAGGATGCATTACACAAGGAGAAGGGAATATCCACCAAAGCCTTTGCTTCGCTCAATCCCTGCATTTTTGTCTCTCTAATGCCCAGATCTTTCTCCACATCTCGGTAACTTAGGCTTCATTTTGTAAAAGAAAGGAACAGGATTACTGCCCTTGAACTCAACCAAAGAGAAGCAAGAAAGAGGCTCTCTTAGCTTCACGCTTTAATTATGTGGGAGAGAGGTTAGGTTTACTGGAAGAAATGACTTCAGGGATGTATATTTTGCCACCGATGGCAGATTTATCACCAGAAATGAAAACCTGATGCAAGCCTGTTTATAGATGCCTATAGATTAACCCCTAATTTTTGGGCTAAAGGCTCTGCAGGTGGGTGTGTTGGACGACGTGTGCCGGCCCATGCGCGTGTGCATGCGAGACAGGCAGGGCAGGGCAGGGCCATGCACAGCCGAATCCACATGCTCCCCTGGGGATGGCCACTCCAAAACAACCCTTCAGCAGCTTCCTGGTGCCTCTGGAGCACCCTTCGTTGTCCACAGGGACGAGGCCAAGCTCCTCCTGCTGGGAAGAGCGAGCGGTTCACGCGCGTGCAAAGGGAACATGCCTGCACTTACTATTGCACGCCTTCCTATTGCACAGCCGTCCCTCCTCCAGGACTCCCTCGCAGCCAAGGCCCTCCTTGGGAAGGGGTTTGCAGGTTCGCATGCGGGTCTGGAGGCCTCCCCCGCAGTCCTTGGTGCAGTCGCCCCAAGCCGACCACGAGTTCCAGCCACCTGGGCAAAATCCAGAAAAGCCCCGTCAATGAGAGCTTCCAACAGCCAGGAATAGGAGGCAACACTGGCCTGGCAGAGCCTACGATGTACCCACTGCCCAGCCACCTGAACTGGCATGTCTTTAAAAGTGGTGCCACTTGACATCACGGGGTAGCCCAGAATGTCACAGAATCAGCTTGGTGCGAAACGACCTCTGAGATCATCAAGTCCAACTTCTGACCCAAACACCACCTCATCTACTAGACCGTGGCACTGAGTGCCACATCCAGTCTCTTCTTACACACCTCCAGGGATGGTGCCTCTACCACCTCCCTGGGCAGCCCATTCCAATGGCTAATCACTCTCTCTTTAAATGAATTCTTACCAATGTCCAACCTAAACCTCCCCTGGTGCAGCTTAAGACTGTGCCCTCTTGTCCTATTGCTGGTTGCCTGGGAGAAGTGACCAATACCCACCTGAAAGTCAATACATAAGAGGTGAATTGAGAAGCATCACCTTTATATTGACTTCCACTCAGTTATTCCCTTTTCCTATTGCCAGAGTTCAAGAAGCATTTGGGCAACGCTCTCAGGCACGTGTAGGGATTCTCAGGGCTGTCCTGTGCAGAGCCATGAACTGGAATTCAATGATCCTTATGAGTCACTTCCAACTCAGGGTATTCTATGATTCTATGCTTCTAAATAGTCCGGCTCTTCCTCTGTTTATTGTGGCAAAGAGTTCCCCTCTGACAAGTTCTTCAGCCCATTTTGTGTCCTGTTGTCTTCTAACCCCAGAAGACAAGTGCAAAAACCACTTCAGGATACAAGTCCAGCAGTGTCTCCTCTGTCTCCTCCCTTCCCTCCCCACAAACACTATGTGAACACAAGAGAATTGGAAAGGGATAATAGAAGGAGTTCTACAGCCCTTTCCCCACCAAAGGGACACTCCTCCTTTACCCCACACTGCAGACCAGTCACAGAGGGGCACCACTTTTGAGGATGGCTTTGGTAAGGGAATCATTTCTCCCTCCAGAACCCTTGCAGAACCCATGGGGAGCAACCAGGACATGAAGATGCTTTTTAATCACCGGGAGATGAAGATGCTTTTTGAGGTTCCCTTCGCAGCCATGCTCAGTGCTGGTGTCAGCAGCACTCAGCTTTCCCCCTTGTTCCATGAGCTACAGCCCTGAAAGGTGATGGAACCACCAAACTCTTGCTGCAGGGATGATCCTGCCACCCGCAGAAGGGAAATTCTGAGCCTCTGCAGCTTCTCCACCCTGCATCTTTCCATCTCGTTGCCAAGAACAACCGGCCCTGGTGGAATGTCCATAAATGCTGATGGCAGTATGGACCATGAAGACCATCAGAATCTGGCTTGCATCCCACAGCTAAAACACCCACAGGGAGCCCAGCAAGGCTGGGTTTTGGATTGTAAGAAGACAGCAGGGGATCATCCAGGCCCTTCAGGTGATGGATAACCTGTCACATCCCTCAGCGGTCTGTTCACTCCTCGTCGGCCCTAAGCGGGAAGCTAAAATCTGCTAAAATAAGCCTCAGCTGCTTCACTGTTCTGCTCCATCGTTTGCCCACCTCATGGGGAGGATCAGAGGTGGCCCTTCATCCCAGAGGTGGCCACTTTCATATGGCTGCTTTCCCTGCTGTGAATTCGCTCATTACCCACAGCTACCCTTGGAGATGCTTCAGGTCCAGGAAATTCAGCTGTGTGCTGTGCTCGGGCACAGATAAAGATAACGAGCTAAAGATGCAGTTTTTTGAAGGCAGGAAACACACATGGAAAAAAGATAAATGCTGCTTTATGAAATAAAAATTAAATAAAGCCCCTTTTCTTTTCCCTCGCCACCAATCAGAGAACTCAGAGATGCAGATGATCCACTTCAGCTGACTCAGCCTCCCTGTATTGCTGTTTCTGAGGCAGTGGACATTGTGGCTGTCCTCTGAGCTGCTCCCTACACACCCTAGGCAGGGCACCAGCCCTTTCTGGGAAAAAAAATCCCAGATCACAATATAAGGACCTTACCAGCACCCACTTACTCAGGGATGGGCAGATACTCATCCACCTGCACAGCATAAAGCCATGGGTTCATACTCTGCTACCACCAGCCTGACTGTGCTCTGACTTTTCCTCCCAAGACAGAGTGAAAATGAATATTCACACTGGTGATGGTCATAGAACCTGCTTAGATTCTTCATAATGAGAATATTAATGGAAATAATGGAAAAATGAGGCAGGATGGAAATGGAGGGTAGTACACTTGCCCTCAAGGAGCTCAGAGGTCCTGGCAGCCAGCGTGGAGGAAGGAGTTGTTATTGGCACACCACAAATATTTGACCTTGAAGAAGGCTGTCTTTCCCTCAAAAGTCACTTTCTCTGCTGGTTCCTTTTCTAAACAGCATTGGGAAAATGGGCTTGTCTCTCCTGTTTCCTGGTGGGAGACAGATTGTGTTTCAGTTACAAGAGAAAATAGGAGGTATCCTAATGCCTGGCTTGAGCTGATCGATAGGATATCTGTAACCAGAGACCTTTAGGAGACAATCAGCTCTTTGCTTGCCCTTTTCAGGATGTCTTTGTGTACTCTCTCTCCCTTGCAGAATAGGAGTGGGCCTGGGGAAGGCAGAAAGAACCTCCACCCAAGCCTTGGCTGGGCTTAGGATTTATTTCCTTGGCATGCTTTTTGAGACAAAATGTCCAATTGCTTCAGTGCCTTCAAAAGCTATTTTATGTTGTGCCTGTAAGTACAATACACGCTGTTTACCCAGACTGATTGGCTGTCATGGTGTCCCCACTTTGATGATGGGTTCTTCAAACAGGTTTGCATTTCAGGATAGGAACCATTATGAGGACACTGACCCACTACATTTATATAGAAATTGATGCTGCCTGGTCTCACTACAGGACAGAGTGAGGGAGTGCAGGTCTCAGCCTCTGACTCTTAGAATCATGGAATGGTTTGGGCTGGAAGGGATCTTAAGGATCAACTAGTTTCAACACCCCTGACATGGACACCCTCAACTAGGCCAGGTTGCTCAGAGCTCCATCCAACCTGGCCTTGGACACTTCCAGGGCTGGGGCAGCCACAGCTTCTCCAGGCAACCTGTGCCAGGGCCTCATCACCCTCTCAGGGAAGAATTGCTTCCTAGCACCTAATCTAAACCTCCTCTCTGTCAGTTTGAATCCATTCATCCCCCTTGTCCTGCCCCTACGTTCTCTTCTCCAAAGTCTCTCTCCATCTTTTTTTAACCTCCTTCAGATACTGGAAGACCACAATCAGGTCAACTGGTAGCCTTTTCCTTTCCAGGCTGAACAACCCCTGTTCTCCCAGCTTTTCCTCCCAGCAGGGCTGCTCCATCCCTCTGATCATCTTGGTACCTCCTCTGGACTTGCTCCAGCAGCTCCATGTCCTTCCTGAGCTGGAGACCCCAGAGCTGGAGACAGCTCTGCAGGTGGGGTCTCATCAGAGTGGAATTAGAGGGGGTAACTTTTAATCTGCTTATCCTCAGCCATGGGAGAACCAGTTAAAACAAGATAAAAACCATCATAATCTCCAATCTTTAACTGGAATGAGATCTCTTTATGAGGTTGAGCACAGGCCACTTCCTCTTTTCATTCCTCAGTTTCCATCCCATTTGTGAGTACTAAAGAGAATCTAGAGAAGTACCAGAGCCCTTACTAAATCAACACAGGCATTTATAGCCAAGACAAAGGCATTCCTCACTTTATGGAGCCGTCCTTTATTTATCATCAGGTTGCACCATGGTCCTGACAAACTAAACGCTGTGTATTATTTATCCTGTTTATTGGCTGTCAGATAAACCTTTTGAAATCTTCCTTCTTTACCTGGGCCTAGTCATTCACTGTTTCGGGTGATTTCTCTTTTTTAGTGGAGCCATAAACAAGTGGTTAAGGGTCTATTCTATGAAGTTATTCCCAGCCCACCTTTCAGGGGGAAAAATGGTGTGCCATGAATAAAACACTGGTCTGTCCTGTCCACTGTGAAAGCATCTGGCTGGTGGAAGAGGGTGGCTGGATAACAAGTTAGTCACTGAGGGAGCTGGGAAAGTTCAGCCTGGAGACAAGGATGGTGAAGGGAGACCTTTTCACTCTCCACAGCTCCTTGAAAGGAGGTTTGAGCCAGGTGGGAGTTGGTCTCTTCTCCCACGTAGTAAGCGACAGGATGAGAGAAAATGGCCTCAAGATGGGCCAAGGTGAGATTTAGATGATACATTAGGAAAACTTTCTTCACAGACAGGTTTGTCAAGCATTGAAACAGGCTGCCAAGGGAAGTGGTGGAATCACCACCCCTGGAGGTGTTCAAGAAATGTGTGGATATGGCACTCGAGGACATGGTTTAGTGGTGAACATGGGGGTGGTTGGTGCATTGACAGTTGGCCTTGGTGATTTTAGAGGTCTTTTCCAACCTTAACAATTCTATAATTCTGTGGAGTGAATTATCTGGAGAAGAGAAGGCTTAGGGGTGACCTCATCAATCTCTACAACTACCTGCAAGGAGGTTGTAGCCAGGTAGGGGTTGCTCTCTTTGCCCGGGCAACCAGCAGTAGGACTGGAGAGCATGGGCTTCAGCTCTGCCAGGGGAAATTTAGGTTGGATATTAGAAAGAAATTCTTTGCAGAGAGAGTGCTCAGGCATTGGAATGGCCTGCCCAGAGAGGGGGGGGATTCACCGTCCCTGGAGGTTTTTAAACCGAGATTGGACGTGGCACTGAGTGCCATGATCTGGTAAAGGGACTGGAGGTGGAGCAAGGGTTGGACTTGATGATCTCTGAGGTCTCTTCCAACCCAGCTGATTTTGTGATTCTATGATCTACAGTGGCTGTGGAGCAGCTGAGCTTCACAACCCACAGAGGTTTTCAGCCCAGCACAGACACTGCAGAAGAGACACGAGGGGGATGTTGTCGTTGCAGTGGTTGCACAGCTGCCCCATCACTCACTTCATCACTCAGACTCTACTTGTTGGGCTGACACAACCCTCATGGACCTCCCATCTTCTTCCTCCTCACACAATTCCCTGCTCTGTCCCTTCTTACATTTCAAGCATGGGGTTGGACAAGATCTTTCTGGTGCTGGGAAGCAGACAGCCCACATGAAACAAAGCACAGACTGGCACTGGAGTTAATGGGACCTTTTGCAGACAGTCCCCTTCGCCCCTGGAGCTCCTGTTTCATCATCTCTCCACAAACTGCTGCACCCCGCTGATCG
Organism: Grallaria varia; assembly: GCA_013396735.1. Taxonomy (NCBI): domain Eukaryota; kingdom Metazoa; phylum Chordata; class Aves; order Passeriformes; family Formicariidae; genus Grallaria; species Grallaria varia. Next base: position 418,315 of record VWZG01009917.1, on the reverse strand, counting down.
ATGCGGGCTGAGTTGCCATCTGTCCTTAATCCACAAATAATGAGTCTGCTGCAACTGCTCCGTAAAGGATTTTGCTGTTCAAAAGCACTGACTCCTCTGAAGGTCACACACCCAACCCCTTCCCACTTAGACGGGAAGCTTTGCTCAGCTCCAGCCTTGCAGAACCACAGGCACCTCTCACTTTGAGCTTCATTCCCTTTAACTAGAGTGGCTGTGGCTCACACCTCCAGCTCCAGAGATTCCCACCCCAACCAGCAGCTGTCACCTCGATCACACAGCGAGCTTTAACGTGGATTTTTTTATTTTTGGAGAGCAGTCCTGGCTCCTGGCAGGAGTTTCACAAAGGCAGCTCTTGCACCTGAGGCTCGTGGGACTGGTTTGAGTGCAGTGGAGACTGTCACTCAGGGAGGCCTTTAATCCAGTTTCTGAAGAGTTCTTTTGATCCTACTCAGTCAGTTCTTCTCGTGATCACGTACTAATACAAATTACTTTTCATGCAAGGCTGACCCAAGGCACTCTAATTCTCCAGTTAAATGGGGAAAATTCCAAGATGGTTGAAATCAACCAGCAAGCTCATATTTGGCATTTCTTGCTCTGAATCTTAAGCAGAGTTGCCAAAAGAAGAGGTCTTTCCTCCTGCAAATTGACTGAGAGAGTTCCACTTAGACACCTCGTCCAAACACCCTTGATCTTTGGGAAGATTTGCATCCCAATCTGGAGCTTATCTTTGCAGCTGACAGCTGCAATGTGTCTCAAGATGCCAGTCAGTCAATCATGCCTTTTAATTTAACACCAATGCCTTAAATTAGATGGCAGTGACAGCAGCAAAAACTAAGGAATTGACACAAAACTATCAATGGAGCTAAAGGGGCTTTGCTGACAGACTCCATCCATGTCCAGTTTTGGATTTTTGGGGTTTAGCCTCCCAGTGACCCCAGCAGAAGACACGTCTTGTTGGCAATTCTCTCCAGCTCGGCAGGTCAGGGCATTTTGTGTATGACAAACATGCCCAGACTGCAAAAAAAATCACTGCATTTCTGTGTGCTACCTCTGGGAATACTTGTAGTGGAACTTATGCCACGGTCTCTGAGGGCCTGAGAATCCTCTTAGTCAGAAAATGAGTGAAAAAAATATTTCTTCTGTAAATAGGGGGAAGGACACAGAAAGAAGATTAAGAGTGAGATTGTCTTATACCATCTGAAACTTAAATTTGCTATGCAGTGGGGAAAGTGAGAGAGCTGCTCCTTTATTCCTTTCCTTTCTGCTATGCTGAAAAAAAAGCAAGTCCAGAAGGGGCTATTCTGAAGACAACCTTCTGTTACACAAACCCACCATCTTTCCCTGGAGAGTCACATGTTCAGTTTGCTCCTTTTGTGGAAGAAAGGAGAAAATCTTTCAGGAGGATGTTCTCTCCTCATGCCCCATGCATTGAAAGGCTCCAGCAGCCCAAATGAGTTGCTCCAGTGGTTCATTCTCCACCCTTTCCTAAATAAATCCCATGCAACACTTTGCTGTCTTGCAGATTGTGCACATTGATATCATAATGAACGCCCTAATTTCCCTAAAAAGCAAAATAGTTCACTACAAGTGCAATGCAGTGATAGGACATGGGGAAATGGTTTTAAGCTGAAGGAGGGTATATTTGCATTAAATATTAGGAAGAAATTCTTCCCTGGGAGGGTGGGCAGGCCCTGGCACAGGTTGCCCAGAGAAGCTGTGGCTGCCCCATCCCTGGAAGTGTCCAGGCTTGGATGGGGCTTGGATCAATCTGGGATAATGGAAGGCGTCCCTGTCCATGGCAGGGTGTTGGAACTAGCTGATCTTTCAGGTCCCATCCAACCCAACCCGTTCCATAACTGTTTTACTCTCTTCCATAGAAAGGAGATGGGTGAGGGTGGAAAAATTATCAAGATGTACAAACAACTCATGAGTTACCAGGGGAAGGCCTGGCTGCTCATTACCTTTTCCAATATTGGAATTGAGGGCAGCAGGAGGCGGGTGCAAAACCAACCAAGGACATAATTCAGAGACACAGAGCGATGTCAAACTGTGCTATGCTTGTCACGGCATGAAAAGGCACCAAAATCTCTATGAATGTAAAATATAACCAAGGAAATGCATGGAACACAAACCCACCAAATGTTAATAGAAATCTCTGAGCTGCATGTTGCTGAATCACAGAATACTTTAGGTTGGAAAAGACTTACAAGATCATCGAGCTCAACCTGTGACTGATCATCCCCTTGTCAACAAGACCAGAGCACTGAAGTGCCACGTCCAGTCATTTCTTGAACGCTTCCAGGGATAGTGAGTCCATCACCACCACTCTGAGCAGTCCATTCCAATGCTTCACAACCATTTCAGTAAAGAAATTCATCATGATGTCCAACACAAATCTCTCCTGGAACAGCTTGAGGCCATGTCCTCTTGTCCTGCCACTGGATGTCAACCCCCACCTGGCTACAACCTCCTTTCAGGCTGGATGGGTGTTGTGTGTTTGCCTTGTTCTCCAATTTTCCAATGGTAACTACTACTAATGAGAGGATAGTGGGCCAAAAACACCCTGATCTGGCCCACAAGATGATTTCTAGGGCTTTCCAATTTTCTTGGCCTCTTCCTACCTGAAATTCGTTACTGTGGTTGTCCTTCATGGAGATGTGCTCAGAGCACAACCAGCTCAAGGTCAAGCCGGCATTCCCCACCACCATTCCAAAATCTGCTCAGGTCCCTCACTTCTGGGTACCCAAATAAGGGATGTGACCTTACGGAGCCGATGAGTGGCCAAGGATGTCATGGATTTCCACGGCATTCACAAACCCCTGCAAATGAAGGTAACGAGGACCAGTTTGGACAAACATTTAGGACCAGTTTCAACCTCCCCCTGCTCTGCAAATCACTTAAGGAAGATGGAAATGAGGCCAGTGTGCAGCTTTCAAGGAAACCCAGCACAGAGCTGTGCTTATTACACGAATCCCTGCGAATGAAACACTAGGGATAAAGAGAGATTATTTATGTGGCAATAGTGGGGGAGGTGGGCAGGGAAACGAGAAAGGGAATGTTTAGTCTGGTGGAGGAGATCAAATGAAACCATGGAAAAATCATCCCATAAGAAAGCCGTAGAGGCCTAATCACTTAACTTATTTCAAAGCAGAGCAGGCAAAATATCAGACTTGTGAGGAGAGAGCCAGCGTGCACCACCAGGGAGCAATGAAGTGTTTCCCCCGCCCTGAACCTCTCTGATGCTGCACAAATCACGCCAGAGCTGAGTTCACACACTATTTGCTTCTCCATGTTACTGCAGACCCTGGTGCAAAGCACAGAGGGGACGTATTAGCACAGACACACACGTGTCTCTGCACCTCGAGAAATATGTGCTCGTGTTAAAAACTCACTGTGCAGCCCAAGCTGGTGGAGACATTTCCTGAGCCGAGTGTCACTGCCTATTTTCGTAAAAGCTCGTTCGAAAATGAAGTATTAGAAGAGCCTTTGTGAAATTTGCTTTCATGTCTTTAAAAGACGCGTAGATGTGGCACTTGGGGACATGGTTTAGTGGTGGCTTTGGGGGACATGGTTTGGTGGTGGCTTTGGCAGTGCTGGGTTAATGGCTGGACTTGGCAATCTTTGAGATTTTTTCCAACCTAAACGATTCAATGATTCTGTGTTCCACCTTCCCTGGCTCGAAGAGCCTCGGTTTCCACCCATAAAACACTTGCAGAACACTGCATAAACCCATAAATGCCGTGAAATGTTGTAACACCCAGAGTTTTGCAAGCCCCCCCTGCAATTTCATCTTGTTTCCTGAGCAGCCTCTCCAGCTGAAGGGTTTCTATGATCCCCAAGACCACCGTTTCTCAACCTTCCACAAGCTGCGACATATTTCTCATCACCAGAGCACTGCAAGGCAGGGCTGTGCTATTCTTGCTTCTGTGAGACAAACTAGGGAGGGGCTGTAAAGCTGAAAGGCTTGCCTGCAGCATCTCCATGAGAGAAGTTAAATTTTCTTCAGGTAAACCTCTCATAGGAGGGCGTGAAGAAAACCACCCAGGAGGACAACCCAGGAGTCAAGTGTCCCCTCTGAGAGCAGTTTTGCCCAGGAGATGCTGCTCTGCAAATGCTCTTTGTGGCTCCCAAGACAGAGCCAGGAACATGACCTCCAGCACAACGCTCAGCCAGCCACCCTGGCACTTAATAAACCAAAAGTTTAATGATGTTCTGACAGGCAGAAGCAAGCCCTCTTCACACAGAGGTGTCAGGGATATGGATTTTGCCCGGAAGGGGAACGGAGGTGGCTGCAAACCACATGAGAGAGCTCGGTGTGTGTGCACCTCTGAGGAAGGCTGCAGAACGAGCGAGGTGTCAGGAGGCATTTCTCCTGTCCGTGTCCTCTCCTTCGCCGAGCTGTCGGTAACACTCATCCTAACATGGGGAGATGCTCATCCAGGCTGCCTTGCTGGGCACAGGCTGTCACTGTGAGCTCTCCCTTTGACACACTGTTAGTGTTTTCCATTGCAGAAGGGAGCAGGTTTCAGGCTTGTCTCTGTTTGTAATTTCTGCCTCTGTCTCTTTTCAAGCCCCCTCGTTAAGAGGGGGACAGACTGAATGGTTAGCTCACCTCTCCCTTGGGCGAGGTGAGGGAAAAACTGTGGGAGGTCAAATCAGAAAATCATAGAATGGTTTGGGTTGGAAGTGACCTTAAAGATCACCTGGTCCCAAACCCCTGACATGGGCAGCGACACCTTCCACTAGACCAGGACGGTCAAAGGCAAGAATCAGTAAAAATTTCAAGATTTCAGCTTAATCTGATGTTTTCCATCCTACAGGTAATAAATGCCTTTAGAGAGTTACCTTTTTTTTAACACCTTTGGGCGCAGTATGTCTAGGACAGAAATCCCTTCCCAACACAGTAGGGTTTGGGATCATAAAATCCTATATACATTGAATGGTTGGTATTGGAAGGGACCTTAAATATCAGCTCATTTCAACTCCCTTGCCATGGGGACACCCTCCACTAGCCTAGGTGGCACCAACCTCCATCCAGCCTGGCCTTGGACACTTCCAGGGATGGGGCAGCCACAGCTCGTCTGGGCAACCTGTGCCAGGGCCTCACCACTCTCTGGGCATAGAATTTCTTCCTAAATTGCTAAATTTCTTCAGCCCAAGGGGAAGGCTTAATGGCAATTTAAGGAACCAGCAGCGGTGGTTCTGCATCTGGAATAGCGGTCATGTGGTCTCCAACGTGCTTTAGCATCAAGGGCAAGAAATCAATATCATCAACCTTTACCAGCATCATAATTACAAGGTTAATATCGATCTCTTGCCATTGATGCTGAGGTGTGGTGAGTGCATTGAGTCGCTGCCGGGAATCTGAAGCTGGGCCACTGTAGGACAGACTGCAGGCACAGCAATTTGCTCACAGATCCCTTAGAGACCCTGGATTAGAATGAATAAAGCCATTCTCAGCCTGATTTGTAACCAGCTGTTCCCAAAGCCGTCACCTTTTCTATCAAGGGCGAGAGGGGACTATTCACACATGTCTGTTATGTCCCTTCAAAGTCCCAGAGCGGCACAAGGAAATGCCAGATGGAATTCACCTGGCCCTGCAGGTGACAGACCTGTGGTCTCATCCCATGTTTTTAGCCTGACATCTTAAATAGGAGTTGAGCTCTTGTTCTTCATAATGTCTTGATGCAGAACAGACAGGTTACCTTGCTACAGGTGAGGTCGCCCCCCAATTTCTCCTGTTATCACCACTAAAATAAAACCTTTTCCCTAATGAAAGCATCTTCATGAGCACTTTTTAACCCCAAGCCTGCTGATCCCATCCCTCATACTCATAATCTTCAGCCAAGAGAGATCAAGGTCTTAAAGGCTTAAAACCATTTGTTTCTAGGGAGAAAACGGATGTGAAATTCCCTTGGTCTGTGGTCCTGCTTAAGAAAAGAAAGGCAGAATATTGAGAGATTATGAGGAGATGCCACGAAGGCTTAGCATTTACCCAGGACTTTGTAAATGATTTTTACTGGTATTCCTCTTTGTCATTTCTATTCCAGCAGTGTTAAGAGGCCTCGAGTAAGATGAGAGCCGTTCTGGGATCGGCACTCTACGGGCAAAACAGTCACAGTCAGTCCTTGATCCTGAGAGCTTGCATTAGGCTGTGCCTAATTACTGCTGTGATTGGTACTACAGAGGGAGCGAGGTGAATGTGTGTGGAGAGGGAAGGGAAGAGTGGGTTTATTAACAGGTACACAGAGATTCAGACCACTTCACAAATTATTTACCCCACTTAATTGCAGGTCAGCATGTGCATTAGCTATTTTTTTTCTAGCAGGAAATACAAAGAAAACATCCCTGAGCTGCAACATTTTCTGCACAAACAGGAGGATTCCAAACAGTGGCGTTTTTCCTCCTGGCACGTTCCCCAAAATTGAGTGGAAATTAATCCATACGAGAATAAAGGATGGAAACTGATGGTGGAAGGTTTCTCTGCCCCTTTTTGCCCTTCTTCTAACCATTGGTGCTTGGAGGAGTCAGGAGTGGTTGGGATATCATTGATGGACAGGGCTATTCATGATGAAGAGCCAGTACACCAGGTGACTCACTTTCCATGAAATGAGAAACATGGCTAAATTTCACCTGGATAAACTCATTGCAGCCTTCCATTAATTAAAGGGGGGTTTAAAAAGGGAGAAAGAGAGAATTTTTACATGGGCAGAATGTGACAGACAAGAGGGAGTGGTTTTAAAGTAACAGAGGAGAGGTTTAGATGAGATATTAGGAATGGTGAGGTCCTGGCACAGGTTGCTCAGAGAAGCTGTGGCTGCCCCATCCCTGGAAGTGTCCAAGGCCACGTGGGATGGGGTTTGTAGCAAACAACCCCTCCCCTGGAGATACTGACTGTGTGTCCAGCAAAACTCTCACTTCTCACAAGGCAAGCAACCTCTAATAATTATGTCCACTAATTATAAATAAGTGCTGTCTGAAGAGTTGGGCCACATTTTATTGCTCTCTCTGGTCATTGGGATGGTCCCTGATAGCCAAAAGCAGAAAGCTGGGTGAAGGATGGATGGATCTGCCCTTCCTGGCTTCAGAGGGTTCCCAAACGTCTCAGGTTGGATTCTTTTATTTTTTTGAGCACATCAGTATGAGCCAAGAGCAACATCTACTGGCCGAGCTGTTAAGCAAGACGGAGTGTAGATCTGGCACAATCCATGGATTTTACAGAGTACGACACATCTGTGAGATATTTTTAGTTATTACCCAAACAACCAGGGTCAGCACCAGCACTTTCCAGCTGTGGAAGTTGCCACCAAAGCAAATATCACACCTGGACCTGGCTCACACCCATCCCTAATCTGAAAATTGCTATTCAAGCCCGCTGTGTCCTGGGTAGCACATCTTGGTAGACAGAAGTATCTGTGTATTTCCATTTCTTCATAGCAAAGTGCTCCTTGGACTTCCCATAGAGTTTTCCTGGGATGAAATGGTCTAAAGATGAGTTGCAGTGCATTTATTGCCACCAAGACTGCATGTCACTTCCAGTGGGGGGGGATTGAAGTGGTCTAACTTTACACATCAAAAATAAAAGGTCCAAATTTGGAGGGCTAAGCCTGTTCTGGTGTCTGCTGGTGTGGAGGGTGGGAGATAACACGATGTGGGTAGTTTAAATTTGGGGCTTTGCATAACAAATGGCGATGGTAAAATTGGACTATGACAAAAGATGACAGGAAGGGGTTTCGCCCTCCAAGAATCTGATCAGATGTGTTAAATTCAAGGTTATCAACCCTTGTTTTTCATCACAGTCATTCCCAACAGGCAGCATGGGAATGTGTGGGAACGAGAGAGAGAGATCAGTGAAGCTACACTCAAAATATGGAAGAAAAACAAACAAACAAACAAAAAAAAACAAACAAAAAAAAAAAAGAAAAGAGTCTGGGAGTTCATCTTGTTGGGAAGAGGGAGTATAAAAGCCATTAATAACAGGCACAGCCCCTGCCTCCATCTCTGCAGCCTGGCGGACTGGGCCGTTTGGGCATTGACGGGTGAGCAGAGCGCTGAGGAACTCCAAATCAATTACACATAAAATACAGTTTCCTACCCTCAAGAGAACCACTTTTCCCTGCAGAGCCAGATTTAGAGGGAAGTAAGAGAGAAGCAGCTTGATCTGTACCCTGAGCTCACTGCAAGATCAGACACCCCTCTAAAGCATTGCCAGGGTGAGCAGCATCTCAGATAGTTTTAGAGGTCCGTGGTGCAGCTTTGTCTACCTGGGCATTTCATAATTGAAGGAGGAAAATAAGCACTTTGAGAGTATAGACTATTTGCCCATCTTTCTTTAGGGCGGGATGGATCTCCCCCTAAAAATGCCCATTTCTTTCCATTGATTATAGAAACAGACCAAATGACCTCCTTAGACATCGAGGGCATCTTTTGGTCAGAGAAGTCCTTGTCTAATCACACAAGCAACTGAGAAGTGGCAGAGAACCGTTAAGTGGTTAAAAAGGAGCAGCAACCACGAGCCAAACCTGTAGAAAATGAGAAGGAACAAGCCTCCCTGCTGCAGGCAGGTGGTGAACTTGCTCTATTGAGGTGCCCTGCCTGCTGACTCACAGCCACATCCAACTGTCCCTTTGGCAGTCTCCGTTCAGGACACGATGTCCAGGTGTTCCTTCCAGCCAAATCTGAAACCAGGGCACCTGAGGTCTGCAGGAGCTGTGCCCTCTGGAGGTGCAGGGACAAGCAGCTCCACAGGACTCAGGACTTCTGGTCAGGCTTGCTAGGAATCCAATGTGTGACCTCAGAAGAGCCATCTCCCCTTTTGCTGCAGTTTTCTAAGCTGGGGAGTGTGTCTGATAATGATGAGAAATATGAGGACATAGGAGGGTGCTGAAACTGGGAGAGGAAAGACAAATTTTCCTATTTTTGCCCTCTCTATAGACACAGATCCCACCTAGAAACAGCTATTTCATTAACCTGGAGGAGCCTAAACTCCACCAGATCCCTTAGACCCAAACTTCTCCTGAAAGAGACTATAACCAAACCCACTTCATTGGACAGGAATGGCACCTGTCAACATAACCAGGTAAGACAGCTAAGATAGGTTTATCTTCTGTTTGATTCTGATCCATAGGTGATCGCGTAGCTGAGTCTATGTTGGACATTTTTAGGATCCCAACAGTTCATGGGGTGGACAGGAAGGTTCTCACAGGGAAATGGACCACTTAGCCCCTCCAAACTGGCTCCAGGACCAGCACAGACTGAGGTTAGAACCCAAGGCTGACAACAGTTTAACAGGACCAGGAAGATGAGGATGCTCGTTAAGGCTCATTTCACCCCTTCCTAAGGATGCCTGGCCTTATCCAATGTTTTGTGGTGACTTCCATGACTTCCACCTGGTTTTGTGCACAAGTTTCTGCACATGGCTACAGTGGGAGAACAGGGAAAGGCCACAGAGACTTTGGGTCTTCCTTCAATCTCTGCCAGACTCATCTCCTGGTTACAGCAAATGGCAAAGGGAAGGTTTTAATGGAAAATACGTGGGAAGGAGGAGTCATTTAAGGGCTTTGAAAAAAGATAACTCCAGGCTACAGAAACCCAGGGGTCTGGTTTCAGCCTCATGCCTCCCAGAAAAATCTCTATTTCTAGATAATAAGTCAAATCAAAAAGCTGCATCTAAGCAGAGGGATGGGATGAGGTTTCCTGATCCCTGGCTGAGCAGGCACAGGAGGATACACGCAGGGACTGCATGAGCAGAGGCCAAATAAAGAACAGAAGAGAAACCCAGGACAGGAGGGGCACAAACCTAAAGGGAAAGGTTGAGCTCTGGTGTCTCCCTGAATAATGCAAGGCACAAAATATTCTGTTACCAGCCTGGGGAGCAGACAATTAAAACACTACTTGAAGCAAATGTCTCCTGACTCTGGCTCAGAATTTCAATTAGGCTGGGAAGTCTTAATTGCACTTAAGTGCAGGTTAGTGACATTTCAGGAAGGAGAGATTGATTGGGAGCTGGGTCACAGCTCAGCAGCGGGGATCATGTCTGGGGGCCTGTCCTTAAAAACAACGTGTGATCTCTGCATGGCATTTTCCTTGTTTAGCTCAGTTATGTTTCCTGTGAGAATGAATAATCCCAGTAGCCAGAGCTGTGTCCTCTCCTTTCAAAGACTGACTTATTTTCTTTCTCATTTTCTTTTTCAAAGTTCTCTAACCATTCTTAGGTGTACAAACAGTAATTTTTGGGGCTCTTCTCTTCCTCCTATAGTTGTTAATTTTCTTGTCTCAAGAATCAGTTTCTGACTTGCAGGAAAGCATTTCCTCACCAGCTTTGCAGGGCCACAGAAATCAGGAGAGTGTCTGCTACTACAAACTGCAGGTAGAAACGACCTCACTCCATCTATTCTGGCGGGAAAATAAAGTGGGAAAATACCCTGAACCAGCTTAAAAAAATAAATAGAATTATTGGAAGACACCAGGGTATGTCCAGTAGCTGGTAAGCCCAGGCAGGACAATGTGCCAGGCCCTTTGGCAGGGTTAGATGTGACCAAGAGGGCTACAATTTTTGGGAGATGTGCATGAGATAGAAGCCAAACAAGGCAATGGTTAGCAAGCACACAGATACAAGAGATTTTCCTGCCATCAGCGTAGGAGACAGGATTTTTTCCATAAAGTATCCAAAAATTCATCTCTGTGCTCCAATCAGGCCTCTTTGTCATTATTTCTTATGTATTTATATGCAACTGCACATACTATTAAAAACATCACCCAAAATGGAACCTTCCCAGAATAAAACACTTTGGCTTAGCATTTAAATGCCAACAAAACCAAAAATCCTACCAGGGACACACACTGGAAAGATGAGTCACAAAGAAACAGATAGGATCAAGTTAACCAGGAGGGGTTTAGATTTGGTGTTAGGGAAAATGTCTTCACTGAAAGCGTGGTCAGGCATTGGAACAGGCTGGAAGTGCCTGGAAAATGTCTGGAAGTGTTCAGAAAGTGTAGATATGGCACTTGGGGACATGGTTTGTTGATGAACTGGTGGCACTGGTTACTGGTTGGACTTGATGACCTTAAAGGGCTTTTTAAACCTAAGGGGTTCTGTGATTCGACATTTTGTGCTACAAAAAGAAAAAAAAAGTAAAAAGAAGCTGTAGGTAAATAACCCTCATTTGGACCCATGCTGGAAACATGCATGGACAACTCTAATGTGTGCTGTATCTGCTGCTCAAAGGTGGCGATGAGAGGTCAGAGTCTCAAGCTGTGCCAGGAGAGGTTCATGTCAAACATCAAGAAGAATTCCTTCATGGAAAGGTTGGTCAGGCACTGGAGGGGGTTGCCCAAGGAGGTGGTGGAGTCTCATCCCTGGAGGTGTTCAAGAAACGAGTGGATGTGGCACTCAGTGCTCTGGTCTGGGTGAAAAGGTGGTGATGGGTCACAGGTTGGACTCGAAGATCCTGGAGGGCTGTTCCATCCTAAATGATTCTGTGAGTTTCTTTTTTTAATCACTATGAATAGATTTTTTCACTCTACAAACCTGCTGAACTGGTTTCTGGTCCTACTGAGTGCTGGCAGTGTCCTCCAGCAAACAGACCCACAGACTCACGATGGGCAATCACTGTTCTCCTTCTACATGGCCAAGGTCTCCCAGATAAATCTGCCTTAGTCCAGTCTCTCAGTATGGTGATCTTTGAGGTATGGACCTACATCATAGAATCTTTAAGGTTGGAAAAAGCCTCTAGGATAACCAAGTCCAATCACTAACTCAGCACTGCCAGGTCCACCACTAAACCATGTCCCCAAGCACTCAGAAGAAAGCCGGTAGCATCATTCCACTGAAGAATCAGCCATCTCTCATCCTGTATTTTCTATCGTGGCCCCAAACATTGCTCATGTGGGGTTGGCAGGTCCTTTCCACTCCCTGTCCATGCAGGAGAGAGCCAGACAAGTCCCTCTAATTTCAGACGTGGCCATTGTGCACACAGCACATCTAGAAAAATGTTTCCTAAAAGTCAGCCTTTTCCTTTGGGAATGGATTTGATTGTGCTGAAAGGCAAATATTTGCCAGAGAAGGTCTTGCTGAGTCCTTCAGGGATCTCCACACATGCAGGTTAAATTACTGGTGCCCACTGCTTGGAGCACAGGAGTAAAACATGCTTGGTTTTGTTTTTAGGGTTTGGGGCTTTTTTTTTCACCAAATGATGTTTTTTTTCTCCCTGGGTGAGCTTTGAGGAAGGTTTTATTATCAGAGGAAACTCCCATTTTGTGTCATGACTCATTCTTCCCCACGGAGCCATCCATGGCCCAAAGCCACTCAGATACCACCCCAGCCCCTTGAAGCCATCCTGGAGAGTTTCAAACACCCCTCCAACAGATTATTCCTCTTTGTATCCATGAAATAAGATGAATCAACGGGGCACCCATGAGGGTTATTTTGCCCATGAATTATTTACACCCACTGGGTAATATTTCATTTAAGACTGGCCTTGTTTTACGCTTGTAATTTTTAATTCTTATAATTCCACCTCCAGCAAGCAAAGGCTCCTGAGAGCACTAGATTATATCTCAGCGGGCACACTCTCAATGCATAAATAACCTCCCCTCCTCTGACAGCACATGGGAGATGGGCTGGGCTTTCATTCAGGGTAGGATTTTCCCCCTCTCTCTCCCTCTTAAAGGAATCTTTATCTCTGTGTGGCTATTCTGTAGCATGCCTCTGTTCGGTAGCAAAAAGAACTATTTAAATGCAAATGTTGACTTTTTGCCAGGGACTGGAGGGAAAAATGCTTGTCTAATGATCTCCTTCCAAAAGCACAACTGGTGCCGTTTGTAAAGGAATTGCATCAGAAGGAGTTGGGACTTTGGTTCCTTGCACTCTGCCCATTTTATCTTCTACCCCTTGAAATACCATTGCAAGGGGGAAAAAATTAAAATAACCCATATATATTTATATTCGTATATATATTCATATATATACATAAAGTGCTTAGGTAGAATCAAAGAAGTTTTTTGATCAGATTCCCCCTTCCTCTGCCCTGCCCATCCAAAGATGGAAGAGACGGAACCATTCTACACTCACTCCAGTTCAAGATGTTTGGCTTCTTTTTCTCCTTGGTTTTGGGACAGATGTTCCAGATGTTCTGTGTGACAGAGACATTAGGGGACTGTTGGTTTGAGGCACGCTTGAAAGAGAAAGGCTGTCAAGAGGGAGAAGGGAAAGAGGACATTCAGACTCAGGAGGTGGGTGAGACGGAAAGGGAAAAGATGCCTGGAGCAGGATGACTAAATTTGTCTGGAGAAAATCACTCTTTACTGTTTTGTACCGTTTTCTTCAGTTGAAATGCTGATTCTGATGTAAAGACAAAATTAGACAGACCTTCCAGACAGGCTTGTAAAGGTAAATAGCCTATTGATGCTAAAAGAAGAGCAAAGACCAAACAGGGAGAGGGGAAGAAACACCAAAAACCCAACCAATACCTCCACAGAAGTGCCCTCACCCACAGCCATAGGGGCAGCATCAAACACATACCCCAGGTTTAATTTTGGACCATATCCACTGCTTCCCATAATAAAGATTTGTGCAGGAGAAGAAAGGGCTCAAAGAAATTGGACACAAGGCTTGTCACCTGCCCGGATGCGTGGGCTCCATCGAGGTGGACGAAGGAGAGAAAGAGCCCTGGGGTACCACAGTTTTCCTCATATGGAGAATTGTTGGGAAGGGCTGCCCGGATGCGTGGGCTCCATCGGGGTGGATGGGGCAGAGAAAGAGCCCTGGGGTACCACAGTTTTCCTCATATGGAGAATTGTTGGGAAGGGCTGGATGTGCTGGAGGACCTGCTGGAGACAGGAGCTGTGGCAGGTGCTGGAAGAAGCTGGGACAGGAGCTGGAAGCTGGGACAGGAGCTGGAAGGTGGGACAGGAGCTGGAAGCTGGGACAGAACACGTGGCCGTGGAGGCGGCGGGTCTGTCTGCACGATGAACATCACCAGCCAGACCAAGGCTTCCCACATCCTTCCCCCTCCTTCCCAGCTCCCTGCTCGGGCTCTGCAGGCTGAGGAGTTTGATGTAGTTCAGTTACCAAGGAGACAGCAATCTGCAAAGGGGAACCTTTGTGGCATCTGGGGGAGGGAGATCGATGCACATCGCTCAGGGGTGGAGGATGGCCCCAACCCCAGAGCTCGGGAGCAGGGAAGCGTTTGCCCTGGAACATGTGAGCTGTCCCAGGCTGGCTGCAGGCTAGAGGAGCTCCAAAATATCATTTCAAACGAGATCAGTCTGTCTGTGGGATGAGGCAGAGTCAGTCTGTCCTTAAAAACTGTCCTGAGCACCAGTTAGACCATTCAGCTGGGACACTGGAGTTGGGAAATCGTTACCTGGTGTAACATCACCCTACATCCTGAGGAACATGTTGGAGAAAGGAAGACCACGGTGTCTGCACACTCACTGAAGCTCCTCCAGCTGAGAAGAGCTGGAATCAAGGCTTCAAGAACATAATTCCCCTTAAATCAGAGTTATTATTTTTTTGGAGTGGGGTAAAAAGATTTGGCAACCTATTGCCAGTGTCCTGGCCTTCCTTCTCCTTCACCCTCCATGAACAAAGGGATTATCACTCTGCCCAGACATTTGTCCAGACTGAGATGGAATTTAGAGGTGCAGCAGAAAGGGAAGGCTGTGTTGCTTTGGAGGCCAGATGAGACACATCCCAAAAAACAAGTTTTGTGAAGGATGGAATAACCCCTTGGCTGGAGCACTGCAGCTCTGGTTATTCCCGACCTGAGCCATCACTTGCTGCAAAGGGAAGCACCGAGCCAGCATCATCCCTCTCCCTCCATTGCTGCCAGAACACTGACACTGGAAAAAGTCTCTTCCAACAGGCAGAAAGGGTTTTGTTTTCCAATCCCCACCTGATGATCAAGTCATGACCCTGAAGGATGAGCACCAAGGGACCTCATTAAACATCCTCTCTTGCTAGTTATTGAGGTCCCTCAGTGGAGATTGAATAGAAAAATCCTTTCAGCCTGTTGGAAGGAGTCTTTCCCAGTCTCAGCGTTCCAGCAGCAATGGAAGGTGAGGCCCTGTGCTGCCTCATTGCAGCAAGTTATTATCACCCTGTCCAGACGTTTGCCCAAACTCAGATGGAGTTCA
This sequence comes from Grallaria varia, assembly GCA_013396735.1. Classification (NCBI taxonomy): domain Eukaryota; kingdom Metazoa; phylum Chordata; class Aves; order Passeriformes; family Formicariidae; genus Grallaria; species Grallaria varia. The sequence continues at coordinate 403,177 of VWZG01009917.1, read as the reverse complement.
GAGATGCAGAAAGAAGGAGAGGCTGTGTTGCTTTGGAGTTCAGATGACACACATCCCAAAATACAAGGCTTATGAAGGATGGAAAAACCCTTTGGCTGGAGCACTGCAGCTCTGATTGTTCCTGTCTTGCTGCAAAAGATGAGGAAATACTGAGCCAGCATCATCCCCCTCCCTCCATTACTGCTGGAACACTGACACTGGAAAAAGCCCCTTCCAAGAGGCAGAAAGGATTTTTCTTCCCAATCCCCACCTGATGATCAAGTCAGAACCACGATGGATGATCCATGAGGGACCTTGCTGAGAAGCAAGAGAGGTTGTTTAGAGAGTGTCTGCAGAACAGGGTTGAAAACCAGTAACTCAGGGGAAGATCCTTCCTCCCTCAGCTGGGGAAGAGGGAAAATGTAATTCAGGTCTGTACATTCTCCTCGCCTGGGGAAGGCTCCGTAGCTGAGTTGTCAGGTTTAATCTCCTCCCAGCGTGTATTCTGCAAATAACTCCTTTGTTCCTTTTTGAGTTTGGCAGCTCATACACCAGAGCAGTGACAGTCTCCGGCAATGATTCAATGGGAAGGAAGGGAGAATCCTCCTGTGTCACCTCTGAGATGTTCTCAGCACAAAGAAAGCTGTGAAAAGAGATGCACTCAAGATATGGTGAACCTACAGTGAGAGACTGGGCTGAAAGGGACATTAAAGTTCCTCCAGTTCCACCCCCTGCCATGGGCAGGGACACCTTCCACCAGACCAGATTGCTCAGAGCTCCATCCAACCTGGGGAAAGTTTGATAATCCCAAACACCCACCACTCACTGGTTTTGAACAGATTGTTAGAGATGGACAGGAAAAGGATTTGGGATGGGTCGAGCAGCTCCTGCTGTAGGAATGGACTATCCCATCCCAAAGCAGTTCTGATTCTTGAATCTTGATACACCAAATTAAAAGGCTGGTCCCAGTGTTACAACACATTTCAGACTGGTCTGGGGACAGACTTGTTCAGTCAGAGTTTTGCAACCCCACCCTGTCTGGGGAACTGCAGGATCTGACTTTGGAGGGGGAAGAGAAAACATGGAAAGCAGGCATGCAGTTGTCATGCCAGGAGTTGGTAGGAATGATGCACATTTTCAGCTGATACCAGTGCTCTTTCTCTGTGCATCAGTTTACAGGAACATCACTCGGTTTGGGGACAAGTGGGAAGAATAAGTCATCCTCTGTCTAGCGAGCCCTCCAACTCACCCAGCCTGGAACACCCACAGTCCCTTCCCTGGGCTCCATCTGGACTGTGCTTTTCAGGTAGAAGTTCTAAACTATTTCCCAAATCCCCATCTAACAGAATCACAGAATCATGCAATGGTTTGGGTTGGAAAGGATCTGAAAGATCATCCAGTCCCACCTCCTGCCATGGGCAGGGACACCTTCCACTAGCACAGGTTGCTCCAAGCCCCATCCAACCTGGCTTTGAACATTTTCAGGGATGGGGCAGCCACAACTTCTCTGCCCAACCTGTGCCAGGGTCTGCCCACCCTCACAGGGAAGAATTTCTTCCCAATATCCCATCTAATCCTGCCCTCCTTCAGCTTAAGGCCATCCCCCCTTGTCCTATCACTACATGACCTTAAACAAATAAAAAAATATCCTGAAACAACACCATGGGGGAGGCTTAAAATTCCACATATGGAAGAGCCATAAAGACCTCACACAATGAGCAAGAGTTTCATAAATAATGAATAAGATGATTTTTTTCTTCTTCTTCTGAACTGCATCTTTCCATGGCTCACAGAGCAGCCACTCAGCACAGCTGTGCTGGAAGGAGGACTATAAAGCTTATTTTACCCAGCACCAAAGTGCAGCTGGTTCTGATGTGGAACACACCAGCTGCCAACTTCACAGCGGTGTGGGGACAACCAATACTTCAGTAGTCATTGCTGCAGAACTTTGATGCCCCAGGCAATCAGGATCTCCGGGCTGAAGATGCCTTTCCAGCACCTCTGTGCTAGAAGCCTGCTCAGGAGGAGGGAAAATGAAACAAAAGAAAGAAAAAACACAAACCCCCCTAAAAATATCCAGTGCCAGCAGAGCAGCAGAACCAAGACCTCAGCACAGAGCAGAGCAAAGATATTTCATCAGGGCACGTGATGGTGAGAATTCCCTAAAACACTTTCTATTAAAATATTTGTTTCCTGATATAAAGACAAATTTTCCACGGAAGCATTTGAGTTTTTCCATATCTTTGAGTGGAAGAGGGAAATGTTAGTACTCAGTGTTCTGCTAGACCCACTTCCAGGGGGAGTAGGAAGACAGGAACTGGAAGTGTGTCACTGTTGGGGAACTTAGGAGGAGATTTTTAGTGGATTCAGAAAAAAAAAGTCAGGGAATTTTAGATTAAACTTTTCAAGGACGTGAAAATATCTTCCCATGTCTAACTAGGAATTGGTAGAAGGTTCACAGGGGAATGAAAGGTCCTCATGTGAATCATAAAACGGTTTAGGTCGAAAGCGACCTGAGAGATTATCTCATTCCACCCCATGCCACAGACAGGGACACCTCCCAATATCTCAGGTTGCTGCAAGCCCCATCCAATCTGGCCTGGAACACTTCCAGGGATGGGGCAGCCACAGCTTCTCTGGGCAACCTGTGCCTCATCACCCTCACAGGGAAGAATTTCTTCCTAATATCCATCTGAAAGAAAGAGAGAAGGAGAGAAAGAAAAAAAGAAAGAAAGAAGGAGAGAAAGAAAGAAAGAAAGAAAGAAAGAAAGAAAGAAAGAAAGAAAGAAAGAAAGAAAGAAAGAAAGAAAGAAAGAAAGAAAGAAAGAAAGAAAGAAAGAAAGAAAAAAAGAAAGAAAGAAAGAAAAAAAAAAAAAGAAAGAAAGAAAGAAAGAAAGAAAGAAAGAAAGAAAGAAAGAAAGAAAGAAAGAAAGAAAGAAAGAAAGAAAGAAAGAAAGAAAGAAAAGAGAAAGAAAGAAAAAGAAAGAAAAAGAAAGAAAAAGAGAGAGAGAGACTTGGTTTTTCATACTAAACTCCCTCTGAAAGTCTGAAGGATGAAATCTTAAAGTAAGGATGAAAGTCTTAAAGTCAAAATCCTTTATTCATGTGGGGAAACTGAGTCACAGAGAGGTTACACTTCTTGCCCAAAGACACCCTGGGCATCCCTGCGCAGAGACCTGCATCCCCTCTCTCCTGTTCTCCTGTTGTGGCAGCAGTGGGGCCAGCGAGAGGCCCTGTGGGGGATGAAATCCAAGCATTCCTCTGCCTGGAGGGGGCTGGATGCCACGTCCCATCAGCCCTGCCTTGGCAGAGCCCTGGCTCAAGCTCTCAGCTTCTGCTTGTCATGTCTCCCAGAGCGAGAGGAGCATCTGCTCGGAGAAACAGGACACAGCCAAGCAGGAAAAAAAGGTCAACTGCTTCCCCCTGTTCCCATCCAGGTTGGGAGCAGGGAGAGCCCTCCCTGGCACCACACGGCACCGCGGATCTTCCCTGGGCTCATCACCCCCCTGATAATTATCCCACCAGGCCATGAAGAAAGCAACGACACAGACCCCTTGGGGCCAGCACGTCTCAAGAGAGAGAAAATCAAGGGAAAAGCTGCACGTTCCCATTCCCCCCATCTCCTGGAGAAAAAGAAATCCAGCCAGCCAGTGCCTTCCCTACGACCTGAGCTCACCCCTCAGCCCAGCAAACCTTATGGGCTGTGACACGGGACCAGCAGAAGGGGGTTGTGGTTTCCTGGGGTGCTGAGGGTTGAAGGGAGCACTGCAGAGGTTCAGTCATTTCAGGGGGCCGGGAGTTTTTCCCTCTGTGCTGATTCAATGTGACAAACTCATTCCTTCTGCAGCGTGGCTGCCTTTAAACCAAATGGCAACTTCTGTCCTAGGCTGAGATGTGGCATTTGGGAGGGCACAGCTGTGGCATTTGGGGGGGCACAGCTGTCTCTCCCAGTGAGACCCCACAGCCACACTGACCTAAGTTGGTCATGGTAGATGTTCAGTCCCTTCCTGTTGTCCCCAAGCTTTATGGAGTGACCCCAAGGATGAGCTCACAGACTCAAACCTGGCTTTAATTCTCCAACCCAACATCCCAGAGGCTTTTTTATCTCCCTGGCTCCATGCATCCACTGCAAATCATTCCACTCTGCACACCGTGGGCTGCCTCTGCTTAGCTCCATATGCATCACCTGTCCTGTCCCTGTGGCTCCCTGCTTTGGGGAGCTGTGCTTATAGAATCAGAGAATGGTTTGGGTTGGAAGAGACATTTTAGACCATCTCATTCCAACCCCTCTGCCATGGGCATGCCACTATCCCAGGTTCCTCCAAGCCCCATCCAACCCAGCCTTGAGCACCTCCAGGGATGAGACATCCACAACTTCTCTGGACATCCTCTGCCAGTGTCTCGCCACCCTCACAGTAAAGAAATTCATCCTCTGGAGCACTTGTAATGATAGAAAGTCAGATGTTCATCTCCAAATGGCCTCCAAATCCCAACTGCTCCCAGGTCGCCCAGAGCAAGTCCAGCTGCTCAGAGACCCACTGTCCAGTAGCCACATTCAGCTCCTTGAAGTCTGTGAAGTTTTAGGTCCAGGTCACTCCTGCTCATGCAGAATATCTGCTGAGGTCCAGAAACGCATCGTGGACAAACACCCCACTCCATCCATCCACCAGCAGGATCCAGGGCACCCACCACTGACCAGCAACAGTAGCAAAACCTCCCCTTTTTAATGCCCTAAAGGTGGCCAAGAGCGGCGCTCTGGGGACAGATTTGAGCCCCGCAGGAAAGAAAACATCATTTTACTCCCTGAGTGAAGGGAGAGCTTTGCTTTCAGCAGAGCACATTCCATCTGTTCCCATCGCCCACAGATCCGGCCACGCTGCGTCACTGCTCTGCCAAGCACAAGGCACTAGAGACTGTCTCCAACAAGGCAAGGCTGAACCATCCTCCATCCTGGACACCCAGGGCAAAACCAGCCCATGAAGGCCATCACGTCTGACCTGGCACAATGTAGGGCTGGCAGTGCCAAGAAGACACTCAATGAAGTTGCTTCCAGCCTCCCTGGTGACGTCGAATCCAAGCAGGGCAATCAGGAAGATTCAGGCAGGAAAAGCAGGGAACGCGCTAGCTTGGAAAGCAAAGGGAAGACAGCCAGGTTTGGCTCATTGCTTCTGGCCTTGGAGCATCCTGTTGTCACCAGGAATTCCCTTTCACACCCACAGGAGGAGGCCTTCAGCAGCAAAAGAGCAGGGAAGCTCCTTTAGGACTGAAAACATCTCTACCAGAGAGACCTGGAGTAAAAGGGGCAGAGGAAAACCTATTTCCTGTTCCTCCTCTTCCAGCTGAAACCCTCGTTGTTTGGAGAGGGCTCCTGTATCCCTGTTTAACAATCCACTCTGCATTTACATTTAATTAGAGGAATGAAAGAGCCAATTAACAAGACCTACACGAAAATTCAAACAAAAGGGATGGCTGGTGACTCAGATGCAGAGGCAGAGCCAAGGGCTGGGGCTTTGCAGGCAGCTTAACCAGCCCTCAACCTCGTTGTTGCCAGGAGACACCTTCCATGTGTCTCCTTTCTGCCAGTTGAGTGGTTGCCCCATGTTTTGAGCCACCTCATGGATCCAATTTAAAACTCAACCCCTGTTTTTCTTTCCCAGACTTGGCTCTCAGCTGGATCACTGAGCCGAGTCACCCAATCCAACCTGGCCTCGAACACTTCCATGGATGGGGCACAACACGGGCTGGTGGACTGGGCTGTGCAAGCTGGTCCCAGCCGTTCCTGCAGCATGAAAATCATGGGCAATGAGGCTGAAAGTGCTGCCAGTGCTGGTCCAAAGCGAGCGTGAACAGACCCAGGTGTGTCAGCACAAGCTTCATCTCTCTCTCAGGGCTGGATCTCATTAACAACAGATGAAGAAACTTCTCCTCTGTTCTGTGAGCCAGAGCGCATTGCCAAGCCCATCTCCAAATTAAGACAGGCACGGGAAGGGGTGGCAAAGGAATGCTCTTCATGGGATCCTTTTAATAAGAGGTCATGCTGGAAAGGAAGGGAGTAACCAGAAGGCATGGACTGAGGGTGATTATGAAGGTGTGGCAGGCAGGAGAATAACCTGAAGATTTGCTGAGACTGGTGTAAAAACAGATCTCAGCAACTACGAAATGGGAAACCTTCCAAAGGTATAGACTTACTGAGAGCCTCTTTTCAATTTGAATTATTGATTTCTTTGTTTGCTTTGATGCTGTGGAAAGATACAGCTTCAGCAGGAGGAATACTCTGGGATGCACAGGCTTTGCTAAGACCCTACTGCAGCCCTTAGAGAAGGATCCTGCACAGAAACCTCTCTTGGAAAGGGGATGGAGTGGAGCCAGCAAGGTCAGGTGGCTTTTACCAGGAATGACTTTGGTACTCTGTTTCAACCTAAAGGAAACCACTTAGGTTAGACACAGTGGCAAGGCTGCACTCGAGCTGAGATACCACCCATAACCTCAACCCATCCTCCAAGTCAACAACCCAGTTTCTTTGCTAAAGATCCTGACTCCTTCCCTCTGATGTCTATTTTGGGATAGGACAAAGGCTGCTCTCATCCCCACCTCCCACCTCGAACAGCTCTTGGTTGACTAAGAGGGGAGCCTGGGGAGACTTGCTGAGGGAAGAACTTCCACTGGGGACAGCTGGAATTAGTCACTACAGCACACAGGACACGAGAGCTGAGCTCCTCTGCTGCTCACAGTGGGAAAATTTAAATGAGATCTGAGACCCTTGGCTCCTGTCTCAAGGAGATCAGCAAACCTTTTACTGGAGTGGCTGTCCCAGATATAATAATGAGGGTGATGCACAAACTGAACTTTGAGAATGACACATCCTAAGGCACATGTGCTTGAAAATGATCTCCTGTCATTACGAGATCTGCCCAAATCTGAGCTTTCCTTCTTCTCGTGGTGCCGCCAGTAAAGTTTGGCAAGTATTGAGAAAGAATTTTCACTTTGGAGTCCCTCCTCTCTCTGGCCTCTCCAGCTCCTTTGTTAAACCCCCTGCAGCTCTGCTGGTGCTGGAGGGAGGACTGTGGGGCTGTTGTCAGATAATAACCTTGGCTTGCCCACCCAGAGCAGCAGCAGAAGACACCCAGCCATGACCAGGCAGAGCACAAGGAAGAGCAGCCCAGCATTTTCACCTCCACAACTGGAGCCACACAGAGGTGACAGCACCTTCAGAAGATGGAACGGAGACTTCTCCATAAGACAACCTATTACTATGGCAAACCTACTTGTGCCTTTTTTCATCCTGGTGTAAAATCAGTGCCCTTCAATTCAAGCCGAGTGACCCCATCTTTGCACCTTGGCAGCTAAGGGGGAACTCTGGCTTTTTCTTGATTTAGGATGAAAAAAAGTCAGTACTAGGCAGATAGCAAATGGAGTAATCAATGTGATGGAAAGAGACATCCCCGGGGCGCAATATAGTTTATCACTGAAGCACTGAAAACCCACATTGGGTGACTAAAAGTATTTTCTTTGTGCCACCCACCTGTCTCCTTCAGTGCTGGACATTCCCTCTCTTTCTAGTGTAAATGCCAGGGTGTCACCCTCTGCAAGATTATTCTTTTCATAAAAGAGAAGCAACTTCAGGACCAAATTTAACCATAGCAACCACTGGAGTATTTATTAACTATTATAACTCTTTCTCTCCAGTCTTAGTAAGAGCCATCATCACAGATTGGGGAGTGCTGGTGCTGGGCACTGTACATCTGTTTGCTAAGAAAATGCCAATTGCTCTCAAGTTCTGAGTCAGAATAAACAAAGAAAAGAATAGGAGGATAAAAACCACGTGCCCAAATGCCTTGACTTTTTCAAGGTTATGGGCAGATGCAGGATCAGGACTCCTAAGTCCTTCCCTATAAGGTTCTGGCCCAGCATGCTTAGACCTCTCCCATCACAAGACTAGAGCTAAACTGGGTGCAGGGGCCCAAGTCATGCAGCAGAGATGACACGCTCAGAATATAAAACTAATTTCAGCCTGCTGCACCATAAGAAAACACCCACATGGAGTGAAGTTTCATCCAACATTATTTTTCTTCTTTTTTTTTTTTTTGGCAAGAATACATAACTGGCAATACCAGATGTTTCACAGATTCCTACATTCTATCAACTTGTTTGTCTTCACGAAAAGCAAAATCCAGTGTAGAAATGTGCAATCAATATTTGGGTTTTTCTACCCAGAAATACTGGGCAAGGGGACTGGTCCAAACTTTCTGTTTTATTTTGTCGAAAACATGATCTGAAAGAAAAACAACCTTTTCAGTTTCCAGGTTCGGCAAATGATTGTATTCAGTGCCAAACACTCACAGCCCTGAAGAGCCCTTGATCATGGAATCACAGAATGGTTTGAGTTGGGAGGGAACTTAAAGAACATCCAGTTCCAACCCCCTGCCATGGGCAGGGACACCTTCCACTAGACCAGGTTGATTAGAGTCTCCTCCAACCTGGCCTGGAGCACTTCCAGGGATGGGGAATCCATAAACTCTCTGGGCAGCCTGCTCCAGTACCTCACCACCCTTATAGTAAAGACTTCCTCATAATATCTAACCTAAATCTACCCTCTTTCACCTTAAGGCCATTGCCCCTTGTCCGTTCACTACATTGCCTTGTGAAATGTCCCTCTCCAGCCTTCTCATAAACTGTTTCACTGCAGCTCTGCTTCCATTTGCACCCACAAGTCCCCTGGATGCAACCCCCTGCCCTCCTCTGCTCATTGCAGAACCTGGTGCTTGTCCCTGCAAGATTCCCGTGTATTTACATCCTGTTCCACAATACCAAGGAGCACGTGGAGGCCCCGCTGACTAAATGACCCATGGCTGTCATTACTGTGTATCTTCCTAATATTTGTTGAAGAAACACATTAAGCTTTTAATTTCTTAGTCCCCTTTCAAGAACAAACAAAAAAGAAAAATAAAAAAAACAAAAAAAGAAAGAAAAAAGAAGTGTGTTGTGCCTCAGGCAGTCTCTTTTAATACCTTACACAGAGTTCATGCAATAAGGTCCATTAATTAAAACATGAATATTTAAAATGCCTTTCAAGAATGGCAGCCTTATCTCACCAGAAGAACGAAGAAAGAAAAGGGGGAACGAAAAGGGGGGGAAAAAGTGGTAAAACACAAGAAAGGCAGGAGATAGTTCATTTTGCCAGAGGAGCATTCAATTATTTAATTGCTGAATTAATGCTTTGTCCCCAGGTGACACTAGATGTTCATTTGCAGTGAGAGGATGGAGGAAGGTATGGAGAGAGGGAGCGGGGGCGAAGGCAAATTGTTCGAGTTTTAATTAAAATGTGAGGTAGACAAAGCTGTCGTTTCTGTCAGTGTTGCCTTTTGAAGTGAGGGCTTCCTCAGTGGGATGGTCCTCAAAAGCACAACAGCCACAATTATCCCCTGCACTGAGGCTGCTCGGACACCCGGGAGGCTCAGACAGCGGGATGCAGCTCAGCGTCCCAACACCTGCCTTAGAGTGACTTAAAAACATCTCAAAGGGCCTTGGTGTGGCAGGAAGCAGTCCCCAAGATGGAAAGGCGCAGAGGGGAATGGGGAACACGGGACTCAGAAGTAGGTTTCTGTGTGTAGAGACCAACATGCAGCTGGAGACACGCGAATGGAGCTGCGCGGGGCTGGTGAGCAGGTACCCACAGAGACGTGGGGAAGGCAGGAGCTGAGGAGCAGCCAACAGCCTCCCAAACCACAAGCCTCCAGTAAAAGACCCCCCTCAAACCAGTGAGAATGCTGCAGGGGTAGGTGGTGTAAGATCTTTCATTGATCGGCCGCACATCAGGCAGTGGAGAGGGTTTTGAGGAAGAGCTGGTGGTCCTTAGGAGTGGTTCAAACCACCACTCACAGAATATGCTGAGTCGGAAGAGACCCACGGGGATCATCACATCCAACCCTCAGCCAGGACCATCACATCCAACCCTCAGCACAGGACCATCTCCAAGAGTCACACCATGTGCCTGAGAGCAAAATCCAAATGCTTCTGGAACTCTGTCAGGCTTGGTGCTGTGACCACTGCCCTGGAGAGCCTGTTCAGTGCCTGACCACCCTCTGTGTGAGAAACCTTTTTCTAATATCCAACCTAAACCTCCTCTGACACAACTCCAGGCCATTCCCTGGGGTCCTGTCACTGGTCACCACGGAAGAGTGATCAGTGCCTGAGCCTCCTCTTCCCCTGGCAAGGAATGAGCCTCTGCAATGAGGTCAAGCACAAACTGGACTTAAAACAGATCAGGAGCCTTTTATGGAGCAGGAAAATACTTCCACAGGCTTTGCTGTGGGAGGACAAGGCAGAGGGAAGCATGTTCCACCAGCAGTGGGTTTGGGAACAGCTTTGGATGACTTCAGTCCCAAAGGAAGTCCTTGCCTTGTCCCTCAGAATGGCAAACCATGCAGGTTGTCCTTTCCCACCAAGCTCTGAAGCCACTCTGGGGGATCTCTCAGTGTGCTTTGGCTCTGGGGGGGAATTAACAGTTCTACTTTCATGGGAAGGATCCCACAGGTCTAAACAAAGCCAGACTCTTCCAAAATGCACCACAAAGCACAGATAGGTCTCATGGCACATTTTGGAAGAAACGGGGAGAGGATGAAACACGAGTCAGCCTCTTGTTCCTGCAGTGAGTTTGCACTCCCTGGGTCTCGACAGACATTCTCTTGCATGGGAGGCAGCATGGCCTGTGCCTGCCTGTGTGGTGTTGGGGCTTCCCATGGGGGTCTCAGCTCCTGGATATGTTCACAGGTGTGCACTGGCACTCACATGGCTGTGGGGTTGTGCAGGGGTGTGGATGTGCAGTAGCTGTACACATTTTCAGACCCATTTACGTGCCTGGGTATCCATTTCAGAGCAGGTGCATCTCTGCTCAGCTCTGTGTGTTTGTCCATCCATACATTGACAGGTTTGCATTCAGGTACCTCCATGCCCATGGGTACACCTGCCTGCCCTGTGAGGTTTTACGCTGGTGTGTGCAGGCAAACGTCCCTGCACATGGACATGCACACCTGGGAATCCATGCGTACATGGATACACTTCTCCAGAAAACATCTCAGAGACCCAGAAGGGCTCTGACAGCAGGACAATCCCAAAGGCATTGGTGGAAGACGAGGGTCATGAAGGATTTGTGTATGAGAAGCAATGAGAGGAGCTGGGATTGTTGCAACAGGGGAATACAGGACTTCACATGGTAGGAAAATAGGTTTCATCATTCCCACTATTCACAAATCCCTATTTTTTAAGAGTAGAAGGCACAGCGTGTCACCTTGCCCTCTGTACTGCAAGCTGGAGCCAATACATCAGTCTCAGGAGTGGAGAAGGTGGGTCATTGTGTTGAAAGGATTGGATAAGCTTTATCTACTCTCTTCTTCTGCCCTGAGGCAAGTAAAAGGCACCAAATTACTTATGTCCAGCTCCAGTAACAGTGAACTCAAACACGGCACTGCTGAGCTGGGGCAGGAACACCAGAACTGGCAGGAGGGAAGGGACTGCACAGGGGGGCACGTTGCATGCACGAGCTGCTGAGTGAGGAAAACCATCCCTGCCCTGACAGCTGGTGGTACCTACTGTGGCTCTGTTTTCTCCCTGATGATTCTTCAGCTACAGGGGGTCCGTTGGAGCAGGTGACTGAACTCCCCAAAGGGGCCTCTTGAGCTCCTCCGTGGCCCAAAAGTAGAGAAACATGAAAAATAATCTCTTTAACTGCCTCTCTATAGTTACCTGGGGACTGTCCTGATCCCTGCATCTTTTCTTCTTCAGCAAGTACCTTCCCAGCAAGCCAGACATCCTCCTGAGCAGCCCCTCTGCTGCTCACTGAGTGCCTCCCTGTTATAAACTGATCTCAAGTCACACCATCCCTTGATTTTGGCTGACCCTTAATGAAGCTGCTCTGAGGGCTGGATCACCTCTGCTATGGAGACAGGCTGAGAGAGCTGGGGGTGTTCAGCCTGGAGAGGAGAAGGCTCCAGGGAGACCTTACGAGCTCCTTCCAGTACTTAAAGGGGCTCCAAGAGAGCTGGAGAGGGGCTTTGGACAAGGGCCCTGAAGTGACAGGATGAGGAGGGAGTGGCTTTAAGTTGAAGAAGGGTACATTTAGGTTAGATTTTAGTGAGAAATTCTTCCCTGTGAGGGTGGGGAAGCCCTGGCATGGGTTTCCCAGAGAAGTTGTAGCTCTCCCATCCCTGGAAGTGCTCAAGGCCAGGCTGGATGGGGCTTTGTACAACCTGGGCTAATGGAAGATGTGGCAGGAGTTTGGAAGTAGATAAACTTTAAGATCCCTTCCAACTCAGACCATTCTGTGATTCTATGATTCTAATGCATGGGAAATAGCTAAATCCAGGCCAATTAAAGAAGGTAACCTTACAGTTTAAAATCTAGACATGGGAGAGGAGTGTTTGGGGAGGCCAACAAAGCACAACATGTCATTTTTGTGATGTTGGCCAGCAGCGTTTAGACGCTGCATTGCTGGATTGTGATGAAAACACCACGAACCCCTCCAGTCTGAATCACCCTGGCAGAGTCATGCTGGCACTGATCCTGACTCTTCACAGTTTGGCTGCAGCATCCCCAGATGGAGTGGATGGCTGCCCAGGGAGCACAGCCTCATGGGGATGCTCACAAGTGACTCCCTCGAAGCCCAGGAGAGCTCCAGGAGACGTGTGCTTCTGAGGCTTGGCAAAAACGTAGAGCACAGCAGGGAGCTCTGTCCTTCAGAACGTTAAAATGAAAAATAAACAACCAAAGGCAGCAAACTAAAGAACGGGGGAAGAGATGGTATTTTGGACAGAAATTAACCGTCTGTCAGTTTTATTGATGTTCCTTTGACAGACCCCCTGCAAAAAGGACAGAAGACAAGCCCAGCTGTAAATAGCAGCCCTGGCACATCTGCCTGGATGTTTTTTTCTGATGGGAATTGCCAGTAATATCTTTCCCAGCACATGTCCACAGCTGGAATTCGGGTGCAGATGCCTCTTTAGTCCAGTGATTACTTAGTCCCAACCCCAACCAAGTCCCAGGCCAAACCAAGAACGAAGTGGTGCCATCCAGCACTGCCACCACCAAGTGCAACAGCCCAGAAAAGCAGCAGATACATTTCAGTCTCTCATACCCCATCCCTGGAAGTATTCAAGGCCAGGTTGGATGGGTCTCTGATCAATGTGGTCTAGTGGAAGGTATCCCTGCCCATGGTAGGGGGTCTGGAAAAAAATGATCTTTAAGGTCCTTTCCAACTCAACTCACTTTATGATTCTGTGATCTTCATTGACTGGAACTGTTCATGGAGACTGGACCATCCAGCATCTCCCTACATACACCAGGACTACTCTGCCTGTGGGTATAAACACATGCACAGCATCCCTGTCTTTTGGCCTGGTTGTCCCACAGGGAATTAATTTTAAAGACAAGAAGCTCTGTGTGAAACAAAGCTGATTCCTTGCCCATCTGGCCTCTTGGCTGGGCTCCTATGCTGGTCTTCAATGGACAACCTGAACCTGCAATGGTCTTTCCCATGCCCTGCAATGCCTTTCTTCCATACCTCTACTTCTAACAGGGTTGGTAGAAATGGGATTCTGCTCATGGTCTTGGTCACAAACAGCAAGTTTAGTCAAGTTATGGGAAGGGGATACCAAAACTAAGCCTCAATTTCATCCAGCAGGCACATGGGATGGCACACAGGCTTGTATATGAAGTGCACACAGATCATTGAATAACGCCTTCCATGTGGGTGGGTTTAATCTGGGAGAGCAGAAACCCTGTGGAGGTCCTCTTCTGCATCTGTCCCAGGGTCTCAGCAAAAGCTGAGGGAACAATAACCTGCATCTTGGTCCTTCAGTCTTCAGATTAAGGAGAAGAACCAGCAAGAGTAAGGAAAGCACCCATGCTCTTGACTGCTCCTCCTGCTTTCAGTACCATACGATGAACTTCACTGTCTTGCTCTGGTTTGGGCACCTTCAACACAAAGACACCCAAACTCCTGTGCCAAAACTAACCAATGGGGAAGTGTCAAATACCAACCAGAAAAAAAACCCCAAATACCCAGACTGGCATAGACCTGGGAATCCCTGTCTTCATCCAGGGAAGGTGACAACGGCAGGGACTTGTACCAGTAATTGCGTTCCTGCCTTAGGACACAGGGAGGTATCAGACACCCCAAACTGCCCCAGAAACAGTGGGACAAAGCAGCCACCCTGCCAGGACAGCCCAGTTTCTTCAGGAGCTGCAGCTGCAGCTTTCAAATCCCCCAGGTCCCTTCCCTTCCTTACTGCTTCTGAAAACCAGGAATATCCCAAGCCAGTAACTGTTTGTTTAATGACATGGACCACTCAAGACCTATTGAGAGCATTCAGCTTAATGAGGTGTGTGGCAATTATTGCTCTATGGAAACTACAGCCAGGGAACACAAAGAAATATATTTAAACTCAACAGATCTGCAGTTCTGATGTGTTAAAGGACACCCTTTCCCAGACTGACTGTCTCATCCTGCTGAAGGGTAAAACACTGGATATCAGTATCAGATTGCTTTCTGCAGCGAGTGCAAGAAGAGAGTGTGCCAAAAGGAGATTCGATGGCTGGAGGTGACATTGGCAGAGCCACCTCAGGGACACACAGTTGCCGAATCCTCCCTACGTTAAAGATACTTGCTGAGAATCCCAAACCAGTTTTCTAACTTAGTTATTCCAAGTTTGCTTCAGGGCTGTGCTGGGGGATGTGGGACTTTCAGCAGACAGAATCAACACCCACAGATGGAGCCAAAAATTCACGGATTATCGGGATGGAAATCTACTGCTCTGCCCAACATGGAAGGAGACTTCTGTGGCTTAGAGCACCCACGTCCACTCCCAGACTACTCACAGAAAAGCCACTGTACCCAGCCTGCTAAAGATCAGAGAATCACAGAATGATTTGGATTGGAAGGGACTTTGAAGACCGATTAGTTCCAACCCCCTGCCATGGGCAGGGACACCTTCCACCAGACCGGGTTGCTCAGAGTCCCATCCAACCTGGCCTTGAGCACTCCCAGGGATGGGGCAGCCACAGCTTCTCTGAATTTAGTGCTATATAAGTGAATTTATTGCTACAAGTAGCTCAGATAAGATCTCTTCTCCCCTCCTGGACCTGTTGCCTGCTAAAACTCTAAGGCAGCTGGGACAAGTGCCATCTCTGTTGAGTCCTGCCTTCACCCATAATCTTTGGGAGATCATGTGGATGGAGGAAACCAGCACTGAAAAAGGGAAAGCTGCCTTTCAAGGAGACCTGGGAGAGGTTTATCCACCATGAGAGATGGGATCCATCAGGTCAGAGAGCTCAGTGCCAAGGAAACCCATGGGTTTCAGGATCTGCAAAGGTGGATCAGACACCTGAAAAACTCCGTGCATCCAGTTTCTCTTAAAAACAACACTGCCCATTTTTCAGCCCGCTCCCATCACTTAAATACATCAGATATTCAGGATGAGTGGTGAAAAGGGCTGGATATTTAGTGTGGGTAGTGAAAATGGAATGTCTCTGTACACCCTCCCTTGGAGAGCTCATCATCATAATCCTCATATTCAACAGTTACAGCTGTAAAACTACAGATGAGATGATTTTGAATCTGGTGTCTGTGATTCCCTGCATCTAAATTTCACCCTGTATTGTCACACAAAACATTTTGGAGCAGCCACTATGGGTCCTGAATATGAGAGGATGTTAAAAAATTAAAAAATTAAAAAAAAATTAAAAAAAAAGGAAAACTGAGAAGCTGAGCCTCTCACCAGGCTGCCACTCATTAAATGATCCATAAAAGTCAACCTCTTTGCAATAATGGGAGCAGTTGCCTGTGAAACTCCCTCAGCAACTGGATGTAAATTCCACCTTTAGTCTCCCTGCTACAACAACAGCACTTTGAGACTGTAATTGCTGATGTTTCTGCACTGTGATCACATCCACGAGCTGTTGGGTTCACAGTGGAACCAGTCCCTTCAGTTTGCTCATTTTTCTCCACCCCATCTCCATGCAGACACATGGATGAGTGGAGTTCATGCCAAAAGCAGCACAGACACAGGGAATCTCTGCTCTGCCACTGTGAGACCCCGGGACTCTTGTGCTCGTGCCTAATTCTCCCTGGGATCCCGTGATGGGATGTGTGGGAATGCTTCAAAGCTGTGCTAGTGGAGGTGTAAGCTGGACATTAGGAAGGATTTCTTTACTGAGAGTGGGGTCAAACACTAGAACAGGATTTTTAGAAAGGCAGTGAATGCCCTGTCCCTGCCAGTGTTTAAAAAGTATTTGGACAATGCCCTTAGTTAAACTTTTGGTCAGCTCTGAAGTTGTCAGGCAGTGGGACTAGATAACCATGGCAGGTCCTTTCCAACTGAAAATATTCTATTCTATTCTATTCTATTCTATTCTATTCTATTCTATTCTATTCTATTCTATTCTATTCTATTCTATTCTATTCTATTCTATTCTATTCTATTCTATTCTATTCTACTCCATTCCATTCCATTCCTTTCCAACTGTAAGGCCTTTGATGATCCCAGAGGAAAGCAGTGGGACAGGCAGGGTCCATACAGGTCACAGAGACCTGAGTGTTTAAACTGAGTCAGAACTCAGTTTCAGTACCCAGGAAGGAGCCACCCACACTTGCCCCATCCATAAGACACCCTGACTGTAGGCACAAGGGACAACCCCATCAGGAGCTGTCCCTGTGGGTCCAGTGGGGATTCACTGCAGGTGACAAGTGACCTGTTTGCCAGGTGCCAGGCTCTGCTCGACCTCCTCTTCCAGGAACTGGGAAGAAGTATCAGCTCTTGCTCATGGCTGCTGAGGTTTGGTCCCAGGCTGGGGAGAAGTCAAGTAAAATCTCCAATGCTTTGAGGTTACACAGGAAAATTCTACACGTGAGAAGAACCCAGCCCCTCCTTGCCCCATGTTTTGCTGGTGATCTCTCACCACACCCTGGCTCTGCCCTCCAGCGTGTACAGATTGGACACCAGGGACAAACACAGACGGACAAGGGAGGAGCTGGAAGGCAGCACACCTTCCCCAGGCACACTCAGCAGGCCCATGCCAGGAGGAAGAAGAGGCAATGACCCACCCATTTGGTTGGCAAATCCAAAACTGAAAGCCAAAAACCAAAGCCAAACACTTTTCTCTGCAAGCTCAGCTGCTGTTTGGGCCCAGGGGAGCTCTTGCTGGAGGAGCAGAGCATGTGTCATAAGGAGGAGAAGATGTCAAGAGGAGTTTTGAGAGCCTGCCCCTGGGCGATTACTCACAGATCTTTATCCATCTCTGAGCTTTCATGGCCATTAAACCTCACCTGGAACACAGAAAATGACTTAGCGAGTTATTTCTGCCCTGGGGGAGATTCAAGGGGAGGAGAGCTGTGCCACATGAAGTAATTCCTGCAGCAGGGAGGATGGGAGTTGATCCATTTGTTCCTGTGCCTCAGGCTCCTCTCCCACACCACAGACCCCATCCACCAGCTGGTCAGCCGCAAGTCCAAGCAGAAGCTGAGGAGTCATCTTTTGACCAGCAGAAATGGCCAAGCACAAGGCAAGGTTTCCCAACAATGACCAAGCTTTGGAGGATGTGTCCTGAAGTGAGAATTTTATGGGGTCCAGCCTACTTAATGCAGCAGAGGTTAAGAAGGGTCTTATTCATGTGTCTATAAATGCTCCTCTAGATGCTCTGAGACTCCTTAATCCACCAGAGAGAGGTAGAAAAACATCTAAAGGGTGGAAGGTGAAACACCACTGACAACACAGAAGTGAAGTATTGAATGTGTGTGAAAAAGAAGGATTTGATTTTGTCGAGGTCAATGGTAACAGCAAAAGAATGGAAAAATCAGGCTGAAAAAGCAGGAAACACCCCAGGATTACAGAATATAAATATCTTGATTCAGTTATTTGTCCATCATTAAAGCCTCTCCAGCCTTGGACCCATTTACTTTATCAAGAAGAAAATATTATATTTTGGGAGACATATTTAGCCCCCTTTTGCAGTCAACATATTGGATCCCTCCAAGGTGGGGATACAGATAGTAGAAGGACCACATCATGCTGGTTATCACTCTGGGCCAAAAAAATGTGACTGCACTGCAAGGCCCTTCCAGGAACGGATTATGTGGAGACAAGACTAATTAGACATTCATTAAGTGCCTAACTCAGCACAGCACTTAAGCACACATTTAACCTTCTCTCATTACAGGGTCACATCATCATCCCCGTTAAAGCTCCAGCTCTGATTACAGCAAAGCCAGCTCACATTTGGGAGGGTCATTAGAATTCTCAGACCAGAAAGTCCCAATGTCCAGCATTTCAGGAAGTTTTCCTTTCTTAGTCCCCTGCTGTCCTAACCCAAACCTGTTTCAGGAGAGCCAACTCACATTCCAAAAAGTGAGCTCATGTTTAAACACCAGGACCTACAAGAAGTCTCTGCCTTCTTCTCATGTTGCCTGAGTGAGACAAGGGAAAGCTGATGCTGGCCAAAAACACTTCTCCTATTGAATTGTCTTCTCCCAGAAAACATCCCCTGTTGAAGCTCTCCTGGAGCTGGAAGCAGCTTCCCCAAGGAGGGGAGATGTTGGGGGTGGGCTGCTGCTGCCAATGTATTTCCAAGCATGTCTTGTTGATTACCAGGACAAGCTCCACATTCAACAAGACATCAAAATATCTCCTGCCACCTCTGCACCATGAGGGACTCTTCTCAAACCCACCACTGCCTGCTGTAGCCTCTTCAACATCTGTGTGGGACAGTGAGTGCAAAGAGGGTCTCACTCAACCCAGGAAGCAAATTTGGAGCAACCTCTCCTCCCTCCAGACACTGAAGAACAGATGTTGCAGATAAGACATCTCACTTTGGCAGAGTTTCACTGAGAAGTCCCTCAAAAATCACACAAACATCCCTATGCACCTGAACCAGACGTAAAATCATTGGCCATGAGTAAAAACAGGCTGCCAGTTCTGATTCTTGAGTGTCCCAGTAGCTCTGGAGACCAAGGATCCACTTGGAGTGAAGCTTTTCACAGGGATCTCACCCCCAGACTGTGAGCCAAAGCATGGCTGTGCCCAAGGCAACATCTCACTGGAGATCTGCACCCATCCATTTGCTTTGGAATTATCCAAGGAATAAAAAGGCATATTAGGAAAGGTCGGGCGTCACATTTCAGGATGGGACGTGGCAATTCATAGAATCACAGAATGGTTTGGGTTGGGAGGGACCTTAAAGATTAACCAGTTCCAAACCCCCTGCCATGGGCAGGGACACCTTCCACATTTCTTATGTGCCTTCAAAGTCATCCGAGTGGATTAGTACAACACACACATCTGCACTTGTTCAAAGATGAAAGTGCTAAGACAGGCCCAGAAACAACAAATGACTCAGGAAACAGCAGGGGGGAGGGGAAAATAATAATAATAAAAAAGCTTGTTGGGAGAAAAAGATGCTACAAATACAATCGGAACAGCAACGACTGCAATAACCAGCAGCAACACTTGGAAATCAGGAACCCTATCAAAATATTCCACCCACAAAGTGCTGTGAAGGGATTGCTGACTCCCTGTCCAAATTGGATCTCGCCTCCATCTTCCTGATCAGGCCTTTGCATAAATCAAAACAGACACAGTGACAGACAGAGCAGCACATGGAGAGGCCCTGCAAGCAGCATCTCTGTGGGGATGGCATCCCACCAGTGAAGATGGTAATTCTGCATCTTCAATATGGAGCAGATGCGAGCAGCCAGCAAAAAAAACCCAACAATCTCCACTCTACAAATATTCGACACCCCAAAGGGGATTTCGATTCAGCCACCTCTGAGCCTCTTTCATATTTACTTGCTGGGAACATTCAGGCACTCAAGCTGGACTAGGAGAGAGCCTTACAAAAAAGCCAATATTAAGCTTGAACGCTTCAGGATTTGCTGAAAATCTTATTTCAAATTTCACCTTTGGTTGGGACGAGAAAGGTCACGCTGCCTGGGTGGAATGCATAAATCACCCCATCAGGGAATGCGAGGCAGGACACACGAGGGAACGGGGCTGGAATCACGGCGAGGAGGCAGCGAGGCTGTGCTCCTCACATGGGAGAAAAGGGCATTGTAGGGAAAAAAAAAAACAACAAAAACCCAAAAAAGCCCAAAATCTGGAGAGCCGTGTGCTCAGAGCCGGGGAGGGAGGGAGGGAGGCACGGCTGAAGAAGTAATTTGTAGGATTTATGGCTCGGCCGTTTGCCTTCATGTATTGATTCACAGACCAGCGAGAAACAAAATCTCCCCCCCCAAAATAGCCTGACGAAAGCACAAGTACCTGATCGTACACTAATCTCCCAGCTAATGCCAGGCTACAGTCTGCAGGCAAATCACGCTGCACAGCTTGGACCTGTGCCCGGCCACCTCCTTCCTGCTGCAAGCAAATTTAGCCTCTTCCCCTCAGCCCCGAGGAACTCCATCCTAAAAAGGGCTGGCTCCAAAAGTCAGGCAGGAGCTCCAAATTCCAGACCCACACAGACACCAACTTTCTGCTGGTGGCAAAGGGCGTTTCAGTCCAGCATCTGAAGAAGATGAGACCTGAGGTGGGGGCCAGGTGAGGGTCTGGACCTCGCAGGGTTGGGTGCTCCATCCCCTGCCACCCAAATTCCCATTTAGCATCACACCCCTCCTTTACATAACCTGTGTGCTGGCAGGTGGGGGGAGAGCTGAGAATAAACACATCGGGGCAGGTCTGACACAGGTACTGGAAAAAAAAACCCTTTTCCTTTCAGACCCCCTGAATCCCTCCTGCTTTTCATGGCCATGTCAGATCCCTGGAAGGAGCAATTCCCTCCCCACACCAATATCTAGCCTAGATCAACCTTCAGGATCATCCCACCTTTATTCATAGCCCAGTTTTGTCACACCTTTTCCACCTTCCCAGTCCCTTTCCAACCCACACCATACTCAAGATCACTGATGAAACACCAATGAAATATCCAAGGAAGGAGCCCCCAGAAAAGGCACCGAGTAGCCCCATGGAAGCAACATGGTGAGTTTTCTTTCTGAAAGCCTCCAGAAGGAAAATGAAGCTGAGAACAAAATGAGCGTGCCTTCTGTTGCCATTCCCTTGAACCAGACCCAAGAGTTAAGTTTTCCCTAGGAATTAAAATGGTTGATAGGACTGCTGAGTGCAGCCTGCCTCGGGAGGGAGCTTGGATCCTGCCTTTTCTAGGACACCTGTAATCACGTTGGAAAACTGCTCACCCTCAGGTAAGAAGCTTGGAGGCTCCAGGAGTAAAACAAGCAATGAACAAGCCCCAGGAATGAATGAAACAATTTGGGGTATTTTTAGGGGAGGCTGTTTTGCAATTACAGTCTCAGGCTCCTAAAGAACCTCTGAGGTTTACCTGACCCGCCTATCAATTAGGAAATAAGGTTTTCATGCCAGGCATCCACAGATACGGACACAGTGGTGATGGGGACAGTGTGAGACCTGTCAGAGGAGAGCCCAACCAGCCCTCCCATCCAAACACCCCCCCCGGCCACCTTCCACTCACCCAGGAACTCCGCTCCGTTGCTGTCCTTGGGGCTGCTCACGCAGTTCTCCAAGTAAATTCCATCCTTATAGCAATCTTCCTTCTTCCTGGTGAACCCCAGGATCTCGCTGGCCTGATCCAGGACCTCCCCTCCCGAGCAAGAGCACGGGGTCTGCATGATGCCACACGGGTGGGAGCTGCTGCTGATGGCCAGGCAGGCGTCCAGCCACTTGCAGAGCATCTGGCAGGCGGCTTTGCTGGGGTTCCTGTTGCCCACCACAAGGTATTCCACTGAGAAGTCCCTCTCCTGAGCTTTCGTGGGCTTCCACCGCATGGGCCAGCTCTCCACGCCCGGCGGGGCCGTCTGCTTCATCTGCAGGAACTGCTTGTTGGACTGGAGGAAGGCAAAGCGCGTGGACCCATCGCAGAGCTTCAACACATCGTCGAAGCTCTCCATGCCCAGGTAGGTGCGGGTGGACTCCAGGAAGGAGTCGAACTGGTAGGTGCGGATGTGCTGGTGGTCACATACGCCGGCGGGTTTGAGGATCTTCATGTACAAAGTGTACCTCCGAGGGTCGGGGTTCTGGATAATCCAAGAGCAGAGAGAGGAGTTCAACGGGAAGACGGCGAAGGAGGAGAAATACCCAAAGAATTTCCCCTGGACCAAAGTGGTGCAGGGAGTTTGTGCCAGGTCCAGAGCGACCACGGTCCACACAAAGTAGAGTGGCGATACCAAAAGCAGGTTCAGGGCAGATCCAATGCTCCTCATCCTAGGTCTCTGGTCCTCTGGAACTCAAAGTAAATGTCAAGCAGGCGCCAGATCCTGGACATAACAGGGACCAGCTTATAGGAAAAGCGCGAGTTTAAGAGGCTCCGGATCCGAAATCAAGCCAATCCTCCCATGACTGGATTTGAGCTCCCTCCTGTGGCCATAAAGAACACCTGGAAAAAAAATAATACAGGGAAGGGAAGGAGGAGGGGAGAGAAAGAGAAGAGATTTGGGATTTTTGGTTGGCATTTTGTTGTTGCCATTTTTATTAACCCTTCACAAGGCTGAGAATCCACACAGCATCCCCAGTCCCAGCACATGTCACTGCGAGAAGATGCAGCCCCACAGCACCACCCCTGTGCTAGGTTTGGGGGTGTCCCCATCCCTGGGAGGTCCCAACCCCCAAGAGGGGTCAAACTGTGACTCATGCTGGAGGCAAACAGAGCTGTGACCTGCTTTCCCAGGGCCCTCTTCCCGTGCAGATCCCTCAGCTGAGCCGAGCAGAGCCTTTGCTGTGAATTTTAACCACCTCCCCCAAAGAAAACACCATTGATGTCTGTTTTAGGTGGGGTTTCCAGCCCTCTCCAGCCCACCAGGAGGCAGTTCAATGCAGCCTTTATACCTGAGGAGGGTGGGCTGGAGGTCAGCATGGGAAGCTGGGCTCTGCCTCCTCTTTTCCTCCCACCAGCGCTTGTTTTTCAGCTTCTTTATGTGCCTCCTTTTCTCTCTCCTTTCCGCCAAACCAGTGCAGGGAAGGGAGATGTTGTTTATGACCCAGCCCTGGTCTAACCCTGAGGCCAGACAGGAGGCTGAAATGAGCTGTGCACCCAGCACAGGGAAAAACACGGCAATAAGGGCATATTTTAGGTCTTTCCACATCAGGCAGCTGCCTCACCTCGCACCCTTGTGTGCAGGACACCCCAAAGCCTGGGGTACTGTAGCCAGGCTCAGAGCATCTGCAGAGAGTGAGAGTCCTCCCTGCCAGCCCCAGGACCTCCGTCAGTCCCCAAATCCCTTGAACAAAAGTAACATCCATCCTTCACTGACCTGGAGGACTCGATCCCTTCAACCCTTCGATGCCCTTTTAGCTCAACTGCCCAGACCCCTTGGGCCCCCCTTCATAAGAAAGAGACTCCTCCACCCTCTGCGCTCCTGAAAGACTCCTTCTTTCTTACCTCAACCAGAAGACCCTCCAGTGCCCTCTTCCCTCCATCTCCCCTCTTCCCAGGAGAGAAGAAAGAAGGGGAAATGCCATCAGTAGCAGGACTTTCCTCATTTTGTGCCCCCTCCCCATGCAGTGCCTGCCCTTGCATTTGGGGAGGTGACCTGTTAAAGCTGCAAGGATGGAGAGGCAGGAGGGGCAGACCCTCAATGGGTGGGGCAGGACTTCTCCCACTGCTGGGCACAGAGCCAGGGCACCTTTTCCTTCCCACCTTTCCTGCCCTCTTGGCTCACCCCAGGTCGAGGAAATCAGGAGTTTCCCCTTGGGTGAGGCTTGCTCTGATCCTGCAGCTCTTGCTGCCTCCAAAAAGAGAGCTGCTGCCCGATTTCAAAAGGACAAATGGGACCCCTGGGAGAAAGGTTTCTGCTACCAAGTCGGACAACTGCCGTGGTTTCAGGAGGCTTTGTGGTCCACAGGTTAGTGCTCAGAGCCTCTGCACTGAAGCCTGAGTGCAAACTGCCCAGTTCCTGAGGTGCAACCACTGCCTTGGGCTGCAACCCTGGGATATGTTTCTCCAGGATGAGGGACCCGTGGTGGCACTGCCAGGAAGGAATTAGGGTGGAAATCTATGGAGAGGGACACCTGCAGCGAGAGAGGAGGGAAAACACACCTTCTCCAGTGCAGCCATTGATCCACCTCACAGCCCCACGGTGTCCACGCCACTCATCCCCAGTCCTGCCACCTCCCACCCCGTGCCAGGCTCTGCCTCCCCAGACTGCAAACAGAGGAAGCCTTCACAGCAGCCATACAAATTCCCAGCAAATCTACGATTCAGGCAGATAAATCCAGTCCCAGGCGAGACTGAAAAATAAGAAAAGGGAAGCCCACAAACCATCTTGTGCATCTGGGAAGAGATAAGAAGCCAAATGCATTGCCATGTTCACCCCTTAGTTTCTCTCCTGGCTTTGTATCAAAGATTTGCCCCTGTACTTCTCTCCTGGCTTTGTATCAAAGATTTGCCCCTGTACCTCCTTTCTTCTCCAAAAAAAAAACCCAAAAAACCCTTTTATTTTGGGAAGGAAAGAGTTAGGTAACTTGCAAGTCAGGTCTGCTGTTTGCAAACTGTGTTTCATCCCCGCTTCAAATCACTGCAGCCCCTGCCAACGGATTCCTGAGTGTGTGCTAGACCTGACACTAATCAGCATGGAGTCCAAATGCATTTGCACTTGAATTTTTTACAAGTCAGATCCCCACTCCTGACTGGTTTGCAGTCTACAAAGCCCCACGGTGCCAATCTCCGCTCGCCAGACCCCTGCCTGCCTCCAGGGCCGCATTTCAGGAATGAAAAGTGAACGCAAAGCTGCTCTTGCTTGCAATGAAAACAACGGGCATCAACCACACATCCTATCAATTTCCAGAGAGACCATCCAGATTAGCAGGAGGGGTCGACTAAAAATGGCTGTGAGTATTTTAACTATCGGATTTGGGAAGTGAAAGGCTCTTGCTCTGTCTGAGACTCCGAAAGGGGTCATTGGTTCTCCTGTCCCTCACTGTAGGGCAGTGCTGGAGCAGCTCGTGCTGTTCCTAAGCCTTTGCAAAGCCAAAATATGTACGAACTTCACACTCCTGAGCCAGGCAGGGGTCAGAGAGCCACAGAATATCCTGAGTTGGAAGGGACCCACAAGGATCATGGAATCATTGAATGGCTTGGGTTGGAAGGGACCTTCACTATCCACTTGTGAAACCCACCTGCCATGTACAGGGACACTTTCCCCTAGTCCAGGTTCCTCAGGGCCCCGTCCAATCTGTCCTAGAGCAATTCTAGGGATGGGGCAGCCACAGCTTCCCTGGGCAACATGTTCCAGGGCCTCCCCAGCCTCACAAGGAAGAAGTTCTTCCCAATACCAAATATAAACCTGCCCTCTGTGAGTTTGGAGCCATTCCCCCTTGTCCTGTCACTACGTGCTCTTGTAAATAGTATCTCCATCTTTCTTGTCATCTTAACCCCTGGTCCAGACCGTGAAGAAACCTGCCTTTCCCAGTTGGATGCAGGAGCCAGCAGTGCCTCCATAGCAACAAGATGATTAGGAGAAAGGCTTTGCTCTGAAATCCCTAATGATGACTTCAGCACCTGGGATTCAGCCCAAATTTCCTGCCCTCCCCAAACTCAAGTTTTCTCACGCTGACCACAGACCTGCTCTTGCATGAGGAGGTGGTGGTGAGGACAAAACACATCCCCCCCTCACTGCCCCTCTCTGGGAAAAGCACCATGACAGCCAACAAACTTTAACTACCCAGCCCCGTTAATGGGACGCCGTGTTATGGTTGTTAGGTCTCAGAATTGATTTCCCCTCAGTGCAGCCCCATCTGGAAGGTTTCATCATAAGGAACATGAACATATATTTTTCTCCTCCAACAAAATCCTTGCTGAAGTGGGAACCTTTACTTAGAGCAGGAGTGGAGAGGCAAAACACCCTCCACACCTGGATCTCTCCCTCAACAGGTGTTGGCTGCTGCATTTCAGCAGAGATCCATCACCTACACTCTAACCCAAGAGAAAAAATCCCAAGGGGAACATATAACCATAGGCTACAGCCTGCACTTGGGGAAGTGATACTAACTGCATCAAAAACCAGATTATTCCAGTGTTGGAGATCCCGTTCCTATGGCACGCAGTCACATTTGTCCATATTCCTGTGGTTGTTGCCACAGTTAGTGTCTAGGTAGCCTGACTGTTTTTGGAATTTTATGTGATGGAAGACATTCATGCCTGATCCCATCCTTTGACTCCAACTTGGAGTAAATGCCACCTCCCTTTTGTGCCAGTCCTGTGCCTGAGAGATGGGTCTGGAAGAGCAAAGCTTGGGGACAGCAGGTGACATGGAAGCACCTTGGGCTGTCCCTTGTCTTCATTTCCCACGGACAAATTAAAGGACAAAACTATTGTTGTCTTTGTATGTGTGTGTGTCCCTGGCAGAGACAGTTTTTTATCCCGAGGAACTCACAGAAAGAAGTTTGTTCAAATGGTCCTTCTGCCTTGGTTTCCTCGAGCAGATGTTAGAGATGAAAAAGAAGGAATTATGAAGACCTGTGAACCACCAGCACGGCTGCTGCTCCTTCACACCACTGCACAAAGCCCTGATAACTTTTTTACCTCCTTGCTGAGTATTTCCCATCCCACTCCAGCACCTGCTGGAGCAGGCTTGGATCAGAAACACAACCTGAGACAGACCTTCACAGCCTAAATCAAAACCAGGACTAAATCCAAGGTTATACATGGCACCTGGTCTGTCCAAGGAGTTTGGGCATCCAATTTGCACTGCTCCCAGTGAATTTTGGAGCTTGCAAGCCACGGAACCTCTAAAGCTGGAAAATACCTCCAAGATCACCAAGTCTAGCCTTTGACCTAAGATCACCATGGTGAGCTGCCTGGTGGTGGACTCTGTCTTCCTGCAGTGATGATAAATCAAGACTGTCCAGGTCTGGAGCTGGAGTTTTCCACCACCCTGTTTGAATTCCGCACAGCTTTGTATGGCCCAAGCACACCCCACACCCATCCTGGGGGTTCAGGGATGGGATGTGTGAGCAGGGATCAGGGTGGCCCCTGATTTTGACTAAACCTGCCTTCACCCTGTGCCTGAATAGCCCCACAGGTCAGTTCACCCAGTCCCACCAAGACCTTCCAGATGGACACCTCCAGGCTGCTGTGTCCAGCTTTGCATCTGTGCCCAGCACAGGGATTTCAGCTCTGCCCAAGCAGGAGGAGTCCTGGAGTGCTGGAATGTGCCCTGCTTTGCAGAGTCTGTGCATCACACACATCCATCCCACACGGGAAGGGGCAGTGCCCCCGGGTGAACATCCACCACCTTCCTCACTTGTGCTGGTGGCACTCCTGGAGCAGCAGCCTGGATCTGACCAATGGAGGGCACTCTTAGACACGCACACAAACACACACACACAACCACTCCGTGGAAAAAAAATCACGGTGACTGCAGAAAGGGCATCCTAGCCCACTGCTGCCCTGGGACCATTCCCAGCACCCTCTCTCTGATCTGTTCCCACTAGCTCAGCCGTGTCCCAACTCCCCTCGCTCTGCTCGGGATGTGCCACCATCCAAGAATTGCCTTCCTCTGCTTTTCCTTCTGCTGACCTTGGTACATGGCTGACATCCCAGCAGGGTGAAAACCACTCTCATCAAGCTAATCCTCCTTTCCCGGGGCTTCCCGTTGCCCTGTAAAAAGGTGCCCGGATATCAAACAAAATATCCCTTTTGCTGAAGGCAGAAAACCGCCTGGCCCTGAAAAGCTCAGTCCCTTGCCACCCTGAGAAAACCCAGGAAAGGAATATGCTCTGGCCTTATTCTCAAGGAACCTCTAGCAGGCAAAAAAGAAATGCTGCAACTGCTTGAAAATCTTCTTATTGTGAGTGAGACGAGCAGAATGGAAATGCCTGGAATAACACGGTGGCATCTGTGAGCTGACAACACACAGAAGAGTTGAGATGGGCTCAGACCTGCGTGGTGTCCCTGCCCATGGCAGGTGGAGGGGAGTTAGATGTTCTTTAGGGTCCTTTCCAATCCAAACAATTCTGTTAGCATAGGAGTCATTTGCAAAGACGCCCCACATATTTCTGCTTGGACCTCTCACATTTTGCTGCACCACTGTAGAGCCTGATGTACTGCCCTCTGCCTCTGCCTGAGTCTCCTGGGTGCAGAGAAAGCCTGAATCTCACCTGCCTACTCTGTTAATAAATTATATATACCCAGTAGTACCTTTCATCCCTCATTTCTCTCAACTCCAAGCTGGAATGGCATCTGCCTTAGGGGTAGACCTCAGCAGATATGTAACAGCCTTCAGGAACAGCATGAATAGGGTGGGGAATATTTGATTCTGTTTCTACAGAATTCTACAGGAGTGAATTTGGGGAGGATCCCGGTCCCAACTCGATTTTCAAAGACTAGAAGAGGGGATTTGGGGAAAAAGTTGAGAGGCGATGCATAGAAATGGTTCATACTGGAATGCCCCAAGAGGCTTTCAGCCACACTGAGGAAAGCCCAAACCCCCTGAGACTCAGTTGAACCATCCCATCTGTGGTCTCCTGCAACACTGGCCAGAGGGGAGACATTATCAGGGGGAGCTAAAGGGCAGATTTGAGTCCTGGATTTGTGCACGCTCTGAGTGAAGCATCTCTGCCAAACCATGCTTCAGTTTTCCCACCTGAAAAGACGGATGGAAGAAGCATCCTCTGCTTTACTGTAGCTCTCCATGATCTGAAAAGCTCCAGCAAAGAGCCGAAAACAGCAGTTCATTTCCAACGAACTAAGATTTCATCCCAAAACGAGATTAACTTGAAGACTAAGGCCTCTGTTCCAGATCGTGGTAATTGTAGGTGGGCTCACAGCTCAAACACCCTGGGGTTTAGCAGGTCAGGCTCAGTCCCTGGCTCTGGGTGAGTTTTTCAGTGAGTGGGATCAGGAGACAGCTGAGCATAAAGTCTGGACCTTTAAATTTAGGATCCAGTCAAACCTGTATAGAAAAAAGCCTGGGAGACAAGGAGGGCCAGATGTGCTCCATCTGGTCCCAGATGTGGCTGCCCAAAGGAAGGGGGCTCAGGGCTCTGCAGCACCTTCTGTTGGGTCCAACACAGCCTCAGACAGATGTTGTCTGTGCACTTGGTGTCTTTTAAGCATCACTTCACCTTGATCTGCAGCTGTGGTTGTCCTCAGCTTCCCCCTACACGACTGCAATGTTTTTTGCATGGCCTGTTGGGAGGATTACCAGGGACTAGGAGTTTCTCCAGGACTGCAGGACGCTGGGATGGGTTGGAGTCAAGGAGCCTACAGGGCTGTTGGCACAAGGCTGTTAGTGGAGGTCATCATAATGTCAAATCTTTCTCTGCCTCGTTTTCCCTCGGTTTAAGGAAAACAGACTTAAATCCCAGTTAAGTGTGGGACTGCAGCACAGCCTGCTGTGATTTCAGGCAGGTCGTTTTCCCACACTGTTCCCAGGAATTTGGTCACCCCCAGGGGAACACACACAGTTCTGGATCCCAGTAAGATCAGCCTTTTCTCCATGCCAGCATCCCCCATATCCTCTGCCTGCCCTACTTCCCATCCATCCCCATCAACGGTATCACCCACGGAACAATGTACGCTGCCAGAAATACCATGCATTTAACACCAGCAAATCCTAGAAAATCCCATTTTTCCCTGTTGCCTTATTATCCTGCCTGTTAGTGCTCACAGCCAACCCCTTGGGGTCTTTTTCCCTACATTCCCACCCTGATCCTGGGCGGGAGGATTACACAAGAGGGCCTTTGAGGGCAAGGTCATCCTAATGAGCGGCTCAAAGCAAGGCAGGACCACTTCCATTGTCGCTCAGGGAAGCAATTGATTGGCAATTCAGCTGGAGGTTAAAAGCACTGGCATTAGCTGGGGAACTAATTGGGAGCCCCCTGGGGAGAGGGGATGATTAGGGAGGGGCTGTGTGGGCCTGATGAAGCTCAGACTGGCTCAGGCAGAGAGATGGTTGGCAAAGCCAAAGTGGACTTTGCGATTCAGAAGCACAAGCCAGAGCTCGGTGCACATCCTGGTTCCCACTTACACATCCCACATAAACCACACACATCAGGGATCGTTTTTTGGCCCCTGAGGACAAGCCCTTTGACCCAGCTCACTTCCCTGTGGCTCAATTGCACACCCTCCAGAGCGGAACAGCCTTTCACAGTGTTGAATGCTCTCTCAGAGCTGTGCCCAGGAGTGTTGTGGGTTGGCGATTGTTGGCTGTGCCCAAAACCTCACCAGAAAGTGTCCTTAGATATGTAGGCAGTGATGGGACAGTTTTTCAGGCCATATTTTAGGAAGAAATTCTTCCCTGCGAGGGTGGTGAGACCTCGGTACAGGTTGCCCAGAAACTCTGGATGCCCCATCCCTGGAAGTGTTCAAGGTCAGGTTGGACGGGGCTTTGAGCAACCTGGTCTAGTGGGAGGTGTCCCTGCCCATGGCATGGGGTTGGAACTGGAGGATATTGAAGGTTCCTTCCAACCCAAACCATTCCATGATTCTATGATTCTATATCCTGGCTGCCTGGAGTCACTGGTGCAGAGATGGCTACAGAAGATAAAGGCCAAGACTCCTGGAGCTCTGCTCCTGCCACAACTGCCCAGACCCCTGGGATGGAATAACAACTGGATTTGGCACTTTGCCTGCCACGTGGCTTCTTGGAGCTGGGCTGCCCAAGGGCGAGTAAAGGGAGTGAACACCCAAGTATCTGTATCTGGAACCAGCTCCAGAGTATGATCTGCACAACCTCAAGTCCTAGTGCTTCTCCCAACACCAGGAAAGCTGATTTCCACTTTGCTGCTCTCCAGCTCCTTGCATGGCTGGGTATGAGTGTCAGCAGGAGATGACCACAACCAGAAGCCTTTGACCAGCCTCAGCTGTATGGAAGATTTAATGTGTGCTCTTCTTCTGTCTCCTCCCATGGCTTTGTGCTCTCCCTAGTGACTGTGCCTCAGTTTCCCCATCAAACACTGACACAACCCCAGCGATGGGGAGGGATTTCCTAGGCAGCAGCTGGGAAAAGCAGGAAAAACTACATCAGGTTCCCATTTTACAGCAACCCTGAAGGTGCACCGTGCTGTTTTTGAATGCTGCCATCTCAGCAAAGTTAAAACTGGATTGGGAACATTTCCCCTTCTGACAACAGGAATTCAGCTCATAATTTTAGGCATTCAGTTTCCAATGCCCAGTGAGGATGTCATTAAATTGCACACAAAAGGACCATAAGATACTATTGCTCACATTTGCAATTTTCCAGCAGGAGGAAGATGGAGATTCAGGCTGTGGCTACAAAAGACCCTTAAAATAGAGGTCTTTTTAGAACTGTGATCATTCCTGGCCTTACTTTCACTCTACATGGAGTATCACAAGAGAACTTGAACTCCAGGTCTGCTCTAGCAATGCAAGAGATTCCATCTGCTTCCACACAGTCTGAAATGGGGGGCTTTGGAGCTTTCTGGTACCATATTAATGTGGTCAAATGGGAAATTCCCAGTGTCATGGAGAGGGTGGAAATATCTGAGCTGGAGCAGCTTTTTTACCAAGATGAGCACAGACCCTGAAGGGGAAGAGAAACAGACTCAGCAAATCCCTCTTAAAGCCCCCAGTTTCCATGGTTTTGGATCCAGCCATGACCTTGAAGAAGCAGAAGCTTGCAACCTGAACTCACAAAGCCAAAGAAGGATAAATATGTGCATTTCTGCTGCACCTCATCTCCAAGGTCCTCCAGGGATGTGGGGAGCAGCAGTGAATTAAGCCTCATGACGCAGAGAGCCATCCTTGCTGACCCCAAAGTCTGAACACGAACAAAAGGAAGTAGTTTTTCACACAGCTCATAATTCAATTGGGGCCCTCATTGCCACAGGATGCTGTGGAGACCGAAGGTATAAAAGACTGACAAAATGGATTAGGGAACCTGTGGAGGACAAGCCAATCCATTGCTATGGAGCATGATGGTCTGGATGCTGCTGACAGTCTCAGAGTGTCTGCTCTTCTCTGCCTTTCTTTGGCCTTTCATTGTTCATTCAGATGCACCTGGATGACCCTGGGTCAGGATAATCCTCAACATCTGTATAGACTGGGGGGTGATGGATGAAGAGCAGCCCTGAACAGAAAGACTTGAGGATACTGGTGGATGAGGCGCTGGACATGAGCTGGCAATGTGGGATTGCAGCCCAAAAAGCCAACCGTATCCTGGGATGCCTCAAAAGAAGAGCAGCCAAAAAATTGAGGGAGGTGATTCTGCCCCTCTAGTCTTTGGTGAGACCTCAGTGCTGGAGTACTACATCCAAATCTGGAGAATCCGGCAGGAGAAAGATTTGGACATGTTGGAGTGGATCCAGAGAAGGGCCAGGAATTTGATCAGAAGGCTGGAGCACCTCTGCTATGGAGACAGGCTGAGAGAGCTGGGAGTGTTCAGCCTGGAGAGGAGAAGGCTCTAGGAAGTCCCACCCCTGGAAGTGTCCAAGGCCAGGTTGGAAGGTGCTTGGAGCAATCTGGTCTAGTGGAAGGTGTCCCTGCCCACAGCATGATCTTCAAGGTCCCTTTCAAATCAAGATCTGATATGCCCCTGCCCGTGGAAAAAGAGGAGTGGAATAGATGATCTTTAAAGGTCCCTTCTAAATCAGTCTGCCCTATGATTCTCTGATTCCACGATCTTTGTGCCTTCCCTAAATAACTTGCCTTGACTATAGGGAGGTGCAGGAATATCAGTAACCACCTCGAAGACACAAGACATTTGTCCACACTGACAAATAAACCATGTCCAGAGCCTGAAACAAAATGGTGTGTCACAAGCCACATCCGTGTTGCCAAGCCTCCCTACCGAAATGGTTTGGCCTGGTCCACATCCTCCTATTCCCTCTGCTGTGTCCTGCATGGTGCCATTGCACTGCCTGGGAGGACAGTCCCTGGGATGGATGGTTGTCTGCCCTGACTTTAGTTTCTCTGGAGTGTCATGCCCACATCCATGCAGTGCCAGGCATGAGCTGAACATGATGCACAGCAAAGGGTCCTACCTGTCCTGCTCCCTGGAGACCTCCCTTTTCCTTGCAGGTTCCTCGGGGCAGGAACTGCCTTCTAGGCTCCCCTCTAACAAACCCAAAGATGCTGAAGCGTAGAGAGGCTGGCAGAGGGATGCAGTCATAGCAAGCTGGATTATTCCTTGCCTCTCATCTATCAGTCTCATGACAAGCAGTTCAGGATTTGCATAAACGAGACAGATGTATGTTTTTCAGTCTTCTCTCCAGGAACCCTTGAGCAATGTGACATGAGGGAGAAGATGGCTTAGTGGCAAGGGGCGGGCAGGGGGGTTGTTGGGAGGCAGAGCACTCCTCTCACTTTCTTTGGCTTTGTTCAATCACAGGAAATGATGGAGAACATTACGGAGTGATTTGTGCAGTACTGAGAATGTGCTGGTTTGGGGCTGGGGTTAGTTACCTGTCTGTGTGCAGCCTTGATGAAGATGAAGGAGCGAAGGAGAATGGTTTATATTTATTCTGAGAAGGTCTCGGGTGATGCTTCATCACAGGGCTGACAGCAGAATCCGTGATTTTCACATGCTCCTGCAGTTGTATGAGTGTTTACTTCTAGCTTGGAGGACAAGCAGGCAGGACTGGAGTGAAGAGCTGGAGGGGAGCTGGAGGTCTGCAGGCAACAGGGCTTGGGTTTAGGTTACTACCCAAGACCTAAGACCTCGGAGGGGACCTCAGCTGCAAAGCCATTCTTCTGCTTCCAATTTCCTCCAGAGAAAGATTCTGAGCCTCATCCTTGTGTTTCCAGACCAGCACTGTTTAAAGACATCTGACCTCAAAGGAGCAGCATGGACAGGCTCGGGTGTTCCCAGGCAGCCCTGCAATGACGAACCCTCCTGTGCATCCCAGGAACCTGCCTTAGTAAGGCAGGAAATGCAGGAAAGGGGAGCAGACCCTCTAGGAAGGTGCCAGGAGATGAGGATCACTGCCTTTTTTTTGCCCGGAGGGTAGAATGACCCGGCCCAGTGGAGCACAGTGGAAGTCCTCATTGTCCCAGGGCAATACCTGGAGAGCCTGAGGCACCTCCAGGTCGAGTGGCCGGCTGGAATCCAGCACAGGTTGGCTGGAAATGAAAGCCCCCACCTCCTGCCAGACACAACGAACAGATGGCCCTCCCTTTGTTCCTGAAGAACAGAAATTCACACGCCAAATAAATGCTAATTTGCCCTTTTGCTGTCTGTCTCCACAGGCTATGTCTATACGACTGAAGGATGGGGAGCAGGGGCTGTTCTTTGGCTCTGGGACCAGGCATGGCACAGCTTGGGCCACACCTCAGCCCTCCTTCCCTCTGACAGGGTCTGGCCTCATCCCACAGACCTGCAGGAGAGTCCCTTGGCTCGACCGTCTCCCACACTGTGCCCTGGCACTGTCTTGGGCCAAAACTGCACCAGGGAGCATGCAAGTAATTAAACGGTCTGGATGATCACGGGACCACACTCGTGCCTGCATTTAATCCCTCATTTATTTACAAGGATGGATGTAGACTCAGAGGGACTGAATGGACATGAACAGTGTTCTCTCGTGTGGAAGAGCTGAGCGGTGGTAGAGATGAGAGAATCAGAAAATCAGAAAGTGGTTTGGGTTGGGAGGGACCTTAAACACCACCTTGTTCCCACCTCCCTGCCATTGGCCCAACCTTCCATTAGACCAGGTCAGTGAGATCCCCATCCAGCATGGTCTTAAATTCCTACAGGGATGGGGAATCCATCACCTCTCTGGGCAGCCCCAACTCTCTGATCTTCCCGTGGGGAGCAAATCCAGGTATCACCTTTGTTGGCTCAGGTGAACCTTTGTTTCGGAGCCAGGTCAGCAGGGGAATTTGTCTCTGCCTTACCCACCTCTGCACATAAATCACCAACTTTGGCCTTGGGAGAAGACTGTGAGCCCTGCAGCATCACTAGGGCAGGTCAGAGCACTCCCCTCATCACTCAGCAAGCCTGACCCAAACAACCAGGTGAAAAAAGCATTAATCTGCCGCCTTTTAGTTGTTGAGGTCTCACAAAAGAGCTGGTAAACGTGGATAGGATGGGTCCATCCTACGAGCAGAACCACAACGTTTGCTGCCAGCTCATGAGAGCTGGATCTCTGCTTTTTCTCCCTCCCTCTCTCCCTCGTTCCCTCCTTCTCCTTTGCCTTCGCAAAGTGCGACAGCGTGGGGATGAATTGCCTGATTGTGCTCTCCTCTTTCCCCCACCACGCCACACCAGCAGCAGGGCTGGGGGATGGAAGAGGCCCAGCTGCTTCTTGTGGGCTGTTCTCTCTCCACCCACCAAGCACTTTAAATCAGACACAAATTAACACCAACTCCTGGCATCTTTTATTAGCTGGATTGGCTCAGCGTTAGTTTGCTTTGCTTCTGTCTTCTATTTTAATACTTCGTATTTTTTTCCCTATTCCCACCTTCCTGAAGTGCACACCTCACAATAACAGCAATGCACCGGGGAGCAGGGATGGCTCTTCAGCCCTCACATGTCGTGATCCTGCCTGGTTTCTCATTCACTCTGCCCCAACAGGGGACAGCAAACCCTGGAATCTCTCATATTTCAACAATCTTTCTTATCCGTACAGCTCTCGGAGCATCTTTCAAGGAGAAACCCCATGCACACAGTCACAGGCATGATGAGCATCACCTTTAGGGTGCAGTGAACCTTCATTTATCATCTGGTAAGGAAGTTATGTAAGATCTCTTCTCTAGCTTAGGAAGTCAAGGTAGCTAAACTTTGACTGCCTCATGTGGGCCAGAGTGGAGGGAAAAAAACCTGACCCCTTTGTAGCCACAGGTGATGGCTCTCTCCAAAGGCTCCACAGTGACTTAAACATGGGGATGTGTTTTCACACCCCAGGAAAGTTGGTACCAGCATGATCACTGACCCTCATCATGATGGGACACCGTGATCACAGTATGAAGAAGAGCCATCCCATGACTATGAAGAGCCACAGAGATGACAGAGGGCTGGAGCACCTCTCCTCAAAGACAGGCTGAGAGAGCAAGGGTTCTTCAGCCTGGAGAAGGGAAAATTCCGGGGAGACCTCATTGTGACGTTCCAGTACCTTAAGGGAGTTTATAAAAAGGAGGGACAGGGGCTTTTTGTGGGGGCAGATAGTGATAGGACAAGGGGCAATAGTTTAAATTGAAAGAAGACAGATTCAGATGAGATGAGACATGATTTACTCAGAGAGTGGTGAGGCACTGGAACA
This sequence comes from Grallaria varia, assembly GCA_013396735.1. NCBI lineage: Eukaryota > Metazoa > Chordata > Aves > Passeriformes > Formicariidae > Grallaria > Grallaria varia. Next base: position 366,974 of record VWZG01009917.1, on the reverse strand, counting down.
GATTTCTCAGAAAAACTGTGGCTGCCCCATCCCTGGAAGTGTTCAAGGCCAGGCTGGATGGGGCTTGGAGCAACCTGGTCTAGTGGAAGATGTCCCTGCCCATGGCAGAGAGGGTTGGAACTCGGTGGTCTTTCAGGTCCCTTCCAACCCAAACCCACCCAATTCTGTGATCCCAGGGCTCTGTCCCTCTTACACCCCTGTTTTTTTTCAGTCCCCATCAGCAAAATGCACGGTGGAGACAAGATGTAAGGAACAAACGTTGGGTTTCCTGCTGGAAATACCATGGAATCGTCTGGCTCTTCTGTGATAGCCGTGTGGCCATGTTTGCCAAGCCACTCCATCCCGCACGCTCCACTCGGCAACTGTCAAACCTTTTGTGGATTTTCCATCTCCGCAATATTCGTTTCTTAGCAACTCTGTTTGCTTTTAGCGACACCAAAATGTCTCTGCCTGTGGCATGCTATTTTTGAGCAGAAATGGTGCTGTTTCAGGTCCACGCCAGCCAGAGGGACCCTGGTGAAAATGGTCCTGTCTGCCCACTCACTCTTAACAGCTCGGAGTGAAATTCTGGTTTGTTTCCTGCGCTCCACCTGCCGCAGGGAAAGCACAAGAGTCCTGGACAGGGGCTGTGGCAAACAGCTAATGCTGTTCCATTGCTGTTCTACAGTCCTTGCCATTCTGGGGATCATGAAGTGTGTTGTATAACTCCGGTAACAAAGGCACAAGGCAGCAGTAAATTTTACAGCAGAACAGAGTTTCAGCAAGAAAATACAGTTAGGTGGCCCCTGTGTACTTTACTGGAAGTGTCTTTGGTCTTACAGAGCTTGACTGAATCCAGCCCTACAAGAAGCATTCCCAGCACATCCTGCTTAAGAGAAAGACCAATGAACTTGAAGGGCCAACTACAGACCCTGGAAAACTTGTAAAAAATCCTCAGCAACAATTTCTACCGATGACCAAGAAGGAACAGCAGGAACATGAGGGTCACTCTGTCATTGAAGGATATTTATTTTTTATTTTTTTATTTTCATGTAATCACAGAATGGTTTGGGTTAGAAGGGACCTTAAAGACCATCTAGTTCCACTCCCTCCTGGCATGTGCAGAGGCACCTTCCCCTAGGCCAGCTGCTCAGGGCTCCATCCAGCCTGGTCTTGAGCACCCCCAGGGATTTTCAGTGATAGTAGTGCTGGTTTCATTCACACCAAAATGACACAAAGCCAGTATTTGTCTAAGTGGAAACTGGAGAGACTGGTCAGCCCTACTCACAACCCCTCTGCAAGATGAATCTTACCCTCTTTTATGAGTTACCAGTAAGGATAAGGACACACAGACTGATGTTAAGCATCATCAGCGCCTCTTGAGATTATGATTTAGGAGATCTGATCGATTGGAAACTAATACCAATTAAAAACCAACCAGGCAGAAATGCTGCCACACTTCACAGGCTCCGGAAGGAGCTGAATGAAATGAGAGCCCAAAAAAACAAATGGGAAGAGAGCCCTCTGACTGAAGGGATTTAGCATCACTGTGGAGAGGAGAATGAATGGAAAATGGGACTTTTAGATGGTGAAGATCAGCTGTGCTTGAAATACAGACATCAACTCTCCCACGTTTCACAGGAAACTAATTTCTCTACATTGTATTCTTATTTTGAGTTCATCTGTGCAGATCACCCTGAATGTACCCCACATCCCTGAATTCCTCAGAATATTTAGGACAGGATAGAGATCTCACCTCACCAACTCAGTCTGCCCCTGGCAGAAGGCTCCTTTGCTTATCTTCTCCATTGCTCCATGCCCATGGGAACAGCCCCGATGTATCATTTGTGGCATTTTATTCACTTTGCAAGTGACTCAAATAACGGTGATTCTCTGTACGCATCCAAAAATCCCCAAAAGCTGGTTGAAAACCAGGGAAGATGAAGAAGAAAAATTAAAACTTGGATTTTGAAGATCTATCACTGGGAAAACTATGGGTGCAGGGTGAGAAAAGAGGAAAGGAAGATACTCAGCAACTCCAGAGTTAATATCTTGAGGACATCATGTCTCAGGTGGTCTCTGGTAATCAGTGGAGCTGGAGACTGAGCTCAAACAGTGTGGGAACTGACTTGTATAGTTTGTAGCCATTTTCTTTGGAAATAAGTACCATCCGTCTTTGATTATAGATCCAAAGTTATTCACTGACTCCAAGAAGCCTCGCTGACGTCAGTGGGACCAGGAGCCCATCTCTTTATTCCTGAGCTGAATGCCTACATATTGTTTTCATGCAGCTGTAAAGACCTCTTTTATGCATCTTCTTGATTTTTCTCTGGCTCATTCATCCTGATTCATCCTCCCCTGCTCGGAGCTCCTTGAATATCCTGTGAGGAGCCCACACACTCAGACACATTCTTGCCCGAGCAGTATATTTGTCCAACTAATTTCTTTACTGAAGTAAAGTTCCTGCTTTGCACAATTGCCAAGAGCAATTGTTTTGGTGAATCATAAATACTGCAGAAAGTAAATGTTGGTTCAGGTTGTTTGTTTCCGCCCTTGGCAGATCAAGCTCCAAGAGTACATCCATTCCTCAAGAAACTGGGGATTTTAATTCAGTAAATAAACCATGATGGCAATGGATATTCATTAGGAGAGCCCTACACTTTGACTCTGGAAGGTGAATCTGCAGTGCATCGCCAACTTCTCCCTGTCAAGGATCACCGTAGCAGCAGCAGGGGTGGTGAAATAAATGTGTGCTTCCATCCCTACCCCTCTGCTCAACATCCTCACCTCATCTGCAGATCTCTCCAGGCAAAGAAATGACCCAGTGAAGGGTGCAGGAAGATCCCAGGGCCAGAAAGGGAAGATAAAATAGATTGTGGCACTGTAACGTGTGAATTGAACCACAGTATAAAGAGATACTGTGCTTTTTACCTGAAGCTTTTTTAAGGAAAAGTGCACAAATTGGGCAAGATGGGAAAACAGGGGTTTCAGTCTGGTTATGTAATGCTCTAACCACTGGGTTTTGATGTTTAGGATGTAGGCAGGACCACCTGGAGGAGCACAGAGTCATAGGATGGTTTGGAAGGGACCTTAAAGACCATCCAGTTCCACCCCTCCTGCCAGGTGCAGTGAAACCTCCCACTGGATCCTCAGAATGGGTTACTTTGAATTATCCTTAGTTGACTAAAAGACAGAGATGCAAATCTGAGCTGTCCACTCAAGGCTCCTTGATTTGTCCATGGAAGGGAATGGGCATCTGCAGCAGGGCATGATTTTGGACAAGCCACTGCGGTCCAGAGTGTCTTGGTTGGTCCTGCACCAACAGAGAAACTTTCATGGGCACATCTATGAACCACTTCTGTCCTCATGTCTTTGGGTGGACCCATAAGTTTCCACGGACAAATCCAGCAGCAGCACTGCTCAGTGAAGGCAGTTTATGGGAAGATTGAAACAGGACCTCAAAATAGGGATTCAGACTCCACACAGGGACCATGTGCCAAAAACCTTGTTGAGTGAGCTCAGTCTGGGTCTGTTTCCTGATACCAGTGGGAAATCACTCTCTTCTTAAGCAGACACTGATTACAAGGCCCTCTAAGTTGTACTTTAATACAAATAATATATAAAGATAATACTGTCATATTTCATAATATGGTGACTGTAATTCCACTCTTGTAAAAGAGCAATTGCAGTGTAATTATGATAAGTATGTTCTCTGACACGCTTTAATACCACAAATACAAATGTAATATAATTATATTCCATTACAATATATATTAGTATTGCAATTTAATTGTACGATAATGTAATAATATAAGTGGTAATTATAGGACTTATTGCATGTATTAGTGCTTTACATATGTGCACACACACATGCACACACCCCCTCATGTTTTGGAAAACAAATGACTGAATGGTTCGTGGTGTGGCTGAGAAAATAAATACTGTCAATGTCACTGCAATGCTGTATATTCAATTCAGGTAGCACAGGGACACCAGAGAGCTCACAGAAACCACTCACTCATGCAGTAAATGTTCTTATTATATCAACAGAAATAATTATTGATTGAGAAAAAAAAAGCCTCACAGTGTAATTACATTTTAATTGCAATATAATTCTACTGTGATTACACTTTTTCTGTTATTTGGCTTGGCCAATAGCAATCAGATTAGTGAGACATTGTTCTCATAATTTTAAAAGATTGTATTATTGTGTAATATTGCACAGCCTCCCAAGAGAAGAGGTTTCATCATTGATCAATTATTTCAACATAAACCTGGATTAGTGTTGGAAAATTAACAATAAAGAGCAACATTGCTGAGTAGCCCTCCCAATACCTTCATGGCTCTGGTATCTCCAAATCACTGGCACTCAAAGAATCTGACAAAACACTGAATGGAAAGATGAGATGGCAGAAGATGGGTCCTTACCCTCAGTTTAGAATCCTCTGTCAGCTTTAAAGGACTCTATTTGAAAATGCTATAATGTTTAGAGTGGAAAAGAAATATTATTCTGACTAACTCTGCATTCTCTTCCCAAAATACCACTTGATTCAGGATGGTTGCCTACCCGGAGAGCAGGAGAAAGAAGGCTACCCATGGTGATCCCACCTTCCTCAAGATGCAATGCCATGAACGCCCCTGGGTCCCTCCAAAGTCAGTGATAATGGAAGATGTTGTTCCACAGAAGCTCTAAAGAGAGTTACCTTACTGGTCTCAGAAACAAGAAAGGTCTGGGAGACCTCACAGGTGACAACACACAATTATCTCATCACCACCCTCGGAGCATTTTTGTGCTGGAAGCATTGGGAAGAACAATTAGTGTCCTCCCTTACTGCATCTCTCTTCTTATTTCCTATTCATTAAAAAAAATAATAATATAAAATAAAACTGAATGAAAAAGTTGAAGAAGGAATGAAATCCTGTGTGTGCCTCCCGGATAGTCAGGATGATACAGTAGCCATGGCAACAAGCAGTTCAATAGAACTCCTTTACCTTTGATTTTTCCTTTTTTGTCTTAATGTTTACTTGGAATAATGGAATTTTCCTTCCCAGTTCATCTCCTGTAGGCCAATGAAAACACTTCGCACAGTTTCTCGTGAGGTTCTCCCTCTTGCTCATTACTTTCACCAGGGCATGACCCAGTGCCAGCTGAAATCAGGTGGACCATGAAGTTTTCATCTGCCATTATTAAACCCACCCCACACCCAAAAAAACCCAACTCCACAGGAGAGGAGGGTGGGAGACGGGCTGGAGACACATCCTGAACACAACAGTTAAACACTGTGACACTCCCATGGCAAACCCCAGAGACCAGATCATAGATGTTCTGGTGTGTCCCAGGAGGGACTAAATAGATTGAGAGAGACAAAATCGATCCATGGTTATGGAACGTGGGTTTTTTTTTTTTTCAGACACAGTTCCAAATCGGTGAAATTAATTAATCCTTAAATCAGCGACTGCTGGATGTAAGGAGTGTGCATCAAAGATGGGATTACTTTATATCTTTTCCTTTTTTGCTTTGCTCTTCTCATCACAACTGCCTAGGGGAGAGGTGGAAAAAACATCCCTGGAAATATTTAAAAAAACATGTAGATGTGGAGCTTGGGGACATGGCTTAGTGGTGGACCTGGCAATACTGGACTTGATGTGAGAGGTCTTTTCTAAACTAAAGTATTCCATGATTCTCTGCTCTTGGTACGAGCTCCACAGACCACTGGCATCACCCCGCAGGGTCGTTACAGAGTTTTTGGGCTCCAAGTCACACCCAGCCTTCAAACTTCTTGTACATCCTGGAGAGCAGAGGCATTGCAAGGCGAGGGGTGATCCCAAGAGATGGGTTGAGCCAGTGAGCCTGGATCAGCATTTGCAAAGACTCCAGCTTGGTCCCCACGTTCAGGAAGGATCTCTGGTGAGATCCCATGTCTGATAAATGCCAAATTATATAGGAAACCGCTGTGCAGACCATGGACTGCTGATCTCACAGCCTCTCCCAGTCTGGAGCCACTGCGTTGTGTCTCCAGAGCTGGGAATGGTTTAGGAATTTTTGCAGCATTCCAGGGAAACCTGAAGCAAGCGCAGTGGCACAGGCAGTGAGCTCAGAGTCATGGCCCAATGCCTGCCACTGCAGAGCTATTCAAACCTGGAGTCTTGCTTGGATTTCTTTTATTAAAACGAGCTAATTTCAGGACAAGGCTCAAAGCGGAAGGTCAGGGTGGTGAGACCACACCCCACAACCACCAGATTCACCCAGGTCCTCTGGGGAAACAGGGTTCCTCTTGACTAAAAGGAAAATCCAGCCCAAGAACTGGAGAATTTTTATTTCATGGGTTATTTTGTAGTGGGTTTTTTGCCAACAAACTTCACAGGAGACCCTGACAGAGAGCCTGGCTTTGACTTCTGCTCTTTCCCACCTCGCCCACCAGTAACACTATGGACACATGAAGCAAAAGAGCCCTTAACCCCCCTTGCAGCTCCAGCCCTCCTTTCCCTCCTGGAGCACACAGGGAGATTGCAGCAGCTTCGAGAGAGGGGCCAAGTGTTTTCATGCTGCTCCCCAGAGCCAGGAGGCTGTGCCACAGTCAGACTCTGTGCTAGGGCTTGGGCTTGCAACCAACGCTGACACTGCATTGCAGCACTAGGGAAAGTGGGGAGGGAGCAAAACTGATGCACACCCTGCAGGGAAAACAGCATAGAAGGGATCATCCTGCCCGTCTCTGGTGGGAATCCTTGTCCAAGAGGGCTGTGTTCCCATCACAAAAAGATGCAGAGAGAAACTCAGTGCTGACATGTGGGAAAAAAAAAAAACAACATTAAAATAAAATAAAATAAAATAAAACAAAATTCCCAACTGTGTAAAGCACAAGCCTAGCTGAGCTGGCACTTCTGTTTCCTTCCACAGTCTAACTCATTACTTTATTGAGTGCTCTGGGACACTCGGAGTGTGAGACTCTGCTCACAAAAAATACACCACAGTCCTACGGTCAATTCCATTCTTGTACAATAGAAAGCAGATCAAGTTATTACAAAGCAAACCCTGCCAGAACCAATAACTGTACAAGGCCTGGCGTTATGCTGAGATGCTGCTTTAATAAATTATCAGCTGAGAAAAGTCTGGATCCTTTAATACTCCGGGGATTTGTGACTGCGCAAACCTGTGTATGGATACAGATAAATGCAGCTAAACAGATACACCGTCTGCAGTTGGCAGAGGATTCTCTGAGTAACAAGGAATGGCACGTTTAAAACTCTGGGTTAAAATTGGGGCTTACTGACCCTTCTCCAGGGAAGAAAAATCCCCATATTTTAGGAACATGGTGGCTAAGGAAGGGGGAATCCTGCATGTCAACACTATGTTTATAGAGAAAGGACTGTAAAGGATGATCCCTGTGGATCCTTGGGACTTGTTTGTGCTGCAGAGACATGGTAAGTGCTGAAAACCAATCTTCAGAAGAGGAAATCAAAGACTGGCTGGTGGGAGAGAGATTTGGGAGGACTGCTCATCCGAGCTGGAGCAAAAAGTCAGGAGGCAATTTCTTCCTCTGGGAGGGAAAAGTCATTCAGCTGAATCCACTTGAAGAAGGACTGGAAGAGTGGATGGAGAATAATTCCAGTGAGAGAGATCAGCACAGAGTTAACACTAAGGACTCAATGCCATGAGCCTTCCTGGAGGCCTTGGGGAGTTTCTCAACAGGCAATGAGCTTTTTTATTCAAGAGTGTGGGTGGCTGGTTTCAGAAATCACAGCAAGGCTAATTCTGGGAGAAGAGGAGACCTCAGCCCTTTCTGATGGCCAGACCTTCCCAAGTGTCTTGAGCTGGGTCTTATAGTGAGCTGAGTCCTCTCCTATTGAGACATCCCTGAATCTCTGGCAACATTAAAAGTGCTCAAGTGAAATCTAGGAGATAAAATCCTGCTAATCTAAAGGGATCCAACTTTCTTCTCAGAACTGGGGCAAGAAATCAATTAAAAGCTTGTAAGACCTCAAGGGTGCTGAAACTGGCAACAGCATCCCTTGTGTTTGCTCATCACTTGCCTTTTGAAACATCCACAGAGCTAAAGGTCCATGGATTTTACTATTACATGTGAAAACACGCGAGGCAGGCTGGGAAATGAGGAAAAGGGAGTGCAGCTGCCAACAACTGCCTGAATTTTAAGTCTAAGAAAAAAGAAAGTCACCTGCCCAAACATCAGCCCTACTTTCCTTCCTCCCTTGGTGGGCTCCCAGCAGAACCACCGATCAGCGTGGACTCCTTGCCTGGCTGATGAACTCTGAGAGGCTGCAGCCCCAAGCAGTTCTCTTCCAGGGAGTTTCCTTGCATTTCTCCTCACAGCCTGTAATCGGAGATGAAGCTTTTTTGGGACGCATTAGCACAAATGACACTCTGCAGAAAGGAATTTGTTGCAGCGTCTGCTGCATGCAGACACAGCCCTCCTTCCCTTCCTAGCTGATGTTACTACTATTATTATTGTTATTATGGAGTTCATAATAACGTGACTCGGAGCGTTACAATTTGTCCTGGAGACACAAACTCTAAAAATGATGTGTTCCTCCTTTCCACATCTCTCTTGCTGGCAGTAGGATGTCGACATGATTGAATTCCTGGGAAGTAAAGAAGGGGGTGAGGACAGGGAGAGGGCCAGGCAGTGGGTCTGGTGTGACAGTGGAATTGAATTCCCAGATCTTGAGCTGGAACAGAATTTCCCATCAATTATGTTTGGAAAATGAACAGTGCTGAGATTTTTAATACTGGAGCTTGAATGAATTCTATTTAATTTTGCTTGTTTCTCCTCAAGAACCCAGCTCTACCAAAAATAAATGGAGTTACTTCTGCAGGGCTGGAAAGATTCAGGTTTTCATCCTGGGAGAACCTATTTACAGCAAGATCTGCTTTCTTGGGGAAGCCGAGATAGAACAGCTCAACTTCTCTGGGTCCTGGAGAAATGCCATGCTGGGAAGTTTGGCTTGGGGCAACTTGGAATGAAAAATGGGGAGTTTAATTTCTAGAGGACTGGCTTGATTCCCGTTTGGACCCATGAGGAGAAAAAGTAAGTTTCTGTTTGGATTAACCATGAGAAAAGAAAATCTCCTTTTCATGGCTCCTTAATGAATTTTGTGGTCCTTCCTGAATTTCTAGCCTGGTTGGTTCTTGCACGTAGGAAATCCAAGGCAAACAGGTACTAAAGACCCTACTGGTGATATTTTTTTCCTTGAAATGGAGAGATTTCTCCTCTGCCATCTGAGATGTGGTCTGAGAGACGCTACTGAGGAAGGATGGATGGATTCCAGCTTCTTTTTGCTTTTACTGTGTGTTTTAATCTCCACAGTTTTCAGTCCCACACCTTTTACAGGCATGAAAATAAGCTTCCAAGCAAAGATTTTCTGCTGGTATAAACCAGAAAAACTCAATCCTATCAAGCAAGAAATGTCACTTCAAAGTGACTCATTATTTGTTAACAAGGGACCAGAGAGAGAGAGAGAGTTTCCTTCCCTACACTCAGATGATGCCTTTCTTTAGCAATTCAAGACAATGATGCTGGGAAAGGGTCTGGAGCAAAGGTTTCATCAGGAGCATCTAAGGGAACTGGGATTAGCCTGGAAAAAAAGGAGGCTCAGGGAAGACCTTCTCACTCTCTACAGCTACCTGAAAGGAGGTTGTAGTGAGGTGGAGGTCGGTCTGGTCTCTTTTTCCACTTAACAAGCAAAGTGACAAAAGGAAACGGCCACAAGTTGCTCCAGGGGAGGTTTAGATTGGATATCAGGGAAAATTTCCTCGCAGAAAGAGTTGTCAAACACTGGAAGAGGCTGCCCAGGAAAGTAGTTGAGTCACCATCCCTGGAGGGGTTTAAAAGACATGTAGATGTGTTAGGTAGGGACATGGTTTAAAGGTGGCCTTGGCAGCACTGGGTTAATGGTTGGACTCAATGCTCCTGAAGATCTTTTCCAACCTAAACAATTCTATGATTTTAGTGAAGAAACAAAAAAAAAACCAACCAAACAAACAAAAAACAAAAACAAAAAAACCCCTGTGCCAGCATCCTAGATAGCTTTTGATCCCTGAAAAAGAAACAGCCTGGCTTGATGTTCATACACCACCACTGAACCAAGCAAAGAGTGCTCTGGAGAGTCCTGTCTCGCACCCTCCGGGACTAAACAGCAGCAATTGCTCAGTGCAATAATCCTAAAAAAGGAGCTGGTCATTTTCCAACAGCTAATGACAAGTTTGTTAGTTAATGACCCAGATCAAAGCCAAGGGCGATTAATGATCTAACAAACCAGTCGATGAACTGGTAATGAAGACCAATTATAACCCGCATCAACACCCCCCCACCACCAAAGGATCACCTTTATTAGTCTTTTCTCCCCTCTGTAGAGGGTCTAGGACAAGCAAGGGGCTATTTCAGGAAATTGCTTGCTCCCTGGAAATCAATAACCAATCAACACCTGGAGTTTATGCTGAAAAAATGCATAAGCCAGAAAAAAAAAACCCTCGAAGAAAGATTTTACCCAGAAAATAAATGAACCCAACATGTAATGTGATTGCCTCAGACTCAGCTGTTCAACAGCTTGTTCAAGGAACTCTTTTTTTTTTATTCCTTTGTTTAAAACCCTTGCAAAAAATTTGCAATTCAGGGGGAAAGCACATGAAAGTGGAAAACCATTTTCTGAGGTATGATACTGACTGAATGACCAAAATGAGCTCCTTTGCTGTGATAAAATCACAGAAGCATAGTAAAGGTTTGTCCAAAAAGAAGCATCTATAATGTAGGGATGCTATTTTAGGAACTAGAGAGTTCACTACAAACTTCCCAGGTCCTTAAACGACCCAGAGCTGAAGAACATTGAATCACAGACAACACAGGGGGAGACCTACTCCATCTTCAGACCTACCTAGACCATCTGGAGAGGGACTTTTGTCAAGGGCATGCAGTGATAGGACAAGGGGGAATGCCTTTAGGCTGGAGGAGGGCAGATTTAGGTGGGATATTGGGAGGAAATTCTTCCCTGTGAGGGTGGGCAGGCCCTGGCACAGGTTGCCCAGAGAAGCTGTGGCTGCCCCATCCCTGGAAGTGTCCAAGGCCAGGCTGGATGGAGCTTGAAGCAACCTGGGACAGTGGAAGGTGTCCCTGCCCATGGCTAGGGGGTTTGAATGAGACCTTGAAAGGACCTTGAGGTCCCTTCCAACCTAACCATTGTATGATTTTATGATTCTATGGTCTTCCTGTTTCTAGAGGTGTTTCCTTTTGCCAAAAGCATTCCTGACAATGACTTTCCAATTTCCTTTAGAGGCTTCCCAACCCCAGCAGGCCAGTGTGACATTACTGATCTCTAGGAAAAGCTCTGCCATGTCTAATTTGGATATCCACCACTGCCATCTAAGCCAATGACTGGGGTTTTTTTCCTGTCCTTTAAATCCAGAAAACCATCTTATTTCCTTTCTTTGTCACAATTCCTCCTGTATCCCTACAGCAGGCAAACAAGGCTTCTGTCTATTGTGCTTTTCTGTAGACTGAAAAAAAAAAAATCTCATTTATTTATTTATTCTTCAACATAAGAAATGTCTTAATCTAAACTTTGAATTCAGTAAGTCATAGCATAGGCATATGAAAAACGCCCGACAAGAAAAATCTAATACTGTTTCCAGCAGTGCCAATAGGAGACACTATTTGGGGACAACACATAGTTTTGACTGGTCTCTCCTATTCAAAATTTAGAACTGCTGATCCAGAGACATTAGAGGAGACTCTGCCAGATATCCTTTTCAGTATCCCTCTGGTTTCATCACCAGCTGGTTTCTTTGAGTTCACCAGTGGACATCACACTGCAGCAGTGTGATGGGCTGTGCTCAAAAGAGAGTCAAAATACCACTCGGGAGCTTTGGGAGCTGTTGGAGCCAAGGACCCCACTCTGGACTTGCTTCAACAGGTCAATGTCCTTCCTGTGCTGGAGACCCCAGAGCTGGATGTGGTCCTAGGATAAGACATCTGCATTGTGCTCAGGCTTATGCGAGCCCCTGCTAAAAAGTATGGAGGGCTTGAACTCCAACAGTCAGCACTTACACAAGATTTACTATTGGTTTTAATACCAACTGTAGTGGAAGCACAGAGGCAGGAAGAGTGGTACAAGAATGCAAGCCTTCAAACAGTCAAAGGAGAATGACAGCAGCCTCCTAAAATTGATTTAGCTCACCAAAACCCTGAACCATTTTGGAGTTATGAGCAGAGGATGACAGTGGTTTCAAGGCCTGGGTTTGCTTTCATGCCTGGTTCAGCCCCCAGCCTTTGTGGGGAGCAGTGGGTCCAGTGTGCTGGTGCAGTCTGCGTCGATGGCATGAGCCCAGCCCAGCCCTGATTGCTTGAGCTGCACTGGTGTAAATCATCCCTCATCCCCCCCACGACAATGTGAGTCACTGATCCTGGCACTTGGCTGCCTTGGCAGGTCTCCCAGAAATCATTGCATGGCTCTCAGCAGTCAGGGGACGCTTTCAATGGGATTTGTGGGTAGAGGTATATTGACTTCTCTATGCTTTGGTTTTCTCATCGGTGGAACAAAGCTAATAACCCTTGCCCACTCCTTAAAATAAGAAAGGAAAACCTTATCAAAAAACTTAGCCAACTGTGGTTTATGTAATGCCTGTGATCCTGTGGCAGAGAGAACTCTAGGAGAGAAAAGTCCAGTTATTGTCAATAGTCTAAAAGTCTCTCCTCCACACACCATTGACTGGTTCATGCTGGCTTCATCTCTCCACTCGGCTGAGCATCTGCTAGCCCCCAATTAGCCCTGGGAGTGGGAAAGCCAGTTCCCATTCCAACTGCAACCTGCAAGGTGGGGCAGTGCTCTTATTCACCAGCTGGGGCTGGTTAGAGGGTATTGTCTTGTTTCCCTTTTTAAACACTGAGCTGCCCTGCTCAGACTGTCCCAACTTATCTTACTCCTTTGTTCCCTGATGATCAATTGGAGTTAATTTCCTCTTCTCCTTCCACACGTTTACAAACCTTTGTAATACACCACCCACTACTGCTGCCAAACTTTTTTAATTTCAAGTTCCTTTCCCCCACCACTGCATCTAATCTGTATTAATTAACTAGTTAATAACCACCAATTATTCTGTAAATAAATGAATGTTTGAACAGCCTCTGTGTAGTGCTTCCCTCCTGCCAAGCGGCACGGTACCAAATTCACCAACTCACAGTCTTTGCAACAGATATTTGGATAGAACAAAATTTGTCCTCTGCGACAAACTTTTTGCTGTTGCATTTCTAATGCTTTGAGTACAAGGGAGTGGTATTAGGAGTGTCATTCATCTTCTCAGTTTCAAGAAGCTAAAGAATTCACAACAGAGCTCCCCATTTCCATGGGCGCTTTTCTAACACCACAGCTTTTGGAGGAGACCTGCAGAAGTGCTGTGAACTTTTCTGTAGACTGAAAAAAAAAAAAATCTCATTTATTTATTTATTCTTCAACATCAGGAGTGTCCTAATCTAAACTTTGGACTAACCAGGTCATAACAGGGCTCATAAAAACACCCTACCAGAAAAGTCTAATACTCTGTTTCCAGCAGTGCCAATAGGAGACACTATCTGGGGACAACATGTAATTTTGGCTGGTCTCTCCTATTCAAAATTTAGAACTGCTGATCCAGAGACATTAGAGGAGACTCTGCCAGATATCCTTTTCAGTATCCCTCTATTTCATCACCAGATGGCTTCTTTTGAGTTCACCAGTGGACATCACTCTGCAGCAGTGTGATGGACTGTGCTCAAAAGAGCGTCAAAATATCACCTGGGAGCTTTGGGAGCTGTTGGAGCTGGGCCACAAAATTTGGGTTGGGTACCCATCAGCTTTTGGGATGGGTACCCATCAGCTTTTGGGATGGAGAGCCATTCAGCTTTTCTATTTTGGCCACATGCAGACCCAGTGAGTCAAAATCTAGTCTCACCCCCTACCAGCAGAAACAGGGTGACCAAAGAAATGTGAATGGGATGGGTATTTCTCCTCAAAACAAGATAATGGTTTGGAAACTGTCGAGAGGCAGAAGATCAGAGACTGTTCTTAATTCTTGGGTTTGTGATTTCCTAGGTGCTCTTGGTTGAGTTGGTTCTGCACATTGGCTGCTTTGTCTATTCAAAAATTGCACGGTGAGGCACCGAGTCTTCCCTAGAGAGTCTCAAGCAGTGCTTTAAAGTCTCACATGAGAAGCTCCGCAGGAGGGAGGAAGATCACAGAAGCTTCCACACCGATGTGAGTGCTGAGTGGGTCTGCAAAGTCATGGAATCCCAGAATGGGCCAGGTTGGAAGGGACCCCAGTGGGTCATCTGGTCCCACCTTCCTGCTCCAGCAGGGTCATCCCAGAGCATGTGGTGCAGGATTGTGTCCAGATGGTTCTGGAACATCTCCAGCAAAGAGACTCCACACCCCCTCTGGACAATCTGTTCCAGTGCTGGGTCACTGTGAAGAAGTTCTTCCTCATGTTCAGGTGGAACTTCCTGGGCATCAGTTCCTGCCCTTTCCTCTTGTCCCATTGCTGGGCACCCCCAAGCAGAGCCTGGTCCATGCTCTGCCCCCTCCCTGGAGACACTGACAGACAGGGATGGGTCCCCTCTCAGTCTTCTCTTCTCGAGGCTGAACAGGCCCAACTCTCTCAAGAAGTCTGACCATACTTTGTTATCTGCCCTCTCAAAGGCACCATTACAGTGCCCTCCTGCTCTGTCACATAAGTGACTTTGCCAGAGGTCCCCAGTGGTACCAAGAGCAGACTCGACCCAGGAAGGGAGCAGTGCAACTTTACAGATGAGTGCATGGGTATACTGAAGATTTGAGGTGGGTACGTTGTTGGCACGGGCTCCAGATGAGCCAGTGTTTGATCCTGGGTCATCGTCTCACACATCTGGTTGAGCCTCTGCCTATTCTGCAGAGTCAGGAGATACTTCTTAGTCTAGTTCTGAATGCTGCTCCCTGTGACTCACCAGCAAAGTCACTGTTCCTTTCCATCAGAGATCAGCCCTGTTCTGTACAGGACTCTGTCCTCCCCCAGCAGACCCCTGAAATTAATAGCAAAATTCTCACTGATTTTAGGAAAGAACATGTCAGGGCATTCATTCCTTGCTCTTCTTCCCCAGAAGAAATCATTTACTCCTCTCTTCCTGGAACGGTTGGAGAAATTTTTTTCACCACTGCACTGATGGAAGAAATGACTCTTCTTAATAGAAGCAGATGGAAAAAATATGAGGTCATTTGGTCACAAATGAAAAACTTGCCTAGTCTAGTAGTTTAATGCTGAGTTTGCCTGGCCCCTTTCATGATTAGATTATTACTTATTCACTTATTCGTCTATTTAATCATATCAAGGGAAGGTGCCCTACATGACCCTTCTGGGTACTTGCTGATTCCTTTGTTCTTTTATTCTGCTTTTAGCTGAGATTATTTCCATACAGGTTCCGTCCATAATGAGCCTTGAATTATTATACTTTATCATCCATAAGGTGCTCTATGGTTTGCTGGTGTGTCCCTGTCTATCTGAGCTATTCCAGCAGGACGCATCATTCCTAAATGACTCACAAGTATCAGCCGTTTGCAGAGTCCTGGATTTTAAGACCGGTGGGACCCTTCTCTTTCTTACCTCCTAAATGGTGATGGCCTCAGACATTACATTGCTCCTGAACTTTTGGCTGTTACAGTGTGTCTTTCTAAACTAATACAAACTACATCAAGAGGTTCAAAGCTTGCTAGGGCGGCTTTTGCAAGGAGTGTAATTTCAAAGCTCCCTTTTTCTGTCTTTATCTCAGATTCCCTACCCATAAATTTGGGGGTTCCCTGTTGGTGTGGGATATTTTTAACTAAAGATGAAACTGGTTGTGTAAGAGAGAAGTGTCACAACATTTTGAAAGCCTACAGGAGACACACTGTTTATTGATTTCTCATGAAGGTGTCCCTGGGAACATCTATAATTTGTTTAAAAATTGACACCACGTTTTCTGGTTGCATCTACAAGAGTCATTACATACAGGGAGGCTTCTTGTATCACAAAATACTTGTACAACACATCCAAGAGGCAGAAATATTAACCTTTTACATTAAACAATATCCAGGGAACAAGATGGCTTGTTTAGGGCTGTATTTCTTAGTTGCTAGCAGAGATAGCAGGAAAATCATGGGGCTTGGATGATCAGCTTTATTATTGGGTCATTAGATCACATCCCAGCCCCCAAAAAAAAAGTGTTATGATTTATTTGTATTTTTGCTCAGCTCTCCTTAGTGATGGGACTGCATTGGAAAACTTCTTGGGTTCTTTCTTAGACTCACACTCCATATACCAAGATGGAAATATAACTATGCTTGTAGAATCAGAGGATCCTTTCAAACCAGCAAAAAAAAAAAAAAAGCTAGATATGAATAGGGAATCTGCAACAGCACTCCTGGATCTCTTGCTAATGAAGGACACAGCAATCAAAACTTCATCTTGACTTCAAGTAAATAACCAGACATAAAACTCAGTTCAGTCCAAACACAATGAAGGACTAAGCTCAGAAAGGTGACTGAGATCCTGAGCCAAGGAAAATATATAATTTACGTGTTCAATTTTCACCCCGAACAAAGGAGTTTGGGCAGACACCATTTTTTACAAGACTGGCAGCTGAAAGTTGTGGCCTGAGAGAAGAGCCTGAGAAGAAAACATGCTCAGAGAAATTCCAGGAAAGCAATGAAGCACTTGAAATGCAGTTATCCTGCCTCATCTCGCAGGCCAAAGGTTCCAACCATTAAGATTTCATCAGGAGCTGTGATCTCTATTCTGCTGCATGGCCTTGGAAGGACTATGGGAGGAAAGAGTTGGAAAATGTGCCAGGTACCTAACTGGGATTCATGGCACTCAACTGCAGCAGGACTGGCCATGGGAAAGTTCATAGAATCACAGAGAATCAAAGAGTAGTTTGGATTGGAAGGGACCTTAAAGATCCTCTTATTTCAAATCCCTACCATGGGCAGGGACACTTTCCACTAGACCAGGTTGCTCCGAGCCCCATCCAACCTGGCCTTGAACACTTCCAGTTCATTAATAAATGTTAGAGCAGTTTCTCACAAATCTATGGCTTTCATGGTCTTGCATGAGCCATGTGAGCCCAAAGCACCAAAATATTCTGGTGGTAGAACATCAGAGACGTGGACCAGTGTTAGTTGGCATATGGTGAGTCAACACATTAAGTGTGTGTGTAGCCATGTTTCCAATTTCTCCATCCCCAGTGATCCCACCAACCTGAGAATTTTCCTGACCCCAACCTCCACACTTATTTGGAAGAGGAGTTTCAGGCCTTTATTGCTTGTCTCAGTGTTTTGAACCTGGATGGACCAAGTTTGACCAGCAGATATTCACTTGCTTAACTCCCTCAGGTATGGTTTACATGCTAAAGCTTAGACTAAAGTTGGGCTCAGAGCCACAGAGCTTTGGTAGGCACACTAAAATCTTGGGAAACTGCTGATTTAGAGAGTCTGATTATATCAAAATCTGTGTATGTATGAGAGTTATAGATCTTTCTCAGCCCTTGTTTCCAAACATCAAGGCCTGAAACAAATGGATACAGATATTAGGCACGCCATTTCCCAACTTTATCTTTTCTTTTCAGGGTAGGTATTTCCACAGAAACAAGTTTTTATGCTCCTCTAGTAGTCAGCAGTAATCTAGAAAACAAAGTCAGTGAAGAGTAGATATTAAAGGTAGATACCCCTCCCTTGACTCTCCACGTGGGTCACAGCCATGACCACTCTGGCAAAAAATTGTGTGATTTCTGGACATTTGATATGCACAAGAACTCCAGAAAGAAATAATATTGCAATTTCAACTGGCATTTTAGTGGAAAACAAGCAGTACATACTTAATATTTGACCTCTGCAGAAGATACTGGCCAGCACATTAGACAGAAATACATATCAGACTTTGTTTGCAGTGACCAAAAACTGTAAGGACCAAACCAGTGAGGAGGTGGAGGAGTCGGCTGAGAGAGATTACAGAGAGGGCTTTCCAATACAGCTAAAATTTGAAGGGACAGCCACCCATGGACAGGTGCCTGGAAGGTGGAAAAAATCCTGACTGACCCCTATTCCTTTATTGGCCAGACCCACCGTGTGCTGGGAGATGTGATCAGGAGCAGCGTTTATCCTGAAAAACTGAATTTTTAATTCCTTTTAGCAGGGTGGAGAATGAACATAACTCTTTGTATCATATTCATTCATAACACGGGATCAGAAACACCTTTACAAATAGTATTCTTGTCACGCTGTGCTGTTGTTAAAGCCCATGGGTTTCGGATGGACTGGGAGCCAAGAAGTGGTTACACAAAAGCTGATCAGAAGTCTAAGCAGCAATTAAAGGACAGGTTTGTAAAAAAAAAATTGGCAGGTGATGAAAGGAAATTGTCAGGTGATGCAGTCACTTAAGGCAAGCAAACAAAAACAACTTCAGGCAACAGCAATTTCTTTCTGAATGCAGAAGAATCAACATGTCTAAAAGGAAAGGGAAGGGAGTGTGGAGAAGGAGGAGACCAGATTGTACTTCAGCTTCAGGCTGAGGAGAGAAAAACAAGTTGCAGACCAGACAGTGCAGTGAGATGGTTTATTACTTCAGCTTTCTGGTATTTGTTGCTGTTATTTATCTTCTTATTTCATAGAAGTACTGAATCCATCTCCTTTTTGAAGCATCCATTCTATAGAGTCAAAAATAGCTTTCCAAGCCTCCTATGCTAGAGACTGCAGCAGGACAATGAGCCAAATAGGGAAACATTTCTCATCTGCTGCTTCTGTTTCCAAAAAACCAATCACGTGAATGTGCTAATAAGGATGTAACAGCTTTAGAGCTTTCAATGATTTGAATCTCAGAAGAAAATGGGATCATAAGCACAAGCTTTCCAAAGACTGAGGTCTGATAAATCTGTGTCTTGCAAGGCCAAGTGCAAGGTCCTGCACATAGGTCAGGTGAGCTCTCGGTACCAATACAGGCTGGGGGATGAAGGGATGGGGAGCAGCCTTGTGGGGAAGAGCAGAGGGGATACTGGTGGACGAAAAGTGGGACAAGACCCAACAATGTGTGCTCACAGCCCAGAAAGTCAGCTCTATTCTGGGCTTTTGGGATTCTCCTCCTCTATTCCATTCTGGTGAGACCCACACCTGGAGCACTGTGTCCATCCCTGGGGGTCCTCAACTTAGGAGAGACATGGACCTGTTGGAAAGGGTCCAGAGGGGGCCACGAAAAAGGTCAGAGGGCTGAAGCCCCCCTGCTCTGGAGACAGGCTGGGAGCTGGGGCTGTTCAGCCTGGAGAAGAGAAGGCTCCAGGGAGAATTTGTTGCAGCCTTTCAGTACCTGAAGTTGGATTACAAGAACGACGGAGAGATATTTTTTAGTAAGGCTTGTAGTGATAGGACAAGGGGCAATGGTTCTAAGCTACAAGAGGGAAGATTCAGAGTAAATATAAGGAAGAATTTTTTTACAATGAGGGTGGTGAAACAGTGGACCAGGTTGCTCAGAGATTGCTGGTAGATTCCACATCCATGGAAACATTCAAAGCCAGGTTGGATGAGGCTCTGAACAACCTGGTCTAGTGGAAGAGATCCCTTTTTATGACTCTTAGAAGTCATCTGGACAATCCAAACTATTCTGTGACTCTAAGCTGGGTGAACAGAGTATGTTATCATCACTTACCCTCTGACAACACCTCAAGGTGAGAACAGCTTTCTGATATTGCCTTGTAATTATTCCCTGATAAACACTGATACCACCCCAGCTCATACTCATACTCATACTCATACTCATACTCAGCCTCTTCAGACATGGGGCTTCTCCGACAAAACAAAGCAGGGAAAAACCAGTGCATCGTATACTCACTGGGGTTCTAAATCTTATCATTGTGGAAGATACCAAACACCTCATCTCAGGGTTCACTTGCTGGAGAGTTAGAGGAGCAAAAAGAAAAACCCAATATACAGGGATATAAAATTAGAAAATTCAAGTAAAAAATGAACGTTCACCACCTCTACATGAAAGTAGTCAGAGCTGTTTTGTCCACATTCCAGACTTCAGGCACAGAGACAGGTTTTTCAGGGTCGCACAAGGACTCCAAAAGTGAATAGTAGTTTCCTACTGATTAATCCATCACTTTTCCTAGGAGACCCCTCCAACCTTTCTTTGGAGGATGTGTCTCTCTTTGCAGCCTCAAAGAACGAAAAAGCCTGAGTGGAAATGTCTGAGAATACCTGGAATAAAACTCCAGGCTCTTTTTGCACTGTCTGTCATCCCACAGAATAATAGAATCACAGAATATCCTGCGCTGCAAGGGACCCCCAAGGATCATCACAATCCAACTCCTGGTCCTGCACAGGACAACCCCAAGAATCACGCCATGTAGCTGTGGATACCTAAACAACGCTTGCAACAACCAAAGGAATTAAATACATTGTAATGTAAATATATACGCATATAAATACATATATAAATATACTTATTTAAATAAATATATAAATATGTGGTTTATATGTAAATATATATGCGAAAATGCATATAAAATATGTTTATATGTGCATAGAAATACATTATATTGGTTTAGGGTAAAAAAAGCAAGCCAAGAGCTTCTGCTTCAAGAAGGAAAAATAATAATCCTGGAACGAATTTCTCAGACTCCTGTAGGGCTCTCTTTTACAGCAACTTTCCCAGGCATAAAAAGAAATTTTTCCTAGCCTGGGTAGAAGGGCATATCAGCCCTCCAGCTTCTCTGTTACGTCATTTAATGCCTATTGCCTGGATTAATAGGCCTCTCAATTGAAAATACTTTTTGGAGCAGAACTTGGCTGCAGCTGTTTTCCTTTCTGGGGATCTCCTACAGTGCTCTATAAAGCAGCAGATTAAATACTGATGGAGCAGTGCTGGGCAATAGCAATTGTAGCCGTGATGGTTTTTCCTACTTATGCCTGGACATTAGAACTTGGCATCTGAGTGAGGGAATATTATCTGAGATGATGGGGTCATGCTTTGGTATACCTGGACTCACACTGAGGAGGTATATAGAGAGCAGCAGACACCTTCACAGCACTAAAGGTGCATTAATTATACTTTCTGTGACAGTCTATAGTCTTGGTAGCGATATATAAACTGGTGGTACATCCTAGTCTTGAAAATCCAGGTGTCCATTGGATTAACGGCAGCATTGTTTCTCTTTAAACAAAACCATTTTAGGAGGTTCAATATCAAATTGATTATATAATATATAATTGCGGATAACTAGCAAAGGTTTATTTGTTTATAGAGACAGTCCTGGGTGAGGAAGTCTTGGAGAAAGGATTGCTGCCCTGTCCTTCTTCCCTTGCTCCCCATCCAAAGCCACTGGCCATACGAGCTTTTCAAGCATGGGCAGTGTTGGACCATCAGTGATTTTTGTGAAGCACAAAAAGCCCAGCTGGCAGTAGCTGCTCTGTCTATGGTGCTGGGGCTGGGGCTGGAGGTGAACAGGCTTCCTTGCTCTCCTCTGCTGCATCCAGCCTTGACCAGGCACATGGAGTTGTTCACTCATCACCTGCAATGTGGCTGATACTGGCTATTGGCTATCAGCACCATCACACTCAAGCAGCACGAGGAAGTTTTACGTGATGGATTAGCAGGAGTTTCCAGACATACATCCCTGGCCCAGCAAGTCCTTCCTACTCCTGTCTTTGTGTGCAGGTTGCCCAGAGAGGTTGTGAACTCCTCATCCCTTGAAGAGTTCAGGGCCAGGTGGGAAAGGTCTCTGAGCAACCTGATCTAGTGGAAGGTGTCCCTGCCTGTGGCCAGGGATTGGAACTAATTGATCTCAAAGTTCCTTCTAACCCAGACCATTCTATGGTTCCATTTTCAATCACAGCCCAAAATGGTGCTCCAAAGCGATTTTCTGTAAAGACACCAACACAGAAATGCCTGACACAGGACACTCCTATTTTCTTGCAAGCAGAAGAACTGAATTAAGCACAGAGTGGTGCTTAAAATACTGTATTTTCCTGGGCTTGGACAGTATCCTTAAACCCCCTGGGAGCAGAAATTTATAGAAATGTGTTTTCCCTTAAGCTGAGGGGGAACAGAATTGTAGAATCGGAATCGGTGGTTTGGGTTGGAAGGGACCTTCAAGATCAATTAGTTCCAACCCCTGCCATGGGCAGGGACACCTTCCACTAGACCAAGCTGCTCCAAATCCCGTCCAACCTTGCTGTGAGCACTTCTAGGCATGGGGCAGCCACAGCTTCTCTGGGCAACCTCTGGGCAGACAAGAAGTTTACTCCCTCTTCAAAGAAGAGAAGAAGTTCACTCCTTCCATGATTGTCTCTTGTGTGGGAAGGCCACTGATGTCTATCTGCTGCCATCCCAGAAACAAGCAGTTTGAGACCAAGGAGACGTCAAGGAGAGGAATACAATAGGGATCTGAGAGCAGATCTAATGCTAAATCCAGGTTTTCTAAAGCCTTGTAAATGTCAGTCTTGTTTGTTTTCAAGTAGGTGGTGGGAATAGAGCAAAGGCTGCTTGCACTGTGTTGGTTCATTCTGACTGAGGCTGCCAGAGCAAGGCCAGTGAACTGCTGATAAAAAGGTAACTCAACAGGTCTCTGACATCTTTAAACACCTCTCCCTGTTTCCCTAGAGGAAACCTGGATCTGTGGTCCATAGGGATGATGTGAAATGGCAGCAGAGGCATCCCAGAGGGACGTGCAGCCAGAGGCTCAGAAGAGAATGAATCAGAGTAAAGTTGTGATGCTGGGTGGAAACATAATTCTCTGGGGTGTAGCAACCTTGACTAAACAGCTTTTCACTCTGTCCCTGTTCACTCAGCTGAGGTCACCTCTCTACACCCTCCCAAAACCCAGGAGCTTCTCTTGGTCATCCCCCTCCAGCAGTGCCAGTCTTCTCCTCTCTGGAGCAGCTGGCAGGAGATGTCAGGTTTGGAAGTGCGTCATCCGGATAATAGCACGATTGATGTTTTACTACTAAATTATACATCACACCCCACCCCTCACCCCCAGCACACGCTCCCAGCAGGTTTCTGTCTTGGAGCTGTACAAGAGCATTGTCAGCTCCACGCTTGTCAACAACCTGGAGCAGCTTAACAGGAGGTGGTCCCACCTCTCTTGATGCTTCCAGACATTTTAAAAATGAAGTTAGGTCAGCGAATTGAGAACCATGACTCTGATGGAGAAATAGGGACAAGGACAGGCAACAGTTGAGGGGAGGTGACCTCAGTGTGCTGTGGACAGGGGGTGGTGGTCAGGGGTGGGGAGGGAGAATTTTTTAAACCACTCAAAGCAGTCTTACCTATTGTATCTCAAGTCATGTCCATCTGCCTTTAGAGACCAAAAAAAAAAAAAAAAAAGGCTTCTTTTTGCATAAATAGCTTTACTGAGTCTCTGTTGGGCTGTGGTCTAGCTCTGCCAGGATTATATTGGCTTTTCTGCAGTGCAATCGATACAATTCTTTCCAGTTTAATTTATTTTCTTTTTCTTTTGTCAGGTGAGAAAGTGGGGACGTCCAAAAAGAATCTGAGGAGGGAAGTAGGAGAGTCCCACTGCTTTTTATGCTGCCTCACTGAGGTCCATTTTTCGTGTGTGGGTTGTGACCTGTGGTGGTCTCCTTACACAGCAAGACTGCGCTGGTTCAAAGCATGGTGTGACTTTCCATGTGTCTCACTGGAAAAGAAGGTCTCCCTTTCTGGTGCTGCATGCACAGCGCCAGCATGAACCATGCCCCAAAAGTGGTATAGACAGGGCTGAAGCTGAACTTATCTCCAGGGAGGGATGCAGAGCTGGAGAAGGGAATTTAGCAGAGCTCCTTTAATGTGTGTGATGAGTGTGTGACCTAAGGGGACGGGCCACAGCAAGTGACCTTTGCGACATGGAGCCTCCTCCACCACAGCTTGAATTATTCTGTGAAAGCACCCTGGGATCTGTCATTACAGATTCAAAATGGCCCTTAAAGCCCCTGCCCCAGGCCTGACCCCGTTTGCTTTCTGATCCCCCAAAGGTATCATGATCATTTCTGGAAGATGGGGAGCACTGCCCTCAAATAGCCCCACGCAAAGCCCCTTTCCAAACATCTAACCCACGTTAATTTTTCCCCTTGGACTCTCCTTTGAGTTGATCTTTCCAAAACACTGACCCAGTGACCCCATTCCCTTCCCCCCCCAGCCCGAGCCCTGCCCCCAGTAGGTCTCCAATTAAATCCAAAATTGCCTCTGCACAAAAGCAGCTCTGTTAGCTCCATTCAGAGAGGAACAAGTGGCCTGAATAGCTTTGGGCGCATTGGAAACCGAGAAACAGTGTGGTCTTGTGTTAAAGTTGAATGGTGGCGAGGGGGGCGGTTGGAGGTTGAGGGGGAGCCTTGAATCAGTAAAAGTAATTATTGAGTCATTCGGGAGGCCGGGGAGGGAAGAGGATTCTTCCCAAACAAAGCCCTGCAAGAGACACATAAGGCATTTCACCCCTTAAGGAGGTCTCGGGCAGAAAAGGAAAGTATCAGGTATAAAGCAGTAATTTGTACAAGTCAGGGCCATTGTGGTGCTCTGGCCCCTTGTTCCTCTTTCCAGATGGTTGATCTTGGACCTCGCTCTTCTTCACTTCTCAATTCAGAGAGTCCAGAGGTCTAATTCAGTCCTTCTGGTGCAGGGGGAAGAGCTGAGAGTGTTTACACGCATCGTGTAGACAAGGGATTTGATTGCTTTGTGTGTCCTGGAGTCATCTCGGTGGTGACAGCCAGAGAAACGCTGTCAGGATCATTACTGAAAGAGCTCTGTCATTGCTCTGACACCTAATACTAATCTGACAGCCTCCTAAGCAAAGTACTCTGGGTGCAACCCAACCCTAAAAACTGGTCACCCACCAGCTCAGCAGGAAGGCCACAGCCATGTAGGTGTCAGTGCTACCCATCAAACCCGAACCCACGGGGAGAGCAACAGAGAGCACAGCAAATTAAAAGGCCAGAAGAGGAACTTTCCAGCAGCAGGATGAGGCAGCAGTCCAAAAAAACCAGCAGTGGCTTTCTACAGAGGTTCCTCTGCTGCTGCAGGGAATGTGCATCTCTCCCAGGGCAGGCTGTGATTCAGGGGCAGGACAATGGGCTCTGCTGCTCTGTCACAGGGAGTGTTATCCCACAGCATTGCATCGCTGCAGGCTGACTCCCTCTCCTCCCAGAGTATCTCAAGGCAGTTTGGGACAAACTTTTAGCGAAGACACTCCTGCTGGTGCTCTGCAGATCAGACCAAATCATGCATATTAATCAGAGGGCACCAAAAGGACAGGATCTGTAGCAACAACTTGGGTTTTTCTACTCATTCCCGGCCAGGAAAGATTATCCAAGTGCTCATTTTTTGGTATTTTGACTGTCCACACTGTAATGTGAGTAGCTACTGAGTAGTCCACTTCAGGTAATGATCCTGAAAAATTTGTATTTTTCCCTGCTGAGAGATTAGGATTTCGCCACGATTATTAGTTATTTTCACTCCTTCACTTATTTGTTCCATGGTGAATGTAATTATTTTTCTCAATGTCATATTCATTACAAGCAGCAAGAAGAACCATTTGGATTCCACACTGGTTAGTGTTATCGGTCAGAGCAGTCACAAATTGCTGCTTCTGCTCCTTTTTGGGCAGTTCCTGCTGTCAGGAGCACTCTTGTGTGAGGGTAAAAATCCATACACCTTAGTTCTCCTCCCTTCCAGAACCTGTTCTCCCTGCCAATGAAATGTTCTCTGTGTTTATTACAATTTATTCGTACAGCAGCAGTTTCCTCAAGCGTGGGTCACTCAGCAGGAAGTGTTAATGTCCCATGCACTGAGCATGTTTAGTGTGTAAAAAATGAATAATAGAGATTAAGAAAGCAGAATAATTAGATATCTGCTGGGGGCGGGGGGGATTGTTTTAGTATTTTGAAGGTTTGGGGGAGGTTTTTTTCTGTTTTTGTTTGGTTGGTTTGGTTTGGATTTAAAATGTGAGAAAATATTCCTATAGGACCTTAGATTTGTAGGGTTTGGACAAGATTGTCTCTTCTCCTCCTTTGGACTACGAAGTCACAGTCTTGCAGTGCTTTTCACTATAAAATACCCTGAATATCAGATGCCTGCTTTCCCCCCTAATTACCAGAGTTGATAACAACCCCACTAAATTTCAGTGGAAGGTACATAGAACCAAAGAATGATTTAGATTGTAAGGGACCTTAAAGATCATCTACATCCAATTCCTCTGCCATGGGCAGGGACACCTTCACTAGACCCAAGTTGCTCCAAGCCCCATCCAACCTGGCCCTGAGCATCCAATGCGTCCATACACACAGCCCATAGCAGGGAGCTGGTTCAGCCCAGCAGTAATTTATCCTTGTAATCAGCCTGTAATTGCTTGGGTAGGCCATGCTGACATGTCTGAGATGCTCCCAAAGTGTGAGATGATCTGTGCAGGACTTAACTGTATTTCCTTACAGCTCTGGGCTGTGCCAATGCAAAAATTTCCTGAGATAATTCTGAAATTCTTTTAACACCTGAAAATTTCCTCTTGTCCCTCAACACAACCTCAGGGTCCTGCTCCTGCTCCACCTTTTGTTTCCCACAGGGCTTTGGCTCTGCTGCTCAGACTCATCTCTACAGCTCAGCTCGGGGTTGATGCCTCCTTTCTTGCAACAATAAAATGTGCTACTACAACCTGCTGAGTCACAGTTTGACAGAGCCAAAGACAATCTCATCCCCTGGAAATGCGAGACAGCGCTCACAGGATCCTTGCACGTTCAAAGCTGCAGCAGCCAACACGTGCAGGGGCTGCTGGGGCAGTTCCACCTCTGGATCTCGTTCCTCAGAAGGAGCATAGCTCATGGAAAGATGAGGCTTTTAAGAAGAGCATTTCCTGGTTCGTCCTGTGACCAGAGTTGCCACGAATGACAACCCCAAGATAGCAGATAAATCCTGGCTAAATGCACCACAGTGAGAACCAGCAACACCACTCAAGCTGAGCTCATCTCAAAGCGAAGGTGCTTGATGCCATTCTTACAACAGGCAATTAGCCATAGAGTGTTAATGACTTGGCTGGCCTTTGTGGGAACTGCTCCCAGGTGGAATCCGAGTCACTGGAGCCTGACTCATAGTCACTGTCCTGACAGAAATATTTTGTACCTCAAGACCAGAAAAGGCTCATTAACTTGGAGCTGAGTTTGCATTCGCTGCAGCTCCTGAAGCTCTTGCTTAGTGCTACAGTGAGATCTTGCAGGTGCTTAAGTAGCTGTGAAAGAAGTGTCACCTCCTGGTTATGCCACCAAGCTGGAATGAGAAAGTCTGAACATTTTCTGACCTACAAAAACCATGCTCACGTTGCTCGTTTCTTGTCTTTGGCAAAGCAGAGGCAAACTAGGGTTCAAGTCTCATTACCTTAATCATTTCAGTGAGCTTGTTGCTCTAAATAAGCCATGGAGGTGGCCCTGTGTATTTGCAAAGTCCCTGCTGACATGGGGTACAGTTTTAGCCATGTCTCTTCAGCCCTTCCATTGTACTTTTTTAAGCCCTTCCTCCTCCAGTCCTTTTCTCCATCCTCTATACAGAGAAGAAAGGCAGGTTTAAAGTACCCATTGCAGTTAACAGGGTGAAAAAGGGCAGAGGAGTCGATACTTCTAACTGTGCAAGAGCTGATTAAGGTTTTTCAGCAGAACACTCAAGTCATAAGACACACATCACCCTTTTTGAATCCATCCTGAAGCACCCTTCTCATTTTCCCAGCTTTCCTTCTGCTCCTGCTTGGCCCCAACTCCATTTCCTCCTCTTTATCTGTGTAGTGACTGTTCTAGGCTGTTTCTCCTCTCCCGGGAGCTCGATGTTAATTTCCAATATCATGTTCAAGATTTGGAGAATAATCACAGAATCATAGAACCATTTAGGCTGGAAAAGACATCCAAGATCTTCTAGTCCAACCTGTGATCCATCACCACCTCATCTACTAGACCAGAGCACTGAGTGCCATGTCCAGTCATTTCTTGAACACTTTCAGGGATGGGAACTCCATCACCTTCCAGGGGAGCCCCTTCCAATGCTTAATAACCCTTTCCATGAAGAAATTCTTCCTGATGTGCAACTGAACCTGCCCTGGAACAGCCTGAGGCCAAATCCTCTTGTCCTGATGAATGGCTTTAGCCAAACAAGATGGAAAAAATAAAAGCATTGCCTTTTTTTTTTACTTTTCTCTCCATTTCTAACCTTATTTCAGTATTCTCTGGAAGAGTCATGTATAAGGCACAGAGGAAGCTTTCAGAGTGGGCAGACCTTGGCAAGGTAATTGAAGTGCATTTTGCCTCTACAAGGTACCAGCTGACTTTATCATTAACAGCAATGGTAATAAAAAATGCAGCTCTTTCTCACCTTAAGGAGATTTGAGTCACTGACATTTTAATTAACAAGTTTCCCGTCTCCCAGCATCAAGTTTGCATTCTGCACAACTCCTCCTTGCTATAACGGGTGGAGATCAGGTGTCCTTTGCTCTTCAGGACAACAATGCCACGGGGAAAGGATATCTCAGGGGACTCTCTCAGGAAGAGGAACACCTGGAAGATGATGGTCTTTCCCATTTTAAGGAACCATCAGGGATTGTAAATTCCTATCTAACACATCAAGAAAACTTTCTACAGCGTTTCTTCACAGCCTCCCAGGCCATGAAACATGGTTATATCCTGGCTATGCAGGTGAAGCAGGTGGGACCTCTTCTTTTTCTTCCCTGATAGTCATTTGTGGAGGCAAAAAATGGCCCTGAAAATGAACAAAACTCACTTTTTTTTTTTTTTTTTCTGCCCAAGACAAGAAATAGAGGATCTATGATGCAAAGAGGAACTGGAGATGATTGGAAAGAGGCCAAGGAGAGAAGGGGTGAAGGTGGCTTTGTCTCTAAGAGAAAGCAGACAGGCAAAGAAAAGTGAGAGCCTGGATGTTTCCAGTATGCCTGCAGGAAGAGCAGAAAGATAGATGGGATTTGGGCAGATGATACCAGGAACCAGGTTATATCCAGCCTCTCTGTCAACCTGGCTGGCACATCCACCCACTAAGATGATCACCCACCCTTTCCATCAGTGCTTCGAGGGTAAAGCCTGGCATCAGCTGGTGATATGGAGAACAAAAAGGAATTCACAGTGGGAATAAAATGTGTGTGTGTCTTCTAAACTCTGGTAACTAATCACAGAAGGGGCAGATGCTTCTCTGTCACAGGGAAATGTTAAATTGGGCTGGATCTAATTCTCCTGCTTGGCCTGAGTTAGGGGAGTGTTTCAGAAACTGCTGGGTGAAGCTCTCTGCTCTGCTCCACACAGATGGCAGATCATCGTGTTCCCTCCTGGTTTTCAAATGGTTTTGTGCAGTGAAGCCTTGGGAGTCCTCTGCTCTCTGCAATGCCCAGCAGCAAGAAGGACAAAACACCTTTAAAACACCTTTATTTGGTATAGGTCAGGAAATCTCTTCAGTCAAAAACGATCCCAGGCTAAATTAATCAAAATCGTGTGAATGCTGAGCGCCCCCAAAACATAGATCATAGACTGATGGAATGGTTTGAGTGGGAAGGGACCTTAAAGGTTATCTAATTCCAACTCCCTCCCATGGGCAGGGACACCTTCCACTCACTAGACCAGGTTGGTCAAAGCCCCATCCAGCCTGAACAAAATGGAAATAAAGGACATGAGAGTCCATCCTCCAAGCTCACATATTTTTGAAAGTCAGCCCATGTAGCCACAAGACAGAAGTCGACATCTGCAGGCTCTCAGTGTGTTGATGAGCTCCAGGTTTGCCCTTTGCCTGCCTCCTGACAGTCACAAACCCCTTTTTTGACTCTAATATAAACCTGTATAGCTCTTTCATAACAGCACGTTTGCCTCTGGGTATTACCTTGTCTCGACACAATCCATTTTTAAACACCAAAGCTGCCAGTTGGCGCAGTGTTGAATTGTGTGTCTGGAAACCAAATGGTTCTTTAAAAATCAAGAAAATTTTATTTACAGTAGCACTTACTGTATCATCACTGTCAAATTAATTTTTCAGATGTGATCTCTTTGATGAACTGCTTTTCTTTCCCCATCTTCAAGCACAAAGGTCACCCCTCAAATGTGTTTTATCATAGTTTGTGTTATAACCACCTCTCAAAGAATGATAAGAAGAACCTATCTGTTGTTTACATAATGCCTTCTTTCCTCCCCTAAACCTTCATCCATCACAGCAGAAGACACTGACCACCAGTTGGTTATTTGGATGCTTCTCTTGTACACAGAGTTTTGTAAGAGTAACTTTACCTTTGCAAATTTGACATAAGCAGCAAATCATGTTGGATCTCTGAGAACCATTTGGGATTTTAGAAAAAAAAAAAATACTACCTGTTTTGAGGCACAAAAAAGCAGTCTAAAGTCTTTAACAGAGGTGAAGACAGAATCCCATGTGAATTTTGGCAACTTCCTGTGTAGAAAATAGTGGCAAATGTGACTTATGGGACCAGTGCACTCTTGTCACCAGGTCCATTGCCTTCCTCCACAAGGATATTACAGCGAGACAGGTCCAAAAGCACCTGGCCATGCTCAGGAAGAGTTGATGCTTGGATACCACCCATTGCCAAAACCCTTCTCTCAAATCCAGACCTAGACCACAAAGTGACAGCCCTGGGATGGAAGACTCTATAAAATCCCACCCAGATGTCACAGGGAAGCAAAAGTGGAAGGTGAAAATAAATGTGTCCTCTCCAACTTCATTAACACAAAAGACCCAAAAAAAAAAAAAAAAAAGTCTCAAAAGACTCCTCTAGTTAATGTCTGAGGTCCGTGTATAAATATAAACAGAATTGTGTACTGTTGGCATAACATCATGTAGAATAAGGGAAAAAAGAGGGAAGGCAAATAGGTACACTGATAAAACTTTTGTAACTCCACAATGTCACCATATCTATTGTCTGCATCATCCAGTGATCCCTGCACTTAACTACATACCTTGCAGCTAAGTTAGAACCTGTCTTTCAACATGACGGGCAGCTCTGACTTACAGCTTTTGGGCAATGGAAAATCTACCACTTCCCTTGGGAAGCTGCTGTAGCAGTTAATTAATTTTTGCTGTTAAAAAATGTTTGCCGTAGTTCCAATTTGAATTTGTCCACATTGCTCGAAGGAAGGATTTCACTAAGACTGTTCTGAGTTTCTGATACTTGCACTCTACCTTCATAAGATCTTCTTCAAACACTTGGTAAATGTTAGAGAAACCTCACAATATCCCTGTGAGACACAAAAATGTAATTATCTTAGCACGCTGCATGGATGAGAACAAAGGGATAGAGGTATTAAAATTCTGCTCAGGCGAAGCTGAGTTGTGAATCAAGTGGGACTTCCAGGAAGGAAAGTTGGCACCTCAATTCCCTGCTCCATGACACTGTCTCCTGTATCCATAGTTGTGAAACAGTCCTGGCTGTACGTCCTTCACAACTCAAAGACAACCCCAGAAGGGTTGATCTCAGAGGGGTTGAGCACCCTGAGCTCCAGGAAGAACTGAGGCCACCAAGAACGGGCAGGTTGGGTCCTTCTTTACTCCGTACCTGGAATCTTGCACTCTTCCACATAGGAACATGTTTCCCCTTGCGTTATGGTTTGACAACACAAGACATACAGTGGATAGACTGGCTGTTCCTCCCCAAACACAGCAAGGATTACAAAAGGTACTTTGGAAATACTGGACATTTCCAAGACATCTCAGTCAGGTAGTCCCTTCCAGTCCCTTAACAAATCCCTCATCCCTGCTTGCTGTTAACAGCTCTGGCACTTTTTGTCTCCACAAGCATTTTCTCCAGTACTTGGCCTCCAAAGTCACCCGCTCATCTCAAATGGGATTATATGACATGGTTGGCTTGATGACCTAGAAGGTCCCTTCCAGCTCTGTGTTGTAGTAGAATATTAATGACTCTGCTAATTCGGAGCTGCCTGACCTCCACTCTGTACAGCCACAAGCAAGATGATCTCTCTCTCATTATAGCTGTCGTGTTCTCAAATAACCTGGTCATGTAAAATGCATGCACGGTTTTCTTCTCCTCCCTGCAATACAGTGATTTCTCTCTACCCCCAAAAAAAAAAAAAACATCAGTCACTGTTGAGATTGTCTTCCCTGTAAAACATTTCGGAGGTTATTTCCTTTCTGTTCCCCAATAGGGATATAACCGTGAAATAAACAGACTTCTCAGTATGACATAATTTGAATTAAAATCGGAAAAGGATCTAATGTGCTTCGTTAATCCCCTATGTCTCCCCATCACAACTAATGCAAGTAAGAGCTGGATGAGTTGAGTCAGGGAAGGTGAAGAGGGCGTTTCTGTTCCTGCAAATAGGGATGGCTCCCACTTGCCTTCTGCCCACCTGTCATCTTGGAAACTCAACCTAATATAGGTTTTAAGTAATTCCAGGTACTTTTGTGCCCCACGTGCAGCAGAAACAACAGCAAATCACCTGGGCAGTACCCAAAGAAATGCCTGAAATGGTGGAAGAGGGTGAAATGTGGAGCACAACCTATTAATGCTGGTCCAGTGCCAACCCTGCAGACCAATGCAGACACACCAAGGGCTTTTTTTTTATTCCCTCAGAGGAGTTTGGAACAGATCCACAAGCTCTTTGCCCCTCAGTAGACCTCTTAGGGTGATCTAAGAGTCAAACCGATGGAGCAAGCCCTTAAAATGTGCTGTACAGGCATTAGAAACTCTTCATTTTATCTAAAGATCTCGAAGGAAATGCATACACAGAGCTGTGCTACATGGAAGTAGTAATGATAAAAATAATAACAACAGATTTTTTTTTTAGAGACTTCTCAGTAGATTTTAGGAATGTAAATTTTATGCCTTATAGTTTCAGGCCTTTAGCCAAAGTCAGGCCAAAAAGAGAAGTCAGGAGAACAGGAAATAAAAATATGGGTGAGTACAGAAGGAAAAAAAAACCTCCCACCTCTTCCACACAGCAATATCAGATTGATTCATATTTCAAAATAGGCTGAAAATTAGACTTAGTCAGACCAAGGACAACAACTATTTGCAATGATACAACATACTGTAAATCTTATGTCAGAGACTGGACCATAAGTGATTTCTTCCCTGGAGCAGTGTTTTGCTGGCACTGGGCTCATGTCCATGCTGAGGTTCCCACTTGCAGGTAAAAATCACCCTCATTTCCTTGCAACTTAATATCTGAAGCTTGGGAAAGATTTACTCCTACCAGGCTGGCCATCTGTTATCCTTCCTTAGTCTCTTCAAACTTCTAAAGATACCAGTAATTTTCCTCCCTGTCTGTCAATTTTATAGAAATAATACTGCCTTTCCATTTGTCTCATGAAATATTTCTATTACATTATTTTACTTTCTTTGCTGCATGTCATGATTAATATCCTCATTAAAATTTCTTTTACAGGCAGTCCTTTGGCATATTCTGATTTTCTGGAGCTGGTTCCTTAAACATCTCCAGTTCCAAGCTCATGTCTAGTCAACATCTGCCGCTTGCCAATAGTCTAAAACTGGTAAAGTCATATACAAACCCAGAAATCTTGCAGCTCACAGGGAAATCTGAAAGGAAACCCAACAGGGAAGCCACATTTCCTGACAGATAGTACTCTGCAATGTGCTTAAATCCTCATCCCGTTGCAGAGTGCAAGTCTTTTCTGAAGAGAACGCAGACAGATTTAATGAAAAAGAAATCAGAATATTGCAGAGAAATCAGAATTCAAAAGAAAAAAAAGGAAAAATCTTAGAAATATAGTCTCTTTTTTTTTTGAACAGTGGAAGCCCGAGCCCTCTCTGTGCCAAGGGAGTTGGAACAACATTGGGAAGGGTCTGCAGGGACCAGTTGGACTAATAGAGATGAACAAATCTGTTAAGTGAAAGGTCTTTTTAATTTCTTTCCAACCATGTTCGAAGGGCAAAAGCCACTGAAGAACAGCAAAGCCTCTCAGGGAAAAGACCTGCTGATCCACAGGGAACTATCGAGCGCAGTATTTTGTTTTAGTGAAATTTTTGGCATGTCCTGCAGTGATCAATGCCAGAGCTTTGGAGGGAGTGATGGCAATAGACTATAATTAGCTGTGATAACTCTTTACAATAACAAGTATATTCTGGTTTGAATTATTCATGAGCTACTGCCTTATTTATGGCATTTCCAGCCTTTTTCTTCCTCTGGTAAGGTGGGGTAGTTACATTTTGGGTATTAATTTTTATTTTTTTTTTAAATTTTGCCAGGCACAATGTTTTAATTGCTGAGCACAGGAATAAATAAATAAATGAGATTCAGGAAAAGAGGAAAAAAAAAAAGGAGTTTCAGCAAGAATCAAGTTTTCACTCACAGTAGGAGGGAGCAACAGGACGGGAATTTCTATGTTCTCCATCAACTGCTTGTCTTTGTGACAATGTAGTATATAAACTGCCTAATTGGAAGAAAGAAGGGATTGTTTCTATGGGAAGAACCAGGCTCTTCATCTTTCTGAGCATGATTTCTCCCCAAGCAGATGGAGGGTTTCAGCTTTTGCCCAAGGTTCCCCAAACAAAATACCTGAGGAAGTGCTTGGTCAACGCCCCACGTCTGACTGATGTCTCTGCTCTCAGCAAATTGACCCAAAGGCTGGGAGTTTTTGACTTTTTAACTTGAGACATGCATTGTTTAGTTAAGTTCCAGCTAGGAAAAGTGATGAGGGACATATTATGCATTAAAAATTAATTCACATTGGCAGCCCAGGATGATGAAGTTCTCTGTTCACAGAACAGGCTCAGTCAGGCACTCAAGGGCTCCTGCTTCAGTTTGCTGTTGCTCCACCTTCTATCCTTGTCTTTAGGAGACCATTTCCTGGGAGAAAATGAGTTCCTTCCTTACTGCTGGGAATACTACTTGCCTTTTGGCTATAAAAGTACCAGTCCTTCAGGAATGAAGGCTCTGATCCAGAAAATCAGAGAAACAACTTCACTCTCCTTTCAAATCAGGATGTTATGCTTATAAAGAAAAAAAAGCAACTTGAAGATCTCATCTGAGGCAAACTGATGTTCACAGCAAAACCTCCTTCCTCCTGTTCAATGACCATCATTATTGCAGAATTATTTTAGCCCTGGCAGTGTTCAAGGCTGGTCTGGATGAAGAGCCTGATCTAAAAGGTGATATCCCTGCCCATGGTGGGAGATTGGAATGAGACGATCCTTAAGGATCCTTCCAACTCAAACCACTCTATGTTTCTATTCTGTGATTCATTTTGGGTTCAGATTGGAAGGGACATTTAAAGGTCATCCAGACCAATGTAAAAATTTGGGGGATTTGGGGAATCTAAGCCCAAGAATAACCCATATTTATTTCTCCACATAGGCCTTCAACAGTAAAAAATCCTTCAAATTAATAAAATGTATTTTTCATGCAAGATCTTGAACCTCTGTTATAAAGGTTTTCTCTACTCAGAATTTGCAAACCACTTGTCCTTCACAGCAGCTTCCACTCAGATCTGTGCTGAACTGCAATGTTCTTTCCAAGAGGGGCAGCAATCGCCCAGTTTGGATGAGGGGTTGGAAATACGACTTCTCACCACAACCTCCCTGAAGAAAAACTGTCATGTATCTCCCAAAAGGGAAAGAAAGTCATCTAATGGTCAGAAATTCATCTGACATATACTGTGTTAACAGAAAAGTTGTTAAGAGACTGCAGAAGCACCTGATATCTCAGGTACTGTATGCTGGGCAAAACCAACGTGTGCACACCCTTCATTCATCATCATTGATCCAGAGCAGAGGAGGAGCACTGATAACGCTGAATCATGGAATGGTTTGGGTTGGAAGGCGCTTTGAAGGTCATCCCATTCCAGCCCCACTGCCACGGGTGGGATGATATTCCACTGGACCAGGTTGCTCCAAGCCCCATCTAACCTGGCATTGAACACATCCAGGAATGGGGGGGGCATTAGGAAACCTCTGCTGGTGTCTCATCACCCTCACAGTAAAGATTTTTGTCCTGATATCTCATCTAAACCTGCTCTCTGTCAACGTGAAGCCATTTCCCCTTGTCCTGTCACTACACCCTCCTGCGAGAAGTCCCTCTCCAACTTTCTCATGGGCTCTCTTCAGGTACTGGAAGGCTGCAATTAGGTCACCCCAAAGCCTTTTCCAGGCTGAAAAATCCCAGTTGTCTCAGCCTTTCCTCCATCCCTCTGATCATCCATCCCGCCTCTGGACTCACACCATGTCCTTCCTGTGCTGGGACCCCAGGGTTGGGCTGGATGCAGAACTGCACGTGGGGTCTCTCCAGAGCAGAGCAGAGCAGAGCAGAGCAGAGCAGAGCAGAGCAGAGCAGAGCAGAGCAGAGCAGGAGGGCAGAATCCCTTCTCTCTCCTGCTGCTCACACTGCTTTGGATGCAGCCCAGGACATATTTTTGGCTTTCCAGGCTGGAATTGCTCATTGCCAGACCATGTTCAGCCTCTCATACACCAGCACCACCAAGTCCTTGTCTGATACCCCAAGAGCATTATTTGGTATTGGATTTCTGAGCACTTTAGAGTCAAACTATGCCAAAAGGTACTTGGCACTGAAAGGTCTTTTACAAAACTTGGCTTTGAGGTCTGCCAGCTTCAGAGGTGATCTCTGGGTGCCCTAGAGGCTGAGAGAGGACAAACATCATGTTCTACTAGCAAAGACTGCACCTTGGGGTTTTTTGATTAATTTCAAAACTAGCTTTCTGGTTGCATAATACTGTCCTGAGACTTGCCACCTATGGTGGGAAAAAAAACACCCCTCAAGGGATCCTTCCAGTTTTCCCTGACATTGAAGAGCAGTTGCTTGACACCTAAAAGGAGACAGAAAGGTGAGATGCTGCGGGAGAAAGAGGATGAGTAAATCACAAGCCCGTGTATTTGGGAGAGCTCCCTGTTCTCACCCATGCAGAGGGCGTGTGAATCACTGCTGAACGCTCTGCTGAGCTGACTGTGCATCTTTCACCTCAACTCCATCAGCAGCAACTGGGGCAGAGGACACGTTCAGTCGCTGCTGAATATAATTAAGTCTAATTGCAAAGTTAATTGTTGAGGAGAAGAGGAGGGGGGGAGAAAAA
The DNA here is from genome assembly GCA_013396735.1 of Grallaria varia. NCBI lineage: Eukaryota > Metazoa > Chordata > Aves > Passeriformes > Formicariidae > Grallaria > Grallaria varia. Next base: position 329,926 of record VWZG01009917.1, on the reverse strand, counting down.
CAAACAGCATGAAACTAAGTGAGGATATTGGAGGTCAGCAGACTGATATCCTCAAGATAAAGTTGAAATTCAGCTTCCTTGCCCCATATCCACTGCATCCTCCTGTATGTGTATGTGCCTATCACTCCAGGCTTCTCTGACTGAACATCAACGACTGACAAACCCCCCCAAAAAGGACCCGGCACTATTAGCACCTAAAGCATCAAACATCTCAGAAGCATTCACATGAAACCTTGTTAAGGCTGTGACTCAGGGACAGCCAGGGCATCTTGGTACGAGGAGAATATTTTTTTGACTGCATCACAAGCCTAGCTGTCCATGGGTTCTATTCCCAGATGAAATCCATTGCTGGATGTTCATTGACTAGGACAGATCCATTCTGCTGCTACAGCTTGCTTAGTTATCTCTTAGATGCTGCTTCATTCAGAAATCAAGATTTAAGTCTTCCCAAATCTGACCTGCTGTGACAATTCAAGGCCTCCAGTGTGAAGGAAAGTCCCCGGGGGTATGTTAAGTGTGCAGTGAGCTTGGGGACATACGAAGGAATGAAAAACCTCCAGTTTATTATCACTGCTGGCAGGTTTAGGGATGTGATATTCATCCTTGTGCTTCAGTGCTGGAGTTCAGCACTCAGTTTTTAGAGACTGGAGTGGAATCTGTTGTCTGTCCATGAAGGGACCAATTGTAGACACTGTCAGAGGTGGGATGCCACCCCACCTGGATTTTTGCCTGGGCTTTGAGACCTGGAGGACCATGGTGCATGCAGCCTGCTGCTTTTGGTAGTGAGTAGGTCCTGGAAGCACTTTCCAGCACTGAAAGGAGCTGTGCCAGGCCAGGAATGTTGGGAATAAAAGGGTCAGTGATGTGGCAGCATGGCCTGAATGACTGTACTGCTCAAACAACCCCAGACAGTCACTCTTCTGTGATGCAACATTAAATATCGATTTGCAACTGGAGTGAACTTCTTGTTTATTCATGGGAAGTTCTTTTCCACTCCACATTCCACACAGTTTTGGTGTTTCTCATTGCAAAGAGCCACAATGGGAAGAGAGAGAAATAAGCACATGGGCCTTCTCTTTAAAAAAACACAAAAAACAAACAAGAGAGATGAAGGAGGAACCCTGGAAGATGCACATCAGTCAGGTTCTTCCTGAGTTTGGGACATGCACTCAGTCAACATCTCACCTGTGCTGGGTGAGGCCAAGGAGACTTTCACATGTCTTGTGTGCACATGTAGGATGGTGGCAACTGGTGGAACAACCTTGTGACAAAGAGCTGGGCTTGCCTGTCCTCTGAGTTGTCACAGGAGAAGCAGCATCATCAGAACCTCTCCTGGAACCACACCCTAGGTCTTCCCAGGCGACTGCCCCAGAAAGTCATAGTCAGCTCCAAAGACACTTTTTGACCACAGCTCTGTCACTCAGCTCAAAGACTATGGAAGAAGCTCAGAGAAAGATCTTCCCCATCAAGCCCAAGCAAACCAAGCCCTTTTTTGACCACCACGTACGAGCAGCAGCCAGAAGGTTGTTGTGCCAGGGATTTGCAGTGGGAAACATGTGACAAGGCCAGGTGATTTCACTGGGGACAAGGGTTCTTTTAACTCCCTGCAACTGCTATTTTTTCTGTTGTTTTAATATAATCAGCAGGGAAGCAGGGTGAGAGGGATGGAGGAAATCCAGCTGTTGCCATGGCAGCCTCTAGCTGGTCATCTCCCTCATCCCTTGAGTTGCTCGGTGCTGTTTCCCTCCAGTGCCAGCTCCTGGTTTCAGATCAGAGGAGTTTTCCTGCTGGGGATGGCGGGGAGGGAATGTGAGTGTGCACAACAGGGAAGAAAAGGGACCAGCAGCCGATATAGGATGGGAGGAGGTGACCTGGGAGAAGGAAGGATCTTAGGAGAGCGAGTGAGGACAGACCACCAGGAGTGAAGGTGAATGCAGAGATGGATGGAAAGGAAGCATTTAAAGGCAGAAACAGAAATAGCTTTGTGGGGACCTCCGGCAGAGACTTAGAAATAGTCTGGTTTTGACTGACACCCAAAACTGATGGAGCTTCCCCTGCCACAAGAGCCCCTTAAAAACCACTCCACTGCGTTCTCCCTAAACCCATCTCTGGCTCCTGCCACAAATAGCAGCCGAGTTCAGGCTCTAAGTTTAGTCCCCGTCATGTTTAAGATCTTAATGCAGCCCAGACGTTAAAAATTCATGTCCTGGCAGTTCCCATTTTCACAAGGGCCTGTTGGAGATAATGACGCTGCCTCCGTGAGCACTTCATAAGTTAATCATATGCAATCACTCCTCACTGCCCTGAAGATGGAAGGGGAGAAGTTCTCCTCACAAAGTTTCAGCATTTGTGGCTCTTGTTTAAGACAGTTTTTCATGCTTCTGCAGGATTTAACCAGCTACTTGCTGAAGTTTCCAGGCAGTAAATGTAAAGAGCTCATAGAAGTGTTACGGGGGACCGAGTGATAAAGGCTGGCTAAGAAGTTTCTACTGTTCTAAATGTTAAAAGGAAAAACACACTCAAAGGTCTGGAGGGTTCAAATTCATGGCCTACTCTACAGCTGGCATTATGCAGCTGTGGAGAGGCCACTAAGAATTTGCTCAGTGCACCACCAAAGACACGGGGTTGCTCGGAAGAAAACTCCTCCAAGCCACACAACCACAGTGCACCACATTAAGACAGCAAGAGAAAAGAGGGGCTGTTTAAAAATCTGGGCCACAGCAATGATTATTTTTTCAGTGGAAAATGTCGTGATAGCCCTAAATTGACCATATTTAACACTCTTAAGGAAAACCTGACCTGGTGGGTAACGTTTGTCTATACAAGGGCAAGACTGACCAAGCAGGCGCCTGAGAAAGGTTCTGATCTCACTCTGAGAGCAGAAAGCTCAGCCCAAAACCGATCTCCAAACCTCCAGTTCATTGATTTTTAACTCCACTGGGGGCTTCTGAACAGAGTGATAGAGACTGTCACTTAGAGACTGACGTGAACCCAATGGAAAGACAAGAAATCAGGAAAGAACTTCTTTTTGTGCAAGGTCATCTTTGTGTGTAACAGGAAGGGACCTCTCTCATCCATACTCTTTCTCTGCAGTCCCTGCACGTTTTCTCTTCACAATCCCAGCTTTGTTCAGCTCCGATGTCTGGTTGCTCCACAGAGACAGGCAGGTAGTTTTGTATCCTGTTCTCAGGCTTTGGCAGAAATCAAGGTGCACATGGGATGTCAGAAAATCTAAGCAGGTTATTGACCTTCCTCACAGCCATGACAGGGCAGGGATCTGTTGTTCTTCCCCCAAGTATCAAGAAAAGGCAGTGGCAGCTCCTCTTTCCCTCCCCAGTTCAAGTTCCAAATGGAGCCCTCAGTCCTTGCTCCCCTGTCCCATCCTCCTCCTCCACCCTGGGTTGCCACTTTCCACCAAGCCTCATGCCTGGCATTTTCCAGGATATTTTTTCTCACCAAAGCTACAGATCTTGCTTCACTGGGATCCTTTTATATTGCCACTCTACCTCCTGCATGTTTTTACTCCTCCTGAGCATCCTCCTCCTTCTTTTCCTTTGTTCTAAAGTACATTTCTCTCTGCAGTATCTTCACTCAGCTGGAGGTCTCCAGCATAGGAAATTAGTGCTACCAATTATCCTAATACCCCTAAACCCTTCTAATCCCACTGTTGCTCTGTTCCAGGCTCCTCAAGCTGAAGGCAATCCACTGAATGTCTCTTCTGCTCAGCAATGAGAATGAGGTTTAGGAGGACTAGAAGCAGCTTGTTTCTGTCTTCCTGGGCTTGTTGTTGTGCATCTTTTGTTTTCAGAGTCATGAAAGGCCACTGATGAGTGTAATCACAGGGGAAAACCCACATCAGGGAGGAGTCCACAGCCAGAGTGCGAAGGAATGGGTCAGAGGTTCATTTAAATCCATGGCCACAGAAAATAATTGCATAAATCTGAAACTATACCAACGTGGGGATACGAGGTGTGATTTTAGAGGCAAAAATAACCATTATCAGTGGTGAAATGGATAGAGATGGTACACAGTGAGAGGTGTTTCTGAATGGCTATTCAGGAACGAGGCGCTCTCCTAAATGTACTAAGGAAGTCATTTTGTTCACAAGAATTGTTTAAAGCATTGGCACAGCCCTGCCATCAGCACGAGCACAGGAGAGACAGTTTTGATCCTCCACTTCTCTGAAAATGTAATAGAGCCAGGTTAAACACCCAACTTATTCTAAAGTGATTGGGGAGGATAAAAAAAACAAAATAATTAAAAGGGACATTTATCATGCACATGTTGGGGAGAAAGACCCACAATGTGCACTCATCACAGGAGGGCATTTATCTCAGAAGGGCCAAACTATTCAGATTTCAGTGCAGAGCATCCCAGTGACCCCCAGTCAAGGACAACAGGGCACTCTCTGTCCTGGCAGCATTAGGAATTCCAGCCCTCTGTGATGTTTGTCCTCTCCTTGCCCTTTGGAGGCAGGTGCAGTCACAGCTCCTCTCCCCTGGGATGGTTCCATGCTGGTATGTCCTCTGATGTGCCCGAGGAGGTCAAGATCTGTAATTTTCCATTTCTGCAGCTTATCAAGTGTCAGCATTCTGCCAGCCTTCAAGAGTGTCTGTTCCCCTTGTCACCACCAGCCCCTAAAAAAGCTCTTCCCCTCATTCCCTGCTCAGAATTTACAGGAGGGACTCAAACCTTGAGAGAGTTGTGGGCAAAAAGGGAAGCACCAAATCTCGTTTGTTTGTGTTGCCCCTTGTTCTCCATCCAGAATGGAACCTTTTCCCATTCTTCATCCAAGACACCTATTTGTTGCAAGTGGTTAATACTGAAGATATTACTTTTAATGTCTTGAAGAGTTCTCAGCACCTTTGGAGACCCTACAGCACGGAAATTGCTATGGGAGAAGACACAAGAGATTTGGAGTTGCTTTCAGAGGTCAAGGCAAACACCCCCTTCAAAGGGATCCCCTCTCTGCAGAGACAATGAGGAGATACGGTGTGTCCTAAAGAAAAGAGGTGGATTGGATTGTGATAAAGTCTTTGATAGTGTTTTACTTAGGTGCCCATTCACATTTGGAGAACCACATCCAGTCAAAGCTGGATCAGAGGAAATCAGCCTGCAATCACTCTTTTCCATGGAGTTACAGACTCTCATAACAGGCAGACAGATGACGGTCTGTAATCCTCCAGAATTACTTGGGCACTTAAAACAACATCAACAGCAACTTAAGAGATGTTGGAACTCCAGGTGTGGCTTTTAGCTCATTCTGACCACCTGAAGGTGAAAGCAGAAGTGCAGAGGGATGTGGCAATGGACAATAACAAGTTGTTATAAATTCCCAAGGCGTTTCTTCTCATCAGGCTTTCAGCCAGACGCCAACACTGTTCATAAAGCAAGGCACACAGATAAAATTAGAGCTGGCCTGTGTCAGCCTCGAGTTATCCTTCCAGACAGCTTGGGTTCATGGAGAGTCTTGCCTTGGAAAGAGTTTACAGATCAAAATTTAGTTCTTATATTCCCCGGCTCAGCTTTGATGCTACAAAACACCTTTTGCAAGTGTGGGAGTTGGAAGTCTTGGAGCAGGAGCACATTATCATCTGATGAAAGATGAGGTAACTAATCTTCCCCATTTGGACTTTTTTTCCTGGCCACAGATGCTTTATATGGAATTCTTGTGATTTTGCTTATGTGGGGTGTGGAAACCTCTATATAGATGAGCAGGGAAGAGATGCTGCCTTACCATCCAAGTGAACAAGATCAAAATCTATCACCAAGATTTTTTTATGTTTTGCTTTTTTTTTTTTTTTTTCCCCTAACCCAGCAGACAAATTCTAAATAAGTATCAGAACTGCACACTGAGAAGAAAAGGAACACACAGAACTTCAGCGTCTCTGGCTGATCCAAGAAATTACCAGGGTAGTTATTTAAGATGGATAGAAGGAAAACCTTTCATCAAAGAGCCAGAGGGATTCACTAGTACAGGTGGCAGGAGGAAAAGATACAAAGTCATTCTTCACACTCTGATTGGCCATTAATGACAAATAGTAATTAGTAAAGTAAGTAACCTTTTATCAGCTCTTTTAATCTTCACACATTCAGCCTCAGCAGTGAGGCTGTTTAGAATGACACCAAGGCTATTTAGGCTAAAAGCAACTTCTTTTTAATCTTTGTGCTGTAGTGAATGGAGAAGTCCCCAGAGTGAAAGAGAATCTCCTTTTCCAGGTAGGGACAAAACCAGAAGTGCAGTGATCTGCATGGAAAATGCTGTCACCATCCCAGCGCCTCTGGAGCTCCTGCCCTGCTGCGCTTTATTTTATTTTACTTTTTCAAAATCCAGTGTTTTGTTTTTTTTCCCTATCCCATTTTCAGAAATTGATTCTTATGCAGCCTTCAACAACATGTTCAGTAAATCTTCCAAGCCCTTATTACGCCAGTCATTCTGCTCTGACCAGCACCTGATACATTTTCTTATCACATTTATTCTACAAATGGAGAGCCTCCAGATTTCATAAATCTGGTGAGCCCGGGTTGTGGGCAGGAGGAGGAGCAGGCTACAGATTTGCAGCTGGAAGAGTCATTTACTGTCTCTTGTTTTCCTTCTTTGCTGCTCACAGCCTATATTGTTGATTACTCCTTAATACTTCAGCAATTAGTGAAACATTTGGAAAAAACATTCATCATCAAAAGTCAACTATTTCATTTCCCAAGGCCTCCCTCTGGTGACAAAGATTTGGAGCCCAAGGATTGTGAGATCTCAACCTTTCAGCAGCTCAGGAGTTGAGCAGCGAGGAGCAAGAGCCTCAAAACACCAGATAAAGATTTAATTCTTCATGGAAAGTCACTGCAGAGCCTGGGACATTGTGAAAATATATCTCATTTTTTTTATCAGCTCTTCAGCACTTGTCATCTTTTGTTCTGATCAGCTGCTCACAAAAGGAACGGAATTAAATGTGTGGCTATGTGTAAAGCACATAGAGGGAGAAAGATGCACACACAGATTCACCCAGGGCTGAAAGTAGACTTCAGAAATCCCAAAATTTTTATCTGGAAGCGTTAGTATATAACCAACATATTTCATTTTTTAAAAAGCTTGGAAAACTGCCTCTATGGGTGATATGTAGACTTGCTTGATTCACTTTATGGGTGAAATGACCATGATTCATGATCTCAATTTTATCAAATATAATTTAATATAGAATTCAATTGAAGGAATCATTAATATATGGCAGTCAAAGAGAGTTTGGNAAGGAAGGAAGGAAGGAACCAAACCAAACCAGCTGGGTTTTTCTTATTTTTATTTTTGTTGTTATCATTTTTAATAATAAAAATTTATTAGTATCATTAAATTGTATGTGTATCATTGAATTGTCATGACTACCCCTATCAGTTCTTTTATTCCAAATCAATTTAGAGAGCATCCACATTGAAGAATTTTAATTTTTTATTTTGATACCATTTAAATTCACCTTCATTTCAAAGCGCCTCTTGTTTCCCAGTTCCAGCAGAAGAGCTCAGGGGTTAAGAGA